>OX422214.1:314707773-315032773 GCA_949130495.1 Sambucus nigra | reverse complement strand
GGAGTTTTCCCCTGCTGGGTGGTGTTATTAGTGAAAAATTCTATTGATACCTCATAAAAAAGATTTGCTCATTGCCTTACCTATGGATGTCTGGAATCGCCATAAAAAAATTCTAAATCCTAATTAATTTATTTTTTTTATGAAAATGAAGAGTGAAAAAAGCCCTTACCTTTGGAATCAACTTTCAATTGCCTTGAATCTTCCTGATTATATAGGTCCTACTCAAAAGGCATAAGTTTTATAGCTTCTACAAAAAAAAAAAAATCGCCTCCTTATGTATGTGGCAGTTGGTAGGTGGAATGTTGAGAGATGAATGCATTAGGGTTGAATTAATTGGGTAGTTTGGGGGATTGTAGAGGAACCAAAAAGAGGAGGTAAATAAGGTAATGCAAAAGGCAATGAGATAAAAAGTCACGAAGTCAAATAAATAAGGTCGCTTTAAATTCTGCTGGGACAGAGTAAAATAATTAAAACATTTATGAAGTGTACACGTGTCGCGTGTGTGCGATACATGTTGACACTAGGTTCCACTATCAATTTTAATTATATACTATAATTATGAAATTCTTTACAGAGCATTAATTAAATCTATAAAACAGAAGCATCCACGTGGCAACCTCTTTCTCATTTCTTCCTCATTTTTAAGTCTACCCACCTATTACTCACTTCAAAGCACTTTATTTCTCTCGTATTTCTCATCCATCCCTTCATCGTCTAACGTTTTAGCCCTCTAGCCATTCGTCATTTACCCTCTCTCTCTCTCTCTCTCTTTACCCTTTCTCTCTCTCTCTCTCTCTCTCTTTACCCTTTCTCTCTCTCTCTCTCTCTCTCTCTCTCTTTACCCTTTCTCTCTCACTAACTCTTGCCTAGCCCCCACTAAGGTCAAACAATACCCTTGTACTATAAATATTTTTTTACAAAAAATGTGTACACTATAAATGAACCTCACTAATTATTTATTTTTAACTCTTTCCTTTTTTTTTGGTATCATACCACGTGGTGTATGGGCTAGCTTTAAGTGCAGCTCGACTAATCCACGTTCGCGGTTCGTGGCTTTCACTGGCCAAGCATTATTTTGTCAGTTCCGGGGATCGAACTGGAGATCCAACTCAATTCACTTTCAAGAGTGTACTAGTGATAGTCTTATACCACTGGACTTGATTATTTATTTTTAACTCTTTGCTTTGATGTTCTGCTTGGCGTTTGTCTATCCTAATACTAAGCCTCTCATTTTATAACGATCATTGTGCACATGCCAAATGAGTGGGCACGTGGGATGCCAATTGAGAGGGATACCGATTAAGTGGGGATATGGGATACCATATGAATGGGCACAGTGAGCCAACAATCAACATTAATTTTGTTTGACATGATGTAGATCCCGACCTTGTAAGATTCAAACAACCTAAACCTACGTTTTGTTCAACCGAAATATGATAATGGAAAATTTATTCTAATTGTCATGCGGTGTGGGGTTATTATGAATTTAAAAAATATTTCTAATAAAAATACAAGAAACTAAATTATATAGCACTTAAAACATACTCAAAGTATTTATATTACCTAGTATATATAAATTGAAATATAATATATACAATATTTCATAAAACATTATATATAATGAATTTCGTATAAGAAATATTAGGTTGAGCTTAAAAAGAAGGTCATTTACTGCTTTGGGTACATTTGTTCATAATAATTAGAACTTGTGATACACTAGTTTGTATTATAATTGGTTGGGGTTTAAAATCGACAGAAACTGCTAGTTAACTGGTTTAACTATCAGTTGACTTACTTTTTCAAACAAAAAGACTCTTTTACCCCTTAATACATTATTACACATTAGTATAAGTATACAAATTAGTGTAATAAAAATAAATTCTACATTATTTCTAATTGTTTTTTTATAAAAAAAGTAAAAATAAAAAAACTTTTTTTATTAAATATTTTTATAAATCAAAAAGTTTATTTAAAAAAAGGAATATACTTTTTTTATTAACTTTTTTAATAAAATCAAATGACTTTTACAACGGTTTTAAAAATAATTGTTCTTAAAAAAATTAATTATTTTAAACAGTTTTTTTTTATGTTTCAATAACTATTATTAAAAATAACTTTATTTCAAAAAATAACCACTTGTAATTGTTTTAAAAAAAAAGTTTTTTCTAAAATTTGGGGTAACGCTATGAAGCAGTTATTACAAAACGGTTATAAAAACGTTATTATAAATCACTATTTTTTAAAAAATAATTTTTTAACAGTCATTTTTAATTAAAAAAACATTTTTAGAACAGTAATACAAAACTATTTTTAAAATAGTTATGCAAACGTTATTTTTAATTAAGAAAATATTTTTATAATAGGTTTAAAAATAATTTTTTTAAGAGTTACAAATTTTATATTCAAAATAGTTATAAAAAGTTATTTTTAATAAGTTTTATTTTTAAAATAGTTACACGAAGTTATTTTTGAAATATTTTTTTTAAAATAGTTATTCATAATAATAGTTGTTAAAACTTAAAAAAAATTGTTTAAAATAGTTAGTTTTATTTAAAAATAATTATTTTTAATTTGTGATTACACGGCGGCGGCCGCACATCGTTCGCAACTTGTGTTGAATCCTGAGTATCTTCTTGGGTGTCATACCCAAGTCCAGGAGGTCATGTCTTATGTGATCCCTCCATGCGATAGCCAATTCTTTGATGCATAGAGTAGCACCAAAGTTTCGTCCTTTTCTCTGCATAGGGTCACTTAGTTAACAATTGTGCATAAATAAAGGTATACATACGCACTTTTCTATCCATTTTCTATACCCGCTGCATTAAAATCTTATATCTTATTGTTTTGGGTTCCGTCATGACATAAAGTTCAATCTCTTGTTGTCTTATCTTATTCACGGGTATGAAAAACGGGTACCAAACCGTGTCAGTATTGTCATACTCATTGTTGATGTAAAAAACTAGATTCGATCTAATTATTTTAATCACAGATAAAAATGAATAAATAAATATGAGATAATAGATTTTTAAAGTGGTTCAGCCTTGTGAGAATGGCCTACGTCCATTATTTTTGTATTGCTGACTGTTTGCCTGGAATTCTCGATAACTGGTTTACCAAGAGATCCAGAGTCCCTTTATAATGAGGAGGTTACAAAGTGTTTATAGCCTTGAGGCTGTACAAATGAAAGGATAATGCGCTGTTATCTAGTAGACATATACATCTGTACGATAATAATGAGCATTTAATGCGCAGTCGTCTCTTTGATTCTCTTGATTTGGATTAGCTGTACGCTAAGCTGCTCGAACCGCTTAAGTTGCTCAGCACGCTTAAGTTGCTCGGGGAGCCTAAGTTTCTCGGTGCGATTGAGCTGCTAGGAGTGTATGAGTTACTCGTAGAACGTATTCGTATTTTCCATGTAGGTTGACACGTGTCTTCAAGTGATTGGTCCATGTCAGCACATTAAATTTGGTATCAACAGAAGCCCCCAATGTTTCACAGTTGAGGTTGAAGGAGAGTGTGGGACATTTCGCTTGAGAACTTCTTGGGTTATTGATCTTTATGGATTTTAAGAAAATTTTGTAATCCCTTTTTTGAGCGTACAATATCAAGCTTCATAAATATTTTGAATTTCCACGATCATTTCGATATTTGTGCACTTTTATTCTTTTAGCCGTCGAAAACGCAAACATCTTCCCTTGTAATCATTGTCTTTCTCTTTCCCGAGATAAAATATTTAAGCGTGGCAGAAATCCTATCATCTTTCACTTTTCAAATCTTTATCTTTGAACTCTTTATTTTCTTTCTATCTTGTGCTTCGTTTGTCAACCGATCTCTCTTTTTCCGTAAGATTTTCTACGCTCTCCTTTATTTACTTTGTTCATCATGGTTTACCTTGTTGAATCGCTTGACAAATTTTGGTCTAAATTTTCAATCCCTTCATGAGTTATTTTGTAAGAACTTTCTGAACCTTCTGATTATTTTTCTTTGGCTGATGGACATTGGTTACCCAGTCTTTTTGTAGCCGAATGCATCTTTTCTTTCCCGCCAAATCCCTTGTGTTTGGAGTTTTGCCAATATTTTGATGTTGTACCTGCAAGAATAGCTCCAAATACATGGAGGATAGTTAATGGCGTACATAGGTTGACTCAACTTCATGGAACCCGTTTAGGGATTCCAGAGATTATATATTACTACAGATGGGTTATCAGCGATAGTACTTTCTATTTAAAAACTATGTTTTTGAATAGAGCGTTAGTTGTCAATCTTCCTGATGCCAATTGGGATTACTTTGAACACGGGGTTGTGATGAAAAATTGGCAACACCTTCCATTAAATGGAGATGATGTATACCAAGGTCCTATGTGTCCAACTTATGGCAATGGGATAGGTTATTTTATTTTTTAAAATCTTGTTTTTATTTGTATTTGATAAAATGCACCACTGACATTTGTTTTTGTTTGTTACAGTTGATAGTAAAAGAAAACCTCCAAAAGAGGCTGATGTTAACTTAAAGCATCTAAAACTTATCTGGAATTTGCATCAATCTGTTGCTGAGGAGCATATTATATCTGCTTCTTACTTGTTGCAGTACAAGAGTTATACTTCCTCTTTCACTGCTCGTCCTCGTCTAGTGGTGGTTAATTTTGACCAAGTACCAGCCTCTGAGACTAGTGTAGAAGGTTCTTCCTCTGAATCGAGTATTCCCATCGCTGATCTGATGAAGAAAAGAAGAGGTCCTGCCTTTTTTGACAAGTCTGACTTTGCCCCCGTGGAGGCAAAGAAAAGTAAAAAAGATGTCCCAGAAGAAGGGATAAAGGTTGTAGATGTACCCCCTCCTGTAGCTGCCAAGAAAACTAGTGAGAAGCCCCCTGTGGCTCCGAGAAAGATTGTTGCTATCTCTCCTCCGAGTGAGGTTATTGTCATATCACCAACAAAGACAACTTTTTTGGTTGAAAATACTCATGTTCCTCCGAGGAGGTTAAAGAAAAGTTCTTCTGAGAGACCTGCTGATCCTGTCTCTCAACCTTCAAATGTTGAAGGTATTGTTCCATCTTTTGTTGCTCCGAGCTCTGCTGTGAGTTTGGTAAGATCCTGGACTATCCCAGAAGTCCAAGGCATTGAAGATACTCTTTTTTATGAGAGAATTATTACCCTGGCTGCTCAACACATTACTTCGGTAAGTATCTTCAACTTGACCCCCTTATTTTTTAATACTATGTTCATGTACTGACTGAAATTTATTTCTTTTTTTAGCTGGTGACGTGTTTCAATAGCATTTGGAAAAAGGATGAAGCTATCAAGGCTTCAAGTTCCTTGAGAGGATTAGAGGAAGCTTTTGTTGGGTTGACCTAGTCTTTAAAAGACTCTCATCAAAAGTACGAGGAAGATAAAGTTACTTGGGAGAAGCAACTTAAGTCCATTGAGCTGTACATAAATCAAGATGTGAATATCTCCAAGGATTTGGAGAATAAGGTAAAGGAGTTTGAGCAGAGCAACAAAGACCTTGAACAAAACAACAAGGAGCTTGAAGTTAAGCTCAAGTCTGTTGAAGAAGAAGTTGTTAAACTTAAAGATGTTGAGCGATAGAAGATGGAGGTGGAAGAGAAGTTGAAGGCTGCCGAGGAGCTCCTTAGGGAAAGGACCTCCTCGAAAAAGGTAAAAAGGAAGAAGTCAGTTAAAAAGTCATTCAGTGCTGGTTAGGACAAAGGCTGGAACAAGGGTTTAGCCGCCATGTCTTCTCAAATGGAATATGCAGGTGTCAAATACTTTAGGGATGGATGGGTAGCAGCATTGAAAGAGATGAAGGTTACTGAGAATTCTGAATTGTTTCAGCAACACACTCATGGCCCCCCGCCCTCTCTTGGAGAAGAAGAAGAGGATGAAGCTTCTTCAGATGAATCTTCTATGATGACTGGAGAGCAAGTCCCTATTATTCCTGTTGTTCAGCCTTCTGAGCAACTCTAACCAACCAGTACTTCTGTCGAGCAGCTAATCTTTCCCTCCAAGCAACCAGTCTCTTCCTCCAAATCTTATGAGGAAGTCGTAGGGAACAAGGAGAAGGTGTAAAGTTGCTCGGGCTTTTTATTTTGTTGTTCTACTGAATGTAACCTCAGACTTTGTATTTTCTCTTATGATGAAATAAAAATTCGAACTTTGGTTGTTCATCTTGACTTTCTCTTTTACTTGCTCTATTTGTATCACTATTGATTCTTTTTATTTCCTCTTTTTGCTAGTTTATGGCCAGGATGGAGCTCTTATCATCTCATGACACAGAATTGATGAAGAAATGCAATGATTATTTTAATACTGGTCATGCAGATCTTAATGAGGCCCATATGATCGACATCCTCGGATTAGGTGCTTCTGACCGAGCAGTTGAAGCTTACCAATACCTGAAGTGTTTGCTCGATCGTGCAGTTGCCAACAATATGGCTTACTATGAGATGATTGAAGATCTCCAAGGAACTATCGAGGAACTCCAACAGCAATATAAAGAATCTTCTACTCTTTTGCACCAAGGATATGAGAAAAAATATCAACAACTGAGCGCTGACAAAGGGTATGACAAATTTATCTCTGCTTATGAGAAGAAAGAGAATGTTCTAAAGCTTGAAGTTAAAGAGCAAAGGCATATCGTTAAGTTGTTAGAGCAGGAGAACATTACTTTGCAAGAAGAGATAAAATAACTTAAATCTGCTACATCTTCCTCGGGAGCCTTGGTCCCTGTTAATGATGAAGGTTTCTCTTTCTTGGAGGTAGAAAATGCCAACTTACGAGATGAGATGGAAACTTTGAAAAGAGTTGGACCCTCCTCATCTACTCATGGACGATCAAGATCTTCTTCTCGTGGTCGAGCTCGTGCTAGTCGAATCACCATTGAAGAAGCTAGAATGCAGTCAACTTTAGAGAATCAGGCCTTTCAGTTGATGGCGAAGAACCAAGCCATAGCAGAAATGTCTAAGAAGATTCTGGATTACAGCGAACAACTCTATACCCAGAGTTTTGCCTTGGAAAATAAGGAAATTCTGGTGAAGAATCTCCACGAGCAACTAGAGAGGTTAACTTATCAATTCCATAAACAACCCAGAGAGTTTTGGATAGTTGGGTATAATGAATCCCTTTACCATCTTGATGCTCGGATCCACCAGTCAAATAACGAAGGGTACAAGCAAGGATGGTTGAATGCCATGTGTGTGCTACAACTGGAGCAGGGACATTACTTATGGGATTATTATGAGCCTCGAGTGCTCGATTTACCCGTGCCTCCTTTTAAGCTTGATTTTAGTTGGATTCCTGCTCGTGCAATTCATCGATGCCTGATTTCCAAGTATCTCGACGATTACAGTCTTCATGCAAATTTTGAGATATCTCGCCCAGAGCACTTTCTTGAGTGACCTTCTGTAATGAATGTTAGAATGCTTCGAGATGTAAACTTTATAAATTCCCCCTACGCATTAGATGACCCTCCTGCTGGGGTAGAACCTGTTTCAAAGCCAGAAGGGAAAAAACCAATAGAATAGGGTTTTAATGTAATAAAGTATATTTTTCACATCACATGTAATTCTATTTGATTTGAATGAAGAAATTTTTAGTTTTTTTCCATTTCATTTTGTTCTAAATAATTTGTAGAATGTCTTTGCTTGTTTGTTTGTGAATATATGTACATTCTGTTTTATTTTATTTTATTATAGTGACTTATCACTCTTTGATGCTAAGCAATGGAATAACTTGCATCCCATGTTCCTGCTTATTTTGGTACTAACCAACCGGAGTTGTTTGTAATTAGTTTCCAACCACTGGAGTTGGTGGTAATTGATTTCTGACCAACCGTAGTTGGTGGTAATTGATTTCCTACCAACCGGAGTTGGTGGTAATTGATTTCCGACCAACCAGAGTTGGTGGTAATTGGTTTTTGACGAACCGGAGTTGGTGGTAATTGGTTTCCGACCAACCGGAGTTGGTGGTAATTGGTTTCTGACCAACCAGAGTTGATGGTAATTGATTTTCGACCAACCAGAGTTGGTGGTAATTGATTTTTGACCAACCAGAGTTGGTGGTAATTAATTTACGACCAATTGGAGTTGGTGGTAATTGGTTTCCGACCAACCGGAGTTGGTGGTAATTGGTTTCTGACCAACCAGAGTTGGTGGTAATTAATTTTCGACCAATCGGAGTTGGTGGTAATTGATTTCTGACCAACCGGAGTTGGTGGTAATTAGTTTCTGACCAATTGGAGTTGGTAGTAATTGGTTTCCGACCAACCAAAGTTGGTGGTAATTGGTTTCCGACCAACCGGAGTTGGTGGTAATTGGTTTCCGACCAATCGGAGTTGGTGGTAATTAGTTTCCGACCAATCGGAGTTGGTGGTAATTGGTTCTTCTGAATTTTGGTTTGTGTAGTGTGTAGCACTAATATTCCGAAAAAACTTCAACAAAAAGGAAATTGGGGTGAAACATCACTTTATTCATTCTGAAAGAACTTTGTTACATAGGAATTTTAACTACTGATAATACTTGCGCAAATGCTCTGCATTCTATGCATTCTTGAACTTTTCTCCTTCCAAGGATTCAATCCTATATGTCCCTGGACGAACAACTTCTGTTACTCTGTAGGGCCCATGCCAGTTGGCTTCCAGTTTTTTATGCTTTTGGATCACTTTCTTTAGCACATAATCCCCTTCATTCAAGTCACATTTCTTCACTCTTTTATTGTAGAACAAAGCTGTTCGTTGTTGATATGCTGCATTCCTGATTGCTGCTTCCTCCCTAACTTTTTCGAGCATATCCAAGTCTAATATTCTCATCAATTCACTGACAGGAGAATTAAAATTAAGCACCCTATGCATAGGTAAACCCAATTCAATAGGTATAACAGCTTCACTCCCAAACGCCAGCATGTATGGAGATTCTCATGTTGCTGTTCATGGTGTGGTGCGATAAGCCCATAACACATAGTGTAGCTCGTTAATCCAATTTTCCTTTGCATCATCCAGTCTCTTTTTCAAACCATTTAGTAGTGTTCTGTTTGTCACCTCAGTTTGCCCATTGCTCTGGGGATGGCCTAGTGCAGAGTGGATCTTCAATATATTGGATTAATGACAATATGCAGCGAACTCCTCTTTGTCAAATTGGGTTCCATGGTCAGTAATGAATGCACGGGGGAGACCATATCTATAAATGATATTCTTCCAAATGAACTAATAGACCTTTTCATATGTCATATCAATAAGAGGCTCAGCTTCCACCCATTTAGTAAAATAATCTACAACAATCATGAGGTATTTAAATCTTCCCCTGGTCATTATAAGTGGCCCGACCAAGTCTATTCCCCACATGGCGAATAGCCAAGGAGACGTGATGGGTGTTAACAATGCTTGGGGAGTTCTTCGGATAGAGGAGAAGCGTTGACATTTATCGCACTTCTTAGCATAAGCTACTCAATCAGCTCTCATAATACCCCTGCATTGTTATTCTTTGCAAAAGCGCCTGACCTGCTACATGGGCTCCGCAAGACCCTTCATGGACTTCTTCGATCAAATCTTTCACCTTAGAAGGTTGGACGCATCTTTGTAGGCCTGCTATAAATCCTCGTCTATATAAAATGCCATTGGTCAATACATAACGAGCAGCTTTAAACTTCAGTTTCTTGGCTGCAAGTTTATTAGTTGGCAAAGCCCCCTCTTTAATATAGACCCTGATGGTGTCCATCCAAGATGGTCCCAAATCGAGGGCAATGAAGTTCATCATCAGATCTTCGTCTATGCTCCGACCATCCAGGATTTCTATCAGGATTTTTCTTCGTAGCTCGGTGCGTGTGGAAGATGCTAACCGAGCTAGTGCGTCTGCTCTTGCGTTCTCCAATCTTTGTATTCTAATCAACTGAACTGCATTAAAACTCGATACAACCTCCATTACTTTCGCATGATACTTGATCATTAATTCTCCTTTTACTGCATACACCCACAGAATTTGATTTATGATTAACTGCGAATCACTAAATACAACAACTTGCTCTGCCTTCATGGTTTTGGCCAAACTTAGACCTACGATCATAGCTTCATATTCAGCCTCATTATTAGAAGCCTTAAATTGAATGCGCAGAGCATACTCCACATTAATCTCAGCCGGACTGCTTAAAATAATCCCTGCTCCACTACCTGTAGAATATTTAGTGATTCCTTTTGTCCTCCTCCGGCACTTCTCACTGCTCGCTGATCATCTTCTCTTGCTCATCTACCGACGTAAGTTGGTCGGGGTTTAAATTTGATGATCCTGTAACTTTCACAGGTTGGTCTGTATTCAACCTTTGCTTGTCGGAGGCATCCTCCTGAGTGAACTCTGAGATAAAATCTGCTACTGTCTGCCCTTTGAGCGACAATCCAGGCTCATAAATTATATCATATTCACTATGTTCTACTACCCAGTACATCAATCTTCCTGATTTCTCCGGTTTATTCATAGCTTGACTTAATGGCATATCTGTATACACCACTATAGTATGGGCTTGGAATTATGGCCTCATCCTTCTGCTCGCTTCGATTAGTGCCAGTGCCAATTTCTCCAGCCTTGGATATCTGATCTCTGCTCCTCGGAAGGCCTTGCTAGTGTAATAGATTGGTTTTTTCACTCCATCCTCCAATCTTATCAATGCCGAGCTAACTACATTCTCCAAAACTTCCAGATACAAATATAATCTTTCTCCATTACTGGCCTGGACAACAATGGAGGTGTCCCCAGATATTTGTTCATTTCTTGAAAGACCTCCTCGCATTCTTCATTCCATTCAATAGTTTTTCGGAGTGTTTTGAAGAATGGTAGGCATCTATCAGTTGCTCGTGACACAAACCTATTAAGTGTTGGAACTCGCCCCGTGAGACTTTGCACTTCCTTCTTCGTCGTTGGAGATCGTAGCTCCAATAGAGCCTTGATCTTTTCAGGGTTCGCCTTAATTCCTCGTTGGTTAACAATATATCCGAGAAACATACCTTCTCGTACTCCGAATATGCATTTGGTGGGATTCAACTTCATTTGATATTTCTCTAGTTGATCGAAGGTCTGACCTAAGTCAACGAGATGATCAGCAACTTTCCTGCTCTTCCTTAGCATATCGTCAATATAAACCTCCATATTATGACTGATTTGCTCTACAAACACCTTGTTCATCAGCCGCTGATATGTTGCACCTGTATTTTTAAGTCCAAAAGGCATAACATTATAGCAATAAGTTCCTCTTGGGGAGATAAAAGAGGTACTCTCCCTGTCCTCGGGCTTCATTTTAATCTGGTTGTAACCAGAATAAGCATCCATGAAACTCAACAATTCATGCCCCGAGGTTGCATCCACTAGTTGATCGATTCGGGGCAAAGGAAAATGATCCTTTGGCCATGCCTTATTGAGATCGATGAAGTCTACACACATCCTCTACTTGTTATTTTTCTTCTTCACCATCACCACATTTGCTAGCCAATCAGGATATTTGACATCCTCAATAAAAGAGGCTTTTTGTAGTTTCTCTACTTCTTCCTGTATAGCTTGGTTCTTCTCAGGACTGAACACTCTTCTTCGTTGCTTCACTGGTTTGACTTCCTTATTTATGTTGATCTCGTGACATAGGAAACTCGGGTCTATCCTTGGCATGTCTTCATGACTCCATGCAAAAGTCTACTTTCTGCGCCTTAGAAATGCTATCAATTCCTGTTTTATTGATATATCTAGTGATGCCCCAATTTGAGTTGTTCGTTCTGGGTGCTCGTCGTCCAGAATGACATTTTCGATAGCCTCCATGACCTGTCATTTTACCAGATGAGAATCATCTCTAGGGTCTAATGTTTCAATCTCTGCATCTCCTATCTCATCCACTTGATAGGTAGTAGTCTTCTTTCTGGATTCTTCACGTTCCTCCTATTCGACAGATGAATAGTATCATTCTCGAGCTACTTTCTGATCGCCTTTCACAATTCCTACTCCAAAATTAGTTGGGAATTTTAAACATTGATGTACAGTATATAGTACCACCTCGAACTTCTTCAGACCTACCCTTCCCATGATGATATTGTAAGTTGATTGGATGTTTTTATCCATTATAAAAAAGCATACTCTTTCTGTTCGACAAGCAGGCCATGTACCGATAAGCATATCCAACTTGATCGTCCCAAGTGGAAAAACCTTCTCTCCAGTAAAACCAAGGAGGGGCCTATGATATGGCTCCAACTGGGCTAGCTTCAGATTCAAACTGTCAAAGCATGGATAGAACATGATATCTGCTGAGCTACCATTATCCACCAGTACTCGTGAAGTCACCACTTCCTTCATCCTCATCTTGATCATTAATGGGTCATCATAAATATATAATACTCCTGCCAGATCTTTCTTAGAAAAATCAATGACCAATTTGTCTTTATTCACCTTCCTCGGGCGATCATCTTCAGCCAGATTGATCCGCTGAATGTACGAGCAAGCTTGAGCCTCATTGAGGTAAGCTTTTCTTTCTGCAGTCAGATCTCCACCTCTTGCATCTCCACCTATAATAACATTACATTTAAATGATCCAAATGGATTGAAAATACCTCACGTTATGGATGCTTTGGTCATTTGGGGAGATCGGGGTCATCTTGGTCATCTTCTGGATCTTCTTCATGACTTCTCTTCTTGTCTTCTTTTGCTCGACGATGAGACTTAGACCTTTGCCTTACTCGGTCGTTGGTCTTGCCACCATTTTGATGATCAACATACTTAGCCAATTTTTCTCGTCGGATGAGTGCTTCAATTTCATTTTGGAGAGCTATGCAATTTTTGGTCGTATGACCATGATCTTTATGGAATTCATATTATTTGGACTTATCCCTTCTGTCAGGATCTGCTTTCATTTCGCTGGCCAGGCTAGCTCTTCGCTATTCTTGATTTCCTCCAGAATGTGATTTATATCTACCTTCAAAGGAGTATAATTTCCAAATTTCTTCATCTGCTCTAGTGTTTACTTTCCTTTCGATTGCCTATTACCACCATTGTTCTTCTGATCCTTCTTTTCGATTTTACCATCTTCAACCTTGGTCTCCTTTGTGTCTGCATTCTTCTTCGCAGCCATAGCTTCCTCGGCATTCATAATTTTGGCTGCTTTTGCCATCAGTTCTGCCATGGTTCTGGATGGATCTTTGGCTAAAGTGTAGTACAATTTATTTGGCAATAGTCCACTCATCAGAGAAGTAATTGCTATTTTCTCCTCGTAATCAATTACCTCGAGCTTCTCATTATTGAAACGAGTAATGTAGTCCCTGGTGTTTTCACCTGCCTTCTGTCTAACCCTCAGCAAGTGTGCTACTCATTTGACTGGTTTTGCTCTAAAACAGAAGTTCCCAATAAAGAGCTCAGCCAGTTGAAAGTAAGTCGCAATCTTCCCCCGAGGAAGGTTATTGTACCATATTTGGGCTGACCTAGTGAGAGTTCCTGAAAATGCCCTGTATCTCATCTCGTCTGGAACTACATAGATGTCGGCAGCGACTAGGTATTTTTCTATATAAAGGATAAGGTTAGTCTTTCCATCATATTTAGGTGCTATCACAGGAGCTTTGAACTTTGATGGTGTGGGAAAATCCACAATTGCCTATACGAACGGTGTCCCTTGGACAAAAGTTATTTGTAGAGGATTCTTAGCCTTAGCCATTTCCCCTAATATGTCCTCTAACCTCTGAATAGAGCCCTTCCACGCATCGTTTCCCTCCTCGGGCCTATTGGTTCGAGCAACTGATCGCGTTGAATTCGCCTCTTGGGATCTTTCTTGACGAGCAGTTGGTCATGATTGGGCAGAGCCTTCCCTTAGATCGAATGGTCATGGAGGGTTCCTCGATGCAATCCTAGGAGGACTTCTATTCCTCCTAGGGCCCAAATGATCAAAAGGAGAGACTCTACTCAACCTTTCTAGAGAACTAGTTCTTTCCGTAGATAGAGTGATGTTTCACTGAGAATCTGTAGCTCGTACTGAGGAAGTTCAACCAGGTTGGTAAGAAGGATCATTAGATCTCTCAGTACGGTATGATTCGGTGCGTCTAGATTGAGATGCCTTCGGGAATAACGTTTGCCTAGTTTATGAATAGGGTAGGTGGATATTTCTTTGAACACTTCGTTGCCCTGATTGGGCTGGCACTCCACTTTGAACAGTTTGTATAAGTTGACGCATGATTTCCTGCATGGCCGTTTGCCCTTGGGCTAAATTAGCCATTATACCAGTCAAATCTTGAATATTTGGGGGAGTAGAAGAGTTTGTAGGATTCCCAGCATTTCGATTACTGGATTTCGAATTATCATCCATTAATGATGAATTATCTTGGTGAAAAATGCAAAGTACAATCGTTTCCCACAAACGACGCCAATCTGCTGATGTAAAAAACTAGATTCGATCTAATTATTTTAATCACAGATAAAAATGAATAAATAAATATGAGACACTAGATTTTTAAAGTGGTTCAGCCTTGTGAGAATAGCCTACGTCCACTATTTTTGTATTGCTGACTGTTTGCCTGGAATTCTCGATAACTGGTTTACCAAGAGATCCAGAGTCCCCTTGTAATGAGGAGGTTACAAAGTATTTATAGCCTTGAGGCTGTACAAATGAAAGGACAATGCGCTATTATCTAGTAGACATATACATATGTACGATAATAATGAGCATTTAATGTGCAGTTGTCTCTTTGATTCTCTTGATTTGGATGCGCTGTACGCTAAGCAGCTCGGACCGCTTAAGTTGCTCAGCACGCTTAAGTTGCTTGGGCCACCTAAGTTGCTCGATGTGATTGAGCTGCTCGGAGTGTATGAGTTTCTCGTAGAACGTATTCGTATTTGCCATGTAGGTTGACACGTGTCTTCAAGTGACTGGTCTACGTCAGCAGATTAAATTTGGTATCAACACTCATTGTGCATATATTTTTTTACAGAGTGTTATCTTATTACATACTGACTTTTATATCTCGTATATTCTTATTGTAGTTAGGCATCGCACTTCTACACCTTCACAATAAGGTGGTGGAGTCTGACCCATAAGTCAAACTAACTAAGCAAGTTGAGATGACTGGCTAATATGTAGAAAAAGATTGATGACCTCACGACTTTTCATAAAGGCGATAAGATCAACCTCCGAGAGCAGTATAGAGATCGTCTTGATACCTTGAAGGAAAGTCATAGGAAAACCTTGAAGCAGCAGGATGAGGACGAGAGCAGCTTCTGAAGATAATTTTTGCTCCGAAAAATATTCAAGCCGATGGTTCCTATAATGACCCCACTGTAATATGTTCATATATAGTTTTAAATGTTTTATTATTTTATATGTCATATGGATAATGTTTATTTATTATTTTTAGTCTAATCCTCCCTTTATAAATTATGAAATATTAAATTAGTTACAAACATAAAATTTTAAAGTTTTCGGTAGGAATGTTCATATGAGAGACTAGTTTTGACCATTATAATATAACAATTAACTTGAGGTAAAAAATAAAAAGTTGTATATATATGAATTAGTTTTGTAAAAAAAAATAGTGTGTTAAACGGAGGTCGGAGCAAGAAATTATACCGAAATTACGAAATAAGGGGAAATTGTCCATCCTTTAAGTCGTATTTTGTCTTATTACCATACCCTGTGTTATATTTTGATTGGTTGGAAGGGGAAGCTAGTAAGACTGACTTAAACACCTTAAATTGATCTTTTTCTTCAGCAAAATGGATCAAATGAAAGTCTAATAACATATCCTAAGTTAAAAGATAAGTTTTGGGGTAGAAAATGTAATTTTATGAAACGTTAGGGACTTAATTTTAAATAAAGAAAGTTTCAAGGACTAAAATGAAAATATATAAAGTACTATTTTGTAAATAAAATATTTTCAAGGACCTCTAAGAAATATTGAAAATGTATGGTGTAAAATTACTAAAATACCCTTCACGTGTAAGATGACCCTTATACCCTTAATAACTTTCCACCTCGTGCTTTCTTTTGGACACCTCCAGCGCACACGTGTCACCTTTATAGGAACGTATAAAACACATGTCAATCCTTTATAAAAAGTTAAAACACGTGTCGTCGTTTGGTAAACTAAGACTCCAAGGCTGATCCGTTGCGCGACACGTGAACGCCGACTCACCAAAATGAAAGCCTTATCACCCAAACACTTGTCAGCACCTAAATACCTTTGAAAAACTATAAATAAAACCCTTGGATAATCCATTACATGAAATTATACCAAAATCTTACAAAGAAATAGTGAGAGAAAGTCCGGGGAAAGTTTAAGAAGAAGTTTCGTCTCAAGATTAACGAGCGATCCAAGACTCTGTTTCTATAACTCCGAACATCGGTTTTAGGTGAGTACTCTAACATTCCTCATGTGTTTTAATTATATGATATTATGAAAAATATATATATTTTGTGAACTGATTTTATTCTCAAAATTCATCTGATACCGATGATTGATTCCTTGTCATATGTTTATATTTGTCCGTATAGACATACCGATTAAAAATAGTTTTGAAAATGATATTGAATATTGAAAATAATATTCGGCTTAAGGGACCTCTCTTACTGACTGACCTTCCCAGCTGGGTTATTGCTGGTGTGCCCTAAATAAGGCGTTGTGATGAACAAGTTCGATTGACCCTCAACTACCGAGGAATAATACGGTAGAAGAATACGGTAGAAGAATACGGTATTAGAGTGTACTTGGCCATTAAAATGATATGATTGAAAGAAAAGGTTATTGCCTTTGATTTGTTGCATCCATTCTATTATGAGATATTCATTTCTATATACTATCATTCCAAATTATATACTGCAAGTTACTATCTATATATGTATATGCCTTCTCTTTTGATTTGAATAGGTATCGATTTTCTGAAAAACCTTGGAATGTCTAGAGATTAAACCTCACTCGACTTTTAGCTAATGTTGTATAACTAACCATTTGTCAGGAAATAAGTAGGCTTGGAGGGAACGTAAAAGGACTATATGGAAGATTCATCTTTTAGATGTCATTTTGTTATTTTAAGTAAAAAGTTTGTTATATCATATAGAGCATGTTTGGTTATCTTGTAATAAGTTCTAAATTTTGTTTTATGTTTTAACTGGTTGTTACTTGTAATATAAATGAAGTTTACTTTTAGAAAGGTCTGATGATGTAATTCCTTTAATTTCAGTATTTTACGATTCATAACAATGTAATTGTATTTCCATTGTATTTAATTAAGGAAACAATTTAAGTCAGAATAATTATTGCCTTGGTGGCATGTCAAGACACTCGTTCCCCACTACTATTTTGGGACGGGGTCGTGGCGGTTCCAATAAAGAAGTTGCTAAAGAGACTGATGAGGTAAATGATAGGGGTGACGAGACGACTCAGATTGCTGGAGATGGGAACCAGAC
The DNA here is from genome assembly GCA_949130495.1 of Sambucus nigra. Classification (NCBI taxonomy): domain Eukaryota; kingdom Viridiplantae; phylum Streptophyta; class Magnoliopsida; order Dipsacales; family Adoxaceae; genus Sambucus; species Sambucus nigra. Next base: position 315,015,376 of record OX422214.1, on the reverse strand, counting down.
TGGTGACCAAGATGCCACCATTGTTCAAGAAGAGTCAACCGTCCCTAAAGTCACAATTATTGGTGATTTGTCAGTTGAAACTTAATTTGCCTTATTTCTGATTCTTTAGGTGACCGTATGTGGTCTTTAGTGCCTAACTCTTTGTGTAACATTAATATCGTCCCACGTTGTGGGATTTAAATAATACTTCTTTGTCGTATTTCGAATTGCCAAGAATTTTTCTAAATGCTTTCAATTAATTTCACCATAAGATAATGGTGTTAAGTGTCAGGTACGAATAACAATGTTTAAGCTTCCCATCTCTCGGGGTTTATAAGTTTAGGATATGAGTATGTAGGAGTTCTCTCACCACCGAGAGAGATATTCCATTTTACTTTCACCATAAAATAATGATGTTTAGTTTTTCCATAGTATAATAATGTTTACTTTTCCCACCTCTCGGGATTTATACTGAGACATGCCTAGGAGATGAGGCTGCAATTATTCCCTCACCACCGAGAGAAAGATATCATTTTACTTTCACCATAAAATAATGATGTTTAGATTCTCCATAGGATAGTGATGTTTAATTTTCCCACATATCAGGATTTATGTTGAGACATGCCTAGAAGACGAGACTCCAAGTGTTCTCGCACCGTCGAGAGAAATATTTCATTTTACTTTCACCATAAACTAATGATGTTTAGTTCCACCATAAGACAATGATGTTTAATTTTCCCAACTCTCATGCTTTATATTGAGATATGCCTAGGAGACGAGACTCTAAGTGTTCTCGCACTGCCGAGAAAAAGATTTCATTTTAATCTCACTAAAAAAATAATGATGTTAAGTGTCACCATAAGAATAAAAATGTTTAATTTTCCCATCTCTCGGGGTTTATGAATTATGCTTAGGAGACGAGTCTCCAGATCTTCTCTTACCACCAAGAGAGAGATTTTATTATAAACAGAAATAAAATTTCACAATATGAGACAACATTTTATTTCCTTAATATTTCAACGTTCAATTATAAAGAATACCTTCAAGTATTACATAGTATTTTCAATGATAATAGTTCTTCAAATCTTCGGCGTTCCAATAATTTGTGAATGGTTCCCCTTCTAAATTTTCTAGTCGATAGGTTCCTGGGAAGACTTTTTCAGTGACTTTGTATGGACCATGCTAATTTGGGTGGAGTTATTAGCTTTCTGAATAACCTTTTTTAGCATGAGATCGTGAACATTAATTATATGAGCTTTTACCCTCTTGTTATAGAACTCTGCATCCCACTACTGGTGGGCGATTGCCGTATTTTCGCATCCTCACGGCATTCTTTGATGAGGTCCAAATCAAGACTTCTTTCTTCCAAGTTCTGCCATGGTTCGTATTTTGGAATCTATGACTCAAAAGCCCAATCTCAGTTGGGATGACTGCCTCAAACCCATACACCATCATAAAAGGCATATTCCCCATTGGTGTTCATTCAATCATCCGATAAGCCTATTGGACACTATGCATCTCATCGACCCATTTTCTTGTGGCATCTTCTAACTTCTTTTTTATCCCAACTAGTATCGTTTGAATAGTTACCTTGATCTTCCCATTAGCTTGAGGTTAGCTCGGCAATGAGAATAATTGACTTTATATCGACCCTATACAGTAGGTAGCAAAAGATGTGTTCTTGAATTGCTTTCCATTTTTTTATATCAGGGTGTTTAGGAGCCTATATCGGTAAATTATATTCCTCTGAATAAATCTGAAGCATTTATCATCGGGGATTATTACCATTGCCTCGTCCTCTACCCACTTTTAAAAGTAATCGACTGCAATGATAATAAAATGAAAATTCCCTTTGGATCTTAGTAGTGGGATGACCAGATCGTTCCCCCACATTACGAAAGGCCATGAAGTCGAGATGGGAGAGAACGGGGTGACAGGGATAGTGAGGTATGTTTACAAAAGGTTGACATTTATCACACTTAAAAGTATACTCGACTGCATCTTTAAGCAGGTTTAGCCAATAGTAGCCCCAAGTCCCAATTCACTTTGCTATTGATTTTCCTCTGATGTGTCTTGTACAACTTCTCTAAATACATAACTTATTTTGGTAAGATACACGCACCTTAAAAGTGGGAGAAGATGGACCCTTTTGTATAAAACATAACTAATAATAGCAAACTTAGCAGAGAATTACCACACCTTTCTTCTTTCGACCCTACCCTATGGTAGTTTTCCATCCCGCAAGTACTCGATAATTGGATCCATCCAAGACGGCCCCATATTCAAGTTAAAGCATTATGTGATGTCAAAATCTTCATGATCAATGTTTGGCTCCTAAAGAACTTCGATTGGAATAGTTCTCTGAATCTCAGCTCACGTCGCTGAAGCAAGCCTAACAAGGGTTTCTTTTCTTCCGTTCTCAATCCGTAGAATTCTTTTAACTTCACTCCTTGAAAATTAATAAGAGAAGTCTTTACCCTATACAAGTATTTGGCCATTTTTCATCGTTTTCATCATATACTCCCGTGACTTGATCCACTACCAATTAGGAATCACTGTAGCCGAGTAGTTGGTCGACACCTAGTGCTTTTGTCAGTGCCAATTCTTCTAGCAAGTCTTTATACTCAGTATTGTTGTTGGGCGCTTTAAAATTGAACCTCAGGGCATACTCAATATATGTATCATCTGGAGCAGATAAAATCAATCCTTCCCTACTACCGACTGCGCACGATGAGCCACCAACAAACAAGATCTGTATCAAAAGTTCTTGTGAGAACGGTACTTCACCTAGGACACCGTTCATGATTAGAAAATCTGGTTCAAGAATGACCACTATAGTCTCAACTATCGTATTCTCTATGGTTCTTAATTCTGAACTTTTAGCTTCCTCTGCATTCTCAACTTCCATACCTTGTCCTCGTCTGTCAATTCTCATGTAAATTTTGCTATAAAATCTACCAATACTTGCTCCTTAATTACATTCCTTGGTTTGTAAATGATTCAAATTCACCCAACTCAACTGACCAAGACGTTATTCTACCTAATTTCTCTAGTCTATGAATGACCTATCTGAGGGGTGTGTCGGTAAGTACCACCATAGTGTGTGCCTGAAAGTAGGATTTAATTTTCCTCAAGGCGTGTATAGGGGTGAACATAAGTTTCAACATTTTGGGGTATCTCATCTAGGCCCCTGCAATGCTTTACTATTATAATATATCGAATTTTGAGTCCCATTATCATCTAGGATGATTATTGCACTATTGACTGACTCTAACACGACTTGGTAGAAGTACAATTTATTCCCTTGAATAACCCGAGATAGGAGCATTGGTGAGCCCAAATATGATTTCATCTCTTTGAATGCTCTTTCACACTCTTCATCCCATATGAAGGCTTTTTGTAAAATTTTGAAAAATGGTAGGCATTTATTAGTGGATCTCTAGACAAACCTGTTGAGTGTTGTAACTCTGGCTATCAGCCTTTGAATGTCTTCCGTTCTCCTTAACATCTTCATATCAATTAGTGACTTAATCTTTTAGAGTTTTTCTTCAATGCCCCTTTAGTTGATAATAAATTACAATAATTTTTCGGTGCTGACACTAAAGACACACTTTGAAGGATTCAATTTCATCCTATTATGGTTCATCGTGTCAAAAGTTCTCTCCATATCTTTAACATGATTATGGGCTCTGAGGCTCTTCATCATCAAGTCTTCAACATATACTTCCATCATTTTACCACTCTGATCTTTGAACATCATATTCATGAGCTTCTAGTAAGTGGGACCTGCATTCTTTAGTCCAAATGTCATTACCTTATAATAGCAGGTCCATTAATCTGTGACATAGGATGTTTTCTCAGCATCACCTTTAAACAGTAAGATTTATCTATAGCTCGAGTATGCATCCAAGAAGCTCATGGACTCATTTCCTACCACCGAATAAACTATTTGGTCATTCCTAGGCCAAGGGAAACTATCATTTGGGCATGCCTTGTTGAGATAAGTGGAATCTACAGAAATCCTCCATTTTCCATTCTGCTTCGGCACCATAATGACATTTGACAACCAGTCTAGGTATTTAACTTTTTTAATGAAGTCTATTATTTGCAGCTTCTTTTCCTCTTCCTCAATCACTTCATATTTGTTCCAAGCAAATGCCCGTCTATTTTATTTTAGTGGTTTAGCCTTATTGTCGAGGTCAAGTCTATGATAGATGACATGGGGGTCAATCCATGGCATGTCGCTGTGACTCTATGAAGAAATGCCTCGTCTTTTGTACAGCAATTCGATTAAATATTTCTTTAAATATTTTTTAAGGGACAAGCTGATTTGGATAGTTTTTTTCGATCCATCCTTATTGAGGACGACACATTCTACCTTTTCCCCGGGTTCCTCTTTCTTTGCTAACATATCTCTTGGGTCAAGGGTATAACTTTTTTATCATTTGATGTACAGTGGAAGGCGCAACCTCAAACTTCGAGAGAACTACCCTTCCCACATGGGATTATAGGCTGAGAACACGTTCTCATCCATCCCAAAGAAATTTATCCTTCTTATCAATCATCTTGTCCATTTCCCCATGAATACATCCATTTCAAACATTCCTCGTGGTTGTACCTTTTCCCGCTAATTCTGATATGAGGATGATGGCATGGGATGTGTTTCTTCTTGTCGAGCTTCAAACTTTTGAAATAATCCCAGAACATCATGTCGGTCGAGTTTCCTCTATCTATCAAAATTCGAGACACATTATAACTGCGAAGTCTTATGCTGATAACAAGTGGTTCATCATGGGGGATAGGATTCCTTTGAAATCCAGCCTGAATAACCCCACTATGAGACTCTAAATGTCCACCTTCTTTAACTTTCCTTCAGACTCTGCCAGATTGACGTCCATTCTCTTCAGTCTTATTTTAGCATCGATAGCATGGGCCTTTCTATTGACCAACTTTATTCCTCCACATGATATTCCTCCTGAGATCATTTACTCGTCAACTGAAATCATGTGGATATTACCTTTAATTTCCTCAGTCTTAACTGGCAGATCTGGGTGGCCCTCCTCATTCTCGTCTAATTCTTTATCATTCTGATTTACTTTGAGTGCTTTATTTTTTGGCATGTCATCTCTGGATGAAAAATATCTCTTCCTAGTATTATCGCATCCCCATCTTCTACCTTTGTCGACGTACTTTCTTAACTTTCCATGCTTCAGTAATTTCTTAATATCATCTTTCAGAGCAAAACATTTATCCATTGCATGGTCGTGATCCTGATGGAACTCGCACCATTTTCTCTTGTCACTTTTGTGGGTCGAGGCCCTAAATTTTTAAGGCCAACTAAGTTCTTTATCGTCCTTAATCTCTCTTAGGATGACATCGAGACTAATAGTGAGGGGGTGTACTTTGCAAACATGTCCTCATTCAAATTTTTAGTATTTTTATCTTTGTCTTAGCCTTTTTCTGACTTGCTACTGGAAAAATCTTTTTGGACTCCTCTTTTGGCCGCCATAGTCTACTCGACATTCATGATTCTCCCGTACGCAGCCAAAAGTTCAATCATGGACTTTGGAGGAACCTTAGAGAGGTTCTAATAGATTTTTCTTAGTTAAACCCACTGATCAGGGATATCATTATAGTATTTCATCATAATCTTCCACTTCCAACTTCTGTTTGTTGAAGCGAGATATGAAATCTCTTAGTGGTTCATTTTTCCCTTGCCTCATATTTAGTGGATAAGTCACCGTTTTACAGGCCTCATATACTGAAACAAAAGTTATGAATAACTTTTTCAGCTATCTCTTTGAAACTTTTTATCCCTTATCTTGGCATGTCGGTATACCAAACATGGGAAATACCCATGAGAGTGCTAGAAAATTCTCAACACTTCATCTCATCTGAGGTGGAGTAGATATCAGTCATTGATTAGTAAATTTTTATGTGGTGGACAGGGTTTATACTTCTATTATACCTGGGCATTATCAAAGGTTGTTTAAACTTTCTAAGTGTCGGATAGTCGACAATGCTTGGTATGAAGGGAGGGCCTTTCAAGTAACTCTTGTGACTAGGGTCTCAACTTTTGATGATTTTTTCGATCTTGTCCTCCAACTGGTGAATAGAACTATTATAAGGCTTCTCATCCATAACAACATTATCCCCTAAGACCTCAACCTCTGAGATGATCCTATAAGCGGTTCCCTTATTGAACTAGGCACCTCTCAATTTTATTGATGGGATGACTTGAGTTCGTATTTGCTGGGCCGAGACGACCAGAAATCCTTATCCCATAAATACTACCGAGGACAATGTCTCGAATATAATACCCCTTTCGAGCTGAGATGATCGAATGATTATCCCTTGCTTAATTTTGTGAACGTAATATTCTCGTGTTGAGTTTGTGGAGTGTATTGAATACTTTTACCCTGGTAAGTATGAGTAAGAGTAAGGGTTTTACCTAGCCAAAATTACATGTCTGACATCTCATACCTCTCTCCTTAATTGCATATGTGCTCCTCTTCACATGCCATGTAATCAGGTCCGCATTAAAACTTCTTGCCAAGGCAAGATGATGTGGATCAGTAGTCTCTCGTATTCCCTGTTCATATAAAATTTCCTTAACTAGAGCTAGGTTTGGTCCCCCCAGTTATTGGTTATGCATCCACTATCACGACTATTGGTGTGATGGGTTTTATGGTCGGGCCATCGGGGATCCGAATCATGATATACTAATTGAATGCTAACAGTTGGTTTTACATAACCTATTAACTAGACACCAGAGACCTCCACGCCACCACGATGTTGGCCATCTTAGATTGCGGAGCCGACTGACTAGAATGAGCCTCAACATTTGACGGTGGGTCAGAACACATCATCAATCGGAGAGAGTAATAATAATAAGAGAGGTGAAAAAACCCATAAAAGAGTGTGATTCAAATAGGGGAGGTGATGAACTCCTCTACCCAGGCTCTTCCAATAGTGATTCAGATCCGATAATAGTGGACTTAAATCACAACCATAAATGAAGAGAAGAAATCCTATCTAAGATGAAAATGATGAAAATTTTGTTCCCATAAATGGCGCCAAATTTAGGATACCAAATATTATATAATGGATTCACCTTAGATGTAGGTTTCACTCAGTTGTAATAAGATAGTAAACTATAAATAGTTTAGTTGAAGACATGAGATAAATAGATGTGAACACAGAGATATAAGTGGTTCAGTCATTGGCTTACATCCATTGTGCAAAGTAAAAGAGTGCTTTCACTATAATAAAGCACTAATGGACACAGGAGGTACACACTTAAGATTTCTCTCTCGAGAACCAATTATGAAAAGTAACAATAGGGTTTGTAAATATCGATCCAAATGAAGAAGACATAGTGTGTCTTTTATAGGATAAGGAGTGCACAATGTCACCCTCAGTACGTCGTCCTTGACCAGCTAATGTTAAGGGCGTATGAGAGAGTGCCAATTGTTTATGCATAAAGTGAGGGCATCATGGAGAATATTCCCACATGTGTGTTCTTTATCTCCAATAACAATTTTGTTTGGACATAACTGAAATAACTATGTCATATTTTCCACACATGTAATAACGTATCGAGGGTAGGAGGTATCGTCTAAGGTGATATTATAAGTTTCAATCCGGCTAAGAGTATGGCTACTGCAAATTTTAAAAGGATGTACTTACAGTGGATGACAATACCAGGGTATGCCCACACGATGTAGCTATGGTCGAATGCATGTTCTAGCAAAGGAAGTGAGCAAATGATAACGGTGAATGAATAATTGGCAAGTGTCCAACCCTTAGTCATCCTTTCTAGCTTCCCAAATGTTTGTTAGTTCAATACAGTTATCTGGATATCTGGACTTTCATTAATTCATTGAATGGATCCTTCTTTCATGTAGGCATGGAGAACAGATACATATACATATCCCTTTGGCTCTTTCCTCACAAAGCTGAAGGTATTATCATACAACTAATTATCAAAGGCTAATTTTAACTGAGCCTAGTCCGTTAGAATAATCTTTGCCTAATCAATCATTTCGTGCAGATTAACACCTAAGAGGACATTTTTACCCATGCTTGAAAGCCCTTAATGCAATCTCATCCTAGATTCTATTTCTCCTTCGACTGAGAAAGATTATACCTACGTTTACCTCTTCATTTAGATTTTCACGACCCTACTTCTTCTTTGACTCTTTACTTCCATACTTATTGATTTTCCTAATTCACTTCAGAACTCCACTCGATTAGAACAACTACAATGGATAGCAAGGCTTCAATGGAAAAATGCTCTATGGAACTTGAGCGTCTGTCTTCGGACTGGACTACTGGGACTTTTCTTCATAGGTCCACTTGGATTCAAATGAGACATCCCTAAAAAATATTTACTTTTAAATTTCCTTGTTATACTAATACCGTGATTCAAGAAGGTTTCTCGCTTTGCTCATAATATTATCTTAGATGAGAAAAGTCTTAGGGAGGACTTACCTAGCAAGGTGAGGAATTTTACTCCGACTAAGAGGATTGTCCATAGTGTAATGGAAACACCAAAATAACCCTCGAGTACAACATGTTATAGATGCCAGTTGATTGCTAGAACGATCTAATGTTAATGCTCCTGCATTAGCCAGGCAGGGAGAATGTGGATGACCTCTCTCCTATCGAAAGGCGAATAAAGCAGGGATTTTCCTTTTATAATCATGGGTAATAGATTCCTATAAGCGATTTACATGACATTTTTCTACTTTAGAGGGAGAATATAGAGTGCATGTCCCAATTATATCCCCATCCAGCCTGGATAGAGCAAAGGGATCAAATCGAGAATATTAAAAGCCTTATTCAATTCATAAGGATCTGGAAGAGACAAGACCTACTCGTATCGAATTTGATGAGAGTGAGTGTATCTAGTAACTTTTTTCCTATTCTTGATAGCTGGTAGTTTTTTCCAGTTCATTCCCATAAAAGAGGGACTCTTCAATTCAGGGTTCCTATGCCGGTTATACCAGTTCCTGTTACTTCCCTTTCTAATTATATGTCTCACTCTTTTCGTTTGAAGGTTTGTATTTTATATTCTGGAAGCGAACTTCCTGATGAATAGAGGCTAGGCTTACTATAGATTGTAATTGGCAATGTGAGTGATGATTCTACATATAAGTGGGTTTATGAGCTTGCTTGTTGGTGAATCTGTATTGCTAAAAAGGAGTTATTGCCTCACATAGAGTGTCACACCAACTTATCCCCAAAAACATTAGGCTGAACAATTTTTAATGCATTCCAAGAAGAATAGACTGATAGCACACCTCCAATCCTATAAATAAATCCACTATCTATTTTACATCAAGCAGGTTTCATAGTAAAAGTTAAAATGAGATAAGGTGGTTATTTGTTCCCAATATACCCATCACCCTTAGGTCTAATAATTTATAACATGAGTGTCGTCTAAGGCTGACACCTGTCTTTTGGTATGAGAGGTTGGTCTCTTCCGTGGGACAAGACTATCAGCCGTGGTAGGCTACCAAAGTGTTTTCTGGATGGGCCGTATCAGATATAAATGATAAGACTGGTCTCGTCCAAGGGATGAGACTATGGAGTGGTTGGTTTTTTGGGTTCCATTTGTACGAGACTATACTTGCCTATATCAATCAATAACTTGGTCACATCAGCTTTAGAGATCTTGTAAGGTTAGTTAATAAAGACCTAGTTCGTGGTTTACCATCACTTGGAAAACCAACTTTCTCTATTTGTGGTCCTTTAAAATAAGGGAAACAAATTAAGAGTCACCATAGGAATTTGCAGACTACTTCCACCTCATGTTTGTTATAATTAATACACATGGATCTTATGGACCCAATGCGCACTGAGACCATTGGTGATGAGAAGTAAATATTGATGATAATTGATCACTTTTCGAGATATTCCATTGTTGGACTTCTGAGATAAAACTCTGATGCTTGTGAGTTTTAAATTCAACACAATGTCTCTATTAATAAACTGAGAAGTGATAATGTCGCGGAGTTTATCGACGCCGGTGTTGGTGCATATTATGATGGTACGATATTTCTCCAGTAGGCACGCCTCAATAAAATGGGATTGATAAGAGGAAAAATAGGACTACCCAAAAGATGTTGCGATCCATACTCCTTGGTAGTAATGTGCCTAGACAATTTTGGGCTATAACATCGCACGCCACATAGTGAATAGGGTTTATCTTTATCCAAACACACTTTAAATTCCATGTGAATTGGGGGTCGGTAAAAAAGCCAACCTATCACACTTATGAGTTTTTAGGAGTCCTTGCTATATACTTAGAGATAGAGAGCATTTAGGGAAATTCGACTCTAGAAGTGATGAGATAATACTTATAGGATATTCATGGACTAATAGAGCTTATAGGGTGTATAACCATGAAATCTCTAAGGTTGTGGAATCGATAAATATCACGATTAGAGATGATGCATCGATTACGTTTATTGATCATGATCTTGCATGTGAGAATAATGCACCCCCTGATGATGATCCCATTGTTTTCAACACCACCATGGTGGACCCGACTCTTAAATAAAGGATACACCCACTTGGGTTCGAAAAAGCCATCACCCTATTGACATAGTTGTTGATCCTACCCTAGGTGTCAAGACTCAGGCTGAACTAGAGAATATGGTTAGATACTTTTCTACACTTCCACATTAGAGCCCGAGAATGTGAAGGAGCCACTTAAGGATGAGCATTGGATAAGTTCAATGGAAGAAGAGGCGCTTCAAATTTGAAGAAACATGTTTGGAAATATGTTTTTCAACCTTAGAGACTAATGTGATTGGTACCAAGTGTGTGTAAAAAAATAAGATGGAGGAGAATGGTACCATTTGTAATAAGGCTAGGCTTGTCTCTTAGGTTTATAAATAAATTGAAGACTTTAACTAAACGCTTGCTCTTGTTTCTAAGCTTGATTCCATCTGCTTACTACTCACCATATCATGTCGTTTACGATTTAAATGGATGTCAATAGTGCCTTTATCAATGGCATTCTTCAGGACGAGGTTTATGTGGAACAAACAAAGGGGTATGAATACCCAAAGTATTTGGAACTCGTCTTTTGTTTAAAGAAGGACTTGTATGGTTTTAATTAAGCACCCCGTTCTTGGTACGAAATGCTAACTTCTTATCTCCTAGCTCATGAATTCAAGAAGGAGGGAGCCTATATGATGTTGTTCGATAGGAGAGATGGTGGTGCTGTTTCGCTTGCCCAGGTCTATGTGTACGACATAGTCTTTTGATCCACGTATTCCCAACATTATCACATTTTTAGAAAGAGATGAAAAATAAATATGAGATGAGTACGGTTGGTCAACGTAACTTGCGTCAACTCAAGAATGGGATATTTATATCTCAATCTAAATATGATAAAAATATAGTGAAAAAGTTTGGTTTGGACTCCACTCAGCAATCTCACACACAGTGAGTTCCTCAACAAAGCTTAGCAAAGACGCTTTAGGTAAGGACGTTGGACAAACACTCTGTGGGAGTATGGTAGATAATCTCCTCAACTAGATCGCTAGTTGTCCCGATATCACCCTTAATGTTGGAATTTGTGCGTGGTACAAAGTATCCCCAAAAGAGTCACACTTTCTTGAACTTACACTTATCATCAAATACGTGAGTGGCATTTTTTTCTTATGACATTTGGTATTCTTTTTATATAGATGATCATTTGTCAGCTTATTCGAATGTTGATTGGGACGGGGATGTTAATGATTGTAAAAAAACATCAGGGAATGATTTTACTTTGTGAGTGTTATCATCTCATGGTTGAGCAAGAAGCAAAACTCCATTTCATTGTCCACGAAAGAGGTTGAGTACATAGCCACCGATAGTTATTTCACACAACTCTTATGGGTGAAGAAAATGTTGGAGGATTATGGGATTAATCAAGGAACGATGACTATTTATTGCAATAATATGGGTGTAATCCACATTTCTCATAATCCCATCCAACATTCTTGTACGAAGCACACTAGGATTCATGAGCACTTTATTCGTGATCTTGTTGAGGATAAGATAATTTCCTCAAGATTCGTGAGTATCGAACATAAATTGGTCAACATTTTCACAAAACCTTTAGATGCACTTAGATGTAAGGATCTTAGGAAGTCTTTGGGTATTTCTTCCATTGATTGAGCTCAGGTATTGTTTCTAGGTTAGGACGATTTTCATATTTCTATCATTTGTCTCTAAAACCATATTGTATTCTTATGTTAGTACATTGAAAAAATCCAAAAATATTTTCTTTTCTTTTAGGAAAATTAGATCAAAATTTAAAAAGAATTTATTTTGATAAAAAAATTCAAAAATTACAAAAAGATAGTTTGTATTTTATTTTACACCACTTATGGATGCGCATTTAAGATGTTTGAATCACCATTTCATTACATACATTCTTGTGACTTAATCATGGTGTCATTAGACTTGGCTACATTTTTTTATGTGCTTAATAATTCATGTTCAGCATTGTATAGTTCATTGTTGATTAATGCCTTCATGCTAGGATCATAATGTCACCTTGATTCTACACTCTTTGCACGAACTTTTGAACTTTGTACTTGATTGTCATATATTGAATAGGGTGTTCTCATTTCAATTATGCCTAATAATGAACCAAATGTACTATGAACTTATTGAGCATGTAAAAAACATTGACCATATTTTTTTATTGAAATTTGATTGATATAATGGAAAGGGGCTACGAAAGAAGCAGTCTTCTTTGCATTAAAAGCCACCGCTGGAAATAGCCTAGAAGATGTATTCACCGCATAAAAATACAAGTGTCAAGGCCAATTTATTCCATTGATGATTGTTAAAAATTAAGAGTATGATTTCTTCAAAAAAAATTGAGAGGTTGTGATTAAAATGTGAGATTTTGAGGGTGTAATAAATTGAATATCAACAGGTTTGCGTAATAAAATTCCTTAAAAACAATAAATATTTCGGTGTTATTGATTTGAGAAGCATTCAAATTTAAGCATTTTGAATAAGTGGAGTCAATTTCACCTTTTTCAACATTTTAAACACAAAAGGTTGAATTGAGTTCTTTCTTTAGGAGTGTTTGTATGAGTGGAGTCAATTTGACTTTTTTCAATATTTTATACACAAAAGGTTGAATTGAGTTATTTCTTTAGGAGTGTCTCTTTGACTTCGGGCACCATCGCTACGTATGCCTCTGTTGAATTTCACTTGCATTAAGTTCACACACTTTCATTCCATTTCCAAGATTTGGATGTTTTCATGTTAATCCATGGTGCATTTGTTTGTATTTATATATGTATATTTCTATACTAAAAAATTTCAAAGATCCAAAAAATAGCTTGTTAGTTTGTTTATGTTTCATCTCATATGCATAATTGTCTGTACTTTGTGATGGCATTTCAAATTTTTATACTCGTTAGGCTAACTTTTCAAGTTTAGCTTCTAACTTTTTTTCTATTACGGACAAAAATGGGGAGAACATATTAAGGGGGAGTTTTTTTTCAAACTCCATGTGTCACGATATTTTCTTTGCTTCATTTGTATAGGTATTTTTCGACATTGATGATATCATGGACTACACGATGAAGATCTTCAGTAGAAACAAGGTTGCAAATGTCTTTTCCTTTTCGAAATTAGGAGAGATATTAGTTAAACTTATCTTAGGGGTTATTTTATAAATTTTGTGTGGTTTTACCGAAATAACGAAAGGGAGCGATTTGTAAGAGCAAAATTTATGATTTAATCATTATTTTTTTAGTTTTGCATATTTCGTTACCCCCCTACACCATTATGTACATTCTTAAGGTTCCAATTGAAGACAAGTTACTGACCGAACATGACAATCGAAAATCTAAGAATGGATTTCATCACAACAATAGACATAAAAGGTATATGAGGTTTATTTTATGTAAACATTATGTTCAGGGGTATTTTACAACAATTTGAAACATAAACATTTTTCATTTAAAAAAAATATTTTTAAGGCATCTCGTTAGAACGAGATAGTGAAGATCATTTGAACAAGTTTCTTCAACTCATTGCATATCAAACATTCGAATGAAACTTCAAATGGACTCTTTTCCTCGTTGCTCTGGAATGTCATTCAATATCTCACTCGATGCCATTAAAATGAGTCCGCATAGGTCATTCGAACGAGGTACACTTCGTTTGAACAAGACGACGAAATATTATTTTTTACCCGGTTTTGAACACATTCTTTTCAAGTCAATCTCTCAGAGATTTTCCTCCCTATTTAAGAGATACAAACCTCCACTTCTTTGCAAGCATTTTTTCACCTATTGTGTGATCAAACATTTTGGTTTTACAAATCCAAACCCCTTGGATATTTTTTATCATTTTCAAATCCAGAAGAACGCTTCTCTTGTTCAAATCCCTATAGAGTTCATTCTTCACTATTAAAGATACGAGAGGAGTTTTCTAAGGCTAGTTAATGAACACCGCGGCAATTAAAACTTGTCATGGGGCATTTATGGATTTGCATCACTTTATATTATCAATAAGAAAGGATATATAATAGTGATACTTTGTGGATTCTAAGTCTGTAAGGATGTTTGTGTCGTTTGTACTACCTTAGTTGTACCAGTGCTGAAAAGGGGTTTTCCCAAAAGGCTTTTTTTCCTCATACCTCGTGTTATTGTTTGTTTGTTTGTTTGTCCAATTTAGATTTAATATTTTGTATACCTAATTTCACCTAATTAATCAGATACAATTATAGGGGCTTATTTGTGACCTAGTTTATGAATTCTATATAATCAGACCACTCTACATGTCTTTTCAAAAACATTCCCAAGTAAATAAATCTAAGTATGTAACAATTATAAAGAATTTTAATATTTCAGGAATTATTTGAATGTACTTGTAAATAATTGTAGAATGAACTAAAATCTGAAGGAACAATAATGTGAATGAATGAGTTGTAATAAAAGCATTATGGGGATATAACTAGATATAATAGTGTCAAGTTTTGGAGAGTAAAGGTTAATATATTTTTAGAATAAGATAACCCATAATTATTGAGATATAAAGGCTTAAACTCCATAATAACATAATGTAATATTCATCAAATATGACATTTGAAGATAAAACAAAAGTAGCCATGGTATAATTGTTGTGCCATACTTTGAAGAGTGATATCCATATGCCTAGTTAAACTAGGCACTCGATACCCTAAGTCCTAAGGTCAAATAATACTGTCATAGGTCAAACGGTAGTCTATTTCTTGATTATAATATATATTATTAAGGGTATAATGAAATCAGACAAACAATGAAATCATTGATTCAAGTTTTAAAAATTGGAATTAAATTTAACGAACTGTAAACTATACAGAAAAGTTCAAAATGAGAACAATGATTCAAGGACTATCACAAAGTGATACGAATAGTCGACGAAATTAAGGTAATTATGCGAAGTAATATTTAAATTAGAATTTTGCTACTTTGATATTTTTGGGCTTTGCTTAAATTGAAACTTAGTGAGTAGGCTTTGAACCTAGGGTTTCGGTAATGAGGTAACATATGGTGAGATGGGTATTTAAAAATAGTATGCGTAAGTAAGTTTATAAAGGGGGAAATGTTCAAATATATTCATTTAAAAAGTTTTAGGGTTTAAAATAAAAATATTAAAGTTTATTTCTTTAATAAATTTTGATTTTTTTATGCTCGAATATGTTAAATAAGTGGGGTTATATTGAAACATACTTATGGTGTTTGGGTTTTTATTTTTGGGTTTTAAACTCAATTAACAGAATTTGTAGGGGGTTATATGCGAATATGAAATGTAAAAACCTAAAATTCCTTTTAGGTTTCTTTGGAAAACACTTTCTCGTTTACCAAATAGGGTTTTGCCATATATCATTTTGACTAGAAAAATAAGATATGAATTTTAGGAAAAAAATTAAAATTATTTGATTAGTCACGTTTTCTCACACACTTGGTCAAAATTCCAGTGTTTACCTCATATGCCTCATTTGGGGTAGTTTTCATCTTCTTCACTTGATTAGTTAATTTAGGGATTAACAAAAAATTTACCATGAATAACTTCATCTACAGAAAAACTTTTGCTTTGATTATTTAATGAAATTTGTTGATTTTTCGAGAGGAATCCATCCATATAAGTTTTAAGGATTGATGTAGCTTGTGAAAAACTATTGGTTTTATTTATGGGAACATTAGTATATAATTCTTTCCCTATAGATGTTAGTAGTCATAAACTATTCACCGATTTGATAGTTTTAGACACGAGAGATTTTGAAGTCATTTTGAGGATGGATTGGTTAACATCGTATCATGTTAGGGTAGATTGTTTTGAGAAGAGAGTTAATTTCAAAATTCGTGACCAACCAGAATTCTGTTTTGAAGGAACTGGCATACTATCTCCCATTATCTCTGCAATGAAAGCCTATAGTTTTCTTAAGAAGGTATGTCAAGAATTTCTCGTAACTGTTATTAATTTGCAAACAAAAGAGCCTAGTTTAGAAGATATTCCTATAGCTAAACATTTTCCAAATGTTTTTCTAGACGATTTACCCAGTCTACCTCCTAGTAGAGAAATAGAGTTTATGATTGACCTTATTCCTAGAACTATACCAATATCAAAGCCACCTTATCGCATGGCACCTTTGGAATTAAGGGAATTAAATTTTCAATTTCAAGATCTGTTAGACAAGGGTTTTATTAGACCAAGTGTATCCCCTTTGGGTACTATAGTGTTATTTGTTAAAAAGATGGATGGGACGACGACGTTATGTATAGATTATCGTGAACTAAATAAGGTGACCATTAAGAAAAATACCCCTTACCTCGAATAGATGATTTTTTTTATCCAACTTCAAGATATGCAAGTATTTTCAAAGATTGACCTTAGGTCATGCTATCTCCAATTGAAGATTAAGGGGGATGATATTTCAAAATCAACTTTTCGTACTAGATAAGGTCACTATGAATTTCTTGTGATGCCATTTGGACTAACTAATGCACCGACTACTTTTAAGGATATGATGAATAAAGTGTTTAGGAAATATTTGGATCAGTGTGTGGTTGTTTTCATTGATGACATCCTTATTTATTCCAAGAGTATAGAAGAATATGAGAAGCATTTAGAGATACTATTACAAATACTTAGGAAAGAGAAATTATATGCAAAATTTAAAAAGTGTGAGTTTTGGATGCCTAGCATCTCTTTTCTAGGACATGTCATTTCTAAGGTGGGAGTGTCAGTTGACCCTCAAAAGATTAAGTCTATATTAGGTTGGCCTAGAACCACTAATGTGATGGAGATTCGTAGTTTTCTTGGATTAACGAGTTATTATCGAAGATTTATTGAAGGATTTTCTAGTATTGCCAAACCTCTATCTAGGTTAACACAAAAGAAGGTGAAATATGAATGGTCCGGGGAAGTTGAGAATAGTTTTCAAGAACTTAAGAATCAATTAGTAATTGACCCAATTTTGACTATTCCTTTCGGGACAGGAGGATTTATGATTTATAGTCTAAAAATTGTTTGGGATATGTACTTATGCAAAATGGAAAAGTAGTAGCCTTGCCTCGAGACAGTTAAAACCACATGAGCAGAATTATCAAACCCGTGACCTATAATTAATAGATTTAATTTTGTTTTTATGATTTGGATACATTATTTATATGGTGAGACTTGTGAGATTTATATCGATCATAAGAGTATGAAATATATATTTACCCCAAAAGAGTTGAACATGTGACAAAGGAGGTTGCTAGAATTAATGAGGGATTATGATTTAAATATTCATGATCACCCATGAAAAGCAAATGAAGTAGCTTACGCTTTAAGTAGGAAGTCTATAACTAATTTATCATGTCTCATTACAAATCAGGAACCTTTGTTAAGGGATTTAAGAATTATGGAAATATATGTACTTATTTATAACAAAGGAGGAATAATCGCAAACTTACAAGTATAACCCATGTTGATGGGAAGGATCAAAATTGCACCAGTAAATGACCAACAACTGAAGAAGATCAGAGAAGAAGTTATCGAAGGGAAGATAATTAAATTTACAATACGAAATGATATATTAACGTTTGGAAATAGTGTGTGTGTGCCATGTGATGCCTAACTAAAGAGGCAAATTTTGGAGGAAAGTCATTACCCGAGATTCACATTTCATCCCGGATGTACAAATATGTATAGGGATCTTCGAGAAGTATTTTAATGGAATAAAGTGAAGAGGGAGATAGGGGAATGTGTATCTCAGTGTTTGGTTTGTCAACAAGTAAAAGTTGAACATCAAAAACCATCAAGATTACTACAACCCCTACCTATCCCTGAGTGGAAATGGAAACATATTACTATGGATTTTGTTACAGGTTTACCGAGGAGTTCAAATGGTAATGATTCCATTAGGGTGATTATTAACGGGTTAACTAAATCTGCTCATTTTCTTGTCATTAAGATTACTCATTCTTTAGAAAAGTTAGCTAAATTGTACGTGTAGGAAATTATTAGGCTTCATGGAACCCCAGTTTTAATCTTTTCTGATCGTGACCCTATATTCGTGTCTCGCTTCTGGAAAAGCCTACAAGCAACCATGGGAACAAAATTGAATTTTAGCACCGCTTTTCACCCTCAAACGGATGGACAATCTGATAGAACCATCCAAAACTTAGAGTATATGCTTAGGGCATGTGTACTTGATTTAAAGGGGAATTCGGATGATCATTTACCATTAGTGGAATTTGCATATAATAATATTTATCAAACAGGTATTCTAATGGCTCCGTATGAGGCACTCTATGGTAGAAGGTGCCATTCCCCTGCATGTTGGGTAGAAGTTGGAGAAAGAAAATTATTGGAACTAGAATTGATTCATATCACAACAGAAAAAGTGAAATTGATACAAGACTGACTTCGAATCGTTCAAAACCATCGAAAGAGTTATGTCAACAATCAACACCGATAATTAGAATTCCAAAGAGGATATTATATGTTCTTGCGAGTATCACCAATAAAGGGAGTAATCCGCTTTGGGAAGAAAGGGAAGTTGAGTCCAAGATACATAGGACCTTTTGAAATCCTTAAAAGGATATGAGCTATTGCGTATAGAATAGACTTACCCCCTGAACTCTCTAGTGTGCATAATGTGTTTCACGTGTCAATGCTGAAGAAATGTGTCTTAGATCTAACACATATCTTAAGCCATGAACCTCTTCAAGTTAGAGAAGATCTTGCCTACATTAAGCATCAAGTAGAAATTTTGGACCATAAAGATCAAATATTACTAAACAAGGTAATTCCACTAGTCAAAGTATTATGGCGTAATCATTATGTTGAAGAAGCAACATGAGAGAGAGAAGATAAAATAAAGGAGTGATATCCATACCTGTTTGAAAACTTAATGCAAGTTAAGTTTGGTGACTAAGCTTTTCATGAGAAGGGTAAAATGTAATGACCCCACTTTTATATGCTCATATATAGTTTGTTTTACAACTGTGTCTCACTTATTATCTAATACATGTTATATTATTACATATGTGATATTCTAGGTTCTTATTATAGCAAAGCCCATTTTTAAAATTTGAAGAATCAACTGTAAAATGGGTCAAATTAAAGTTTTATGGAACATGCTAAGCTAAATGATAAGTTTCAGAGTAGAAAATGTAAATTTACAAAACTTTAGGGACTTAATCTTAATTAAGAAAGTTTCAGGGACCAAAATAAAAAATAAAAAAATGACCTTTTATAAATAAAATATTTTCAAGGAACTCGAAGAAATATTAAAAATATATAGTGTGGAATTACCAAAATGCCTTCATATGTAAAATGACCCTTATACCCTTAATACATTTCCACCTCGTGCTTACACCCGTCATCCATATAGCTAAAGTTAAAACACTTGCTGCATTTCGGTGAAATAAGACTGCAAGATGCCTTCGTTACGTGAAACTTTAAATGCTGACTTACCGTTTTAAAAGCTTGGTCAGCTAGACACATGTCAACACTGTGATATCTTTGAAAAACAATAATAAGGGCTTTTAGGATCATTTGAACTTACACCAATTCCTTGAGAAAGAGTAAAAAAAATTGTGGGAAATTTAAGAAGAAGTTTCATCTTAACGAAGTGATCCAAGACTCAATATCGGTAACTTTGCACCTCTGTTTTAGGTGACTCTTCTATGACATTCCTTGTGTATTTTGATTATATAATATAACGCAAACTATATATATTTTGTGAAATTATTTTTTTATAAAAAATACATCTGATATCGATGATTTCGTTATTTGTTATATGTGTATATCTCTTGATATAAACATCTGATTTGAATTCTAAAATTATTGATTCATCCTATGAAAACTCTTTTACTATGTTGGCCTTGACTACCTGGTGAATATATGTGGGTGGTACCTTCCCAACTGGCCTATCGCTGGTGTGTCCTAAACAAGGCGTTGTTCCAGAATTCATGATTTTTTGTCTGTGATGTTACTAGGTGAAATATTCGGTAACACTGTATGTTTGGGTATTAGAGCGTACATGGACATTAAAATAAAATTGAATAATTAACATATTGCTATATTATTTTATACGTTCTGTTCTAAACTTTTTATTTTGAAAGTATATATTGTTTGTTACTTTATATACATTACTTCATATTCCTATCTCTCTATATATTCCTTCTATTATAAATTGAATAGGTATCAATTTTATGAAAAACCCCGGTATGTATGGAGATTGAATCTCATTCAGCTTTTAGCTGATGTGGTATAAATAACCATTTTCAAGAAATAAGTAGGCTCACGGAGGGAATGTAAAAGGACTATGTTGAAGATTCAGCTTTTAGAGCTCTTTTTTTTACTTTAAGTAAAGTGTTTGTTTTATCATATAGAGCATGTTTGGCCTTCTTATAAAAAGTTTTAACTTTTGTCTTATGTTGTAACTTTTTATTACTTTTAATATAAATCAAATTTCCTTTAAAAAGACCTGATGATGTAATTTCTTCACTTTCAGTACTTTATGATTCATAACCACGTGATTGTATTTCTGTTGCATCTTTTTTAAGAAATATTTTAAAATAAGAATATTTGTTGCCTTGATGGCATGTCAAGACACTCGTTACCTACTAATTTTGGGTCGGGGTCGTAACATTACTTACTTCAAGTTAACCGTATTTTTGCACTTTAAATTCAGTAAGTTAATTCTTGCACATCTAGGGCTCTGACCCAAAAAAATATCCCCCCCCCTCGAGATGGTTTGAAAGGCTGTGGGAAGCCATTCAAAAAGGATATCTCTCGAGAAGAGGAAAATTCAATTATTGTGTGAAAGTAGAGCGGAGTCCTACTCAGTTGACTGTTGAGAGTGTCTTGCACATATATAGAATGTTGATGTTTATAAGGTAAGGGGACCAGAAGTGCGCCCTGTGGTAAAAAGTGCGTAGGCCGTTATTTTTTGTATACCCTGGGGAAAGAAGGGGCATATAAGTACCACTTATTATCAGACGTTATAAATGGAAAGTGGTGTTAGGTGAGACAGTGTGATATTTATCTCCGGATGCACCACTCACAGAAAATTTTGTATCAAGACGACGATTCCAGTGATGGAATGGGCGGACTGGTTGGTAAAGTAGGATTGCACCGGTGCAAGGTGCCGCCAAATGTTATTGTAAATCAAGATGAGATCCATGAACCCCACATCCGATAGGTATTTTCGAGAAGCAGTGAGGATAATGTTTTGTTTTGGGCAAGACGTGTCACCTATGGCTCGATGAGTAAACGGGAGGTGATTTACGGCCAATAAGGTAGTATGAATGCGACTTTGGGACCGAACGCAATTTAGAGTCCGTTGTTAAGAGGGGCATTATCCACAAACTGTTTTGGGGTTACCTTTGAGCGTCGTAAGATTTATGTGGCCATGAAACGATATTTGAAGAATCCATAGGAGTCGTCCGATGTTCTTATGGTTTCTCTCAGGATGGGAGATTTGTGTTGGTATGGACACGGTAAGCTAGCACTTAGTGATGTGTGGCCTTCCAATAATATTGACGCGATAGAGACAATGATTTATAGACTCATTTTATTTGTATGTCGTTGGTAGAAGCACAATGCGTGATGTGCCATTATTGAGGTGAGAGCTTATAACTGATGAAGAATATCAGTATGAAGAGAAT
This sequence comes from Sambucus nigra, assembly GCA_949130495.1. Classification (NCBI taxonomy): domain Eukaryota; kingdom Viridiplantae; phylum Streptophyta; class Magnoliopsida; order Dipsacales; family Adoxaceae; genus Sambucus; species Sambucus nigra. The sequence continues at coordinate 314,993,216 of OX422214.1, read as the reverse complement.
TGAACAAGCTTGCCGTAAAGCTGGGTATATAGTGAGTAAAACTTTATACAACTGGGTCCACTAGCAGGTGAATAGTGGAATGACCATACCATTATCGTGATTTGATTTTGGGTACTAGAGGGTGTTGTGTGTGGCTCCAGATCCTAAGTTTTGGTAGCTGTCTAATTCGAATTTTGAGGACGAAATTCTCTTGTAAGGGGGGAATAATGTAAGGCCCCGTACTTTTATAGATATTTAAATTACATGAGTGGGTGTAATTTAATTATTTAAAAATTTAAAGTAAATTAGATGGAATAATTATATTTCATGTCACAGGTGAACAAAAGCGACATGTGATGTTATTTTATGCGAAAAACACGTGTGGAGATATGTTGGGTTTAAGAGGTTAATTTTTTATAAGTGACTCGAATGGAAATTTTCGAGTGCACGGTTGGTCTCGGAAGGGCCGAGATGGTCAAAATAGAGTACCCATGGGTAGTTTTTGGGTACCAGAGACTTTTTGGATCAGTAGGGACTTGCATTTGTGTATACGAGTCAATTTCGGGTTTAATAAGTGGATAACCCTTATTTTCTCTCTTATAAGGGCACAAGAGTAAGAGAAAAGAGGAAAGAAAAGAAAGAAAGAAGAAAGAAGAAAGAAGAGAAAGAAGGAAGAAAAGGGAGAAAAAGAAGAGACTCGGGCCATGCTCCGACGGATTTCGTCACGAGCTCGTCGGATTTATCCAACCACGCAAGTATTTAACTTGCTTTAATGATTTAAGTGTGTTTATTTTTCATATTATAGTTGGTGATGAAAACTATAAGATTTTGGGTTTGGGATTCTTGCACAAAAATGGGTTTGAGGGAGATGATTTCATATGATTTTGAAGAGATAATAATCCTACATGAAATCTGAGTTAAAATTCATGTTAATGGTGAAATTTTTGTGAGAAATTGGAAAGGGTTGAATAAAACTAGGGTTTAATTAAGATAGGGTTTAAATCTTAATTTACTTGATGAATCCCAAGAATAAATTGGTGTATTGAGTATATCTAAGTGTGTAGATGTTTATAGAAATGGTTGGTGAGGATAAAAACCAAATATTTTGGATTTTGAGAAGAAGATGAACTACCGAACTGATCAGATCATCGGATCGAATTATTTTATTGGTTATCGATTCGGTTCATTTTTGGGTTATCGGACCGATTCATTTTTGGACCACGGGTTCGGTTCGGTTATAAAAAAAATGGAAGATTTTCTTGGACTAAAAAGGATTGGAGAAGAATTCCTTTTGGAGATGAATGGTAAGGGATCCAATATAGAGGGCGAGGACCTCTGGATGATGAAATGAGTGATGTGTGATCCTTAGGATTTGTGAGAATGAAATATAGGGTATAAATTTTAGGAATGTTTCAGATGAACGACATTCGAGAAGTTATTCGGGGGGTCCGTACATATATATTTATGCTTGCAGAATATATATGCTGATTATATATGGGTAGAATATATATGTGCTGAATATATATGAGTAAATCCTAAGGTGCGAATCAGATGATTTAAGAATATAGCTAGACGCGAAAAGCTAATATTCGGAAGAAATAAACGTGATATTCTATCATTAGTGAGAGAATAATTATGGGATAAAAACAAATTGTGTGTATACTTATGATTTTATACGAATTGGTGTATTCAGGATTATAGGCTAATGCTACGGGAGATAGGCATGATAGCCGAATTTGATGTGACATATATATACGGGTATAGAGATAGTATATATATGATACGATTATGAATATATCTGTGTGTGAATGATATATTTATGTGAAGCATACCCCTCTAGTGCTATCATGGGAAGTTATGCGATGTGGGTGAGGCCCCTAGCTTGAGGAGCAGGGAGCGTATAGTGCCGAGGTTATAGCGTCCATTATTTATATTGTAAGACATTTATCAGGGGTGGAATTGGGTGGGTATATTTCGTTCTGATTTTCGGTGAGGGACTATGACCACTTCCCATACGTTGTGATTTGGATTTGGGGTCGGTGTTAGATTCTGTCCCGGTTGCCCAGGTCGATGTGTGTTCTCCCTAGAGGATGATAGCATTGTAGCAACTACATCCATTTAGTTAATAGCTCTGAGGGATGGTTATTAAACTTATATAATGTGTGATATATAAGTATGGATATAATTTATGTGTATAGTATATTGTGTGTGTGTATATATATATATTAGCGTATGCCCGTGCCTGAAGACACGATGAAAAATTTCAAAATACGTAATCGCAAAATGACAAAAAAATTCAATGTACATAATTGCAAAATGACTAACATTTCGTTCCCCAACAAAATAGAGTGTAATTTAAAAAAAATACGACCATAATATCCTTTGTTTGTAGGACTACCCACCATGATTAACAAATAATAAATAGTCAGACAACATTCAAATAGTCTAAATTCATCAAACAAAATAAAATATAACATGAAATATACAATATTCGTCAACGGAATTCACATTGTGCCACAAATTAACAAAGAGTCATTTTTTTAAAAATGAACATAATCTCTTTTGTTTATTGAACTATTAACCCAAGGGGTAACAACCAATCCAAAAATATTCAAAAATCCCAAATTCATCTAATAAATTATTTAACGAAGCAAACTTCTTAAAAAAATTACATATATAGAACCCCAGCAGGTACCACATAAGTTCCCTTCTGATGCAACTCTTCATCCAAAAGCTGCACGAAATTTTTGTGAAGTGGCACCCTATACCAGTCAATTTCACGGGGACACCCTTGAATCTTCAGCTCAATTGAGAACTTTCAAATTATATTAAGCACCTGTAAACAGAGAGATGATTAATATTTTCAATATTTGGGTTCCTAACCTCTTGATACTCATAAACATATATGATTCAAACATACTAATTCGTACTAAAAAGAAAAGAAAACTTGTATTCGCAACAATATTAAGCCAAAGATAGAGTGTTGCAATGCTCCAAAGTAATTCAACGTCTTAGTTTTGCACATTACAAACAAAAAGAAATTTAAAAACAAAGAAGTTTTAAAAACATACCATTGCGAGAGGTCATTCATGTCATTGTAACCATATCCAACCAAACTTCTTGTAACATTCAAACCAAAAGAAAATTTAATTAATACTATTCTTTATTTACGAACACTCAATAATCATTTGAATAACTTCGTACATATGTTGAATGGTTCTGATAACAATTTGTATTAGCAAAAAGGAATTAGACTTGACCTTTTCTTGTAACTTCTAACAATTTACTTGTAAATTCACCACATCTAAAAGAAGCATATTAATAAACACCCCATAATAGTATACATAGAAATAGAAAATTAGTTGAGAGCATAAATATCCTAATTTATTACAACAAAGTAATAGAGATAGGCTGCGGCGCAACCTATAATTAGCCGCGTCCGCAGTAGCTGAGATGAGTGTGTATTCTAGTTCTCTCTCACATAGCAGAGGCAAAGGGCGCTCTCTCACTTCCGAACTTGGAGTTTTGTTAGGATCTATCAATCTAGGGACATAAATGATAATACTATAATAATCAATAATTGAATTATTTGTCTAATTGAATTTAAAAAAGAGACATAACTGGATTCCTTTGGAACAGACCGTGTGAGAGATAAAATACCCTTTTGTGGCTAGAAAAGTTTGAGTTAGAAAGGGGAGAAGCATATGATACCTGTCATTCTAATTAAGCCTAGCACCGAAATAAAAAGCAACAACCAACAGCCAAGAATTAGTGTGAATAGTAACCAGTGACAACCAATCTCTCCTGTGCATCCCATCTCTCGCAAAATTGATCCCTAATGCTGGTTCTGGCAGCTCCGACGGCACTTCCTCCGTGGGTACCAACACCAAATCGACATCATTATATATTTACTCAAGAAGAAACATAACATCATTCTACATTTAAATACTAAGTTAATATCGATATTTACCTAAAGCTAAACGATGACGCCTATACTCAAAGAACGACTCGAATCAACCCATCTGACAAATTGAAGCGCTACGAAGAGAATAATACTTTTATCTGATGAATTTAAGTCCTAAGGTCTCAAAATAGTCCATTGTAAATGAATAACTGATGACTATACTTGCAAAGGGAAGAAAAAAAAAGAACATTGGCCAACCATACTAACTGTAAAGTACAATGAGAAGAAAACTGAGCAAAAGTATTATAGGTAGCTGAGTAATTTTGTCATCCCAAATGAACAGAATAAATAAACAACCTACATCCACCCCAAACAACATCAAACAAACCAAAAAAATGTAAAGAATAACCCAATAAAGTGAACTCAAATATTGAATATACTACCTCCACTGAACCAGAACAGAACTACTGAACATAAATTTAACATTAACTAAAGACCAGTGTAGAGAGATAAATATACCAATATAGATGAAAAAGTAAATCCCTGTCATAGTAGCTCAAAATACAATATTTCATATAACACCCCCCACACACAAAAGGAAAGAAAAAACATAAATGGAATTAGTTTTGCATTGAGTTAGATAAGATCATACAAATTAATAGATGTTACTAACCAAATGTTTAATTGGTAAATATTTATGCTAGTCCCTACTAAATGGAAATAATAAATTTGCACATTAGATGAAAAAAAATGAGGGAAAACGGGACAAATGGGGACATCAAATAATAATGAAATTCAGTACCATTGAAATGCTAGGGTTCAACTCCAGTTCATTGTGTAGATCATTGATTTTAAGGAGTTCTTTAATGTATTCGATTTCATCCCCAAGAATTACCCACATCATATTTATTTATGTTGTTCTGAAAATTTTAGATCTAGAAAAGTATATCATCCTTAAGCTTATGGTCTACCCAAATCACCCCATTTTTAAACCAAGATCATCATTTTGTGCAATAAAAAATTACAAAACAGAGATATGCAGATATACAATTTATGTTTTTTTAGATTTGATTTCGAGTCCTCCATATTCAAGATTTCAATTTCCAGTGGCGTTGGGATGAAGTTGCATGGGCTAATGTCTGCAAAACTCACCGGTTAGAAATTTGAATTTCACATAAACTTATAATGTATCAGCTCTTTTGGCAATTGGATCGATACATTATTTTAAGTAATCTTTTTTACTTCATTTAAATTTCACATCTTAGTCCATCTAAGACCTTTTCCATAGGATACATTGATCTGAAAAGAAAAGTTTCCTTCAAAAGACAAGACCTTTCTATGATTGATTCTCGACAAAGTAAAACTCAAACTCACCTGCACAAATGGCATAGAGTAGTCATAGAGTACCTGCTATCGTAAAGTAGTCATATTAATTGCCAGGTTTTGGAAGTTTATTTTGTGTGTGAGATGTTTACGCCTTTGCGCGAGAGCAGAAAACTAAGTTGGCTCACATAATTGTCAATTCGGCTGCCCGGTTGGTCCACTTCAGCCAGTAGTTTCATTTCTTCACGAACAATATCCATTGTATCTCTTAATATAGTTTTCTTCAAAGAGCTGATACATTATATGTGCTCAGCTTCAACTATAAAATAATGTTCTTATACATTATTTTAAGCGTATAATCTCCATTGAGCAATTTCTCTGAAAACTGTTGATTTTAAGATTTACATTATTTTCATTGATCTGATATAATTTTTGTAAGGACACAAATTTCCAATCGAGTCCATATATAGTTTTGGCTCAATTCCGGACAAAAACATTTATTCATAGGATAGTATTTAATTGTAATATTCTCAAGCCTATGAAGTGTTTGTTGAAGACGTAGCGGCAAAGAGTATAAAGCTTCATCAAATATGCCAGTTTGCATGCCTCGTTTCTACGTCATCAATCATAGTTCCATGCTCCCAAGGTATGAATGAAATATTATATATATAGGAGCTTGGAACAAGTTTAATGGGTGTTAGGTTTTATAAAAACTGCGTTTTGTTTTAAGAAAGTATTAATTAAAACTTTAAATAAATGTTTATTAAGTTTTCTGGGCTTAAACAAGAATATTCAAACTTTCTCTTTTTTCATTCGATAGAGTCATTCGAATGAGATTGTCGTTCGAACGAAAATGTCGTTCGAACGAACCTGCCAACGAGTTCCCATATTAGGCCACTGACATGTCGTTCGATATGTCGTTCGAACGAACTTTCTGTTCGAACGAGATATCCAACGAGATTCTAACGAGTTCAATCTGGAACGTCGTTAGAAGTCTCGTTCGAACGAGATTTCGTTCGAACGAAATGTCGTTCGAACGAGATGCCAGGCGGGAGCAGTTTTTGGCAGTTTTTTGGTAGTTTTGCACCCACTTCCCCACTTGGTTTTTAACCAACTTTTCCAGACTTTAATATGTGCGGGAATGACATTTTCCAATCTAACTTTTCCTAACTTTTCCATCCTAGTTTCATCTCTTAGAGAGAGTTTGAGAGCAAAGTGTTTTAAGGAAAATGTTCATGTTTTGAGTGAAATTTTTAGAGAAAAATATCCATCACTCTAGTGTTTACACCCAATTAAGTTTATTCCAAGTTCTCTTATACATATCAATTTCTTGGAGTTTGGCACCGGTTTTCTCTACCGAATTCAAGAAGAGAAGTTTTGGGTTTTGCTTCTACCTCCCACAAATAAAGAAGAAGTGTTTCTAATGTTGATTTACCCACACGGAGAAAGGCTCCATGTGTGGGTGACGGTGACCATATAAAGTCCTATCGGTGGATTCCGAGGCCGCGGTGGTGTTCCAAGGTTATCCGCTAGGAAGAGATGTCTACAAGAAGAAGCGTCGAGGCTTGAGAGGGATCGAGTCGTGCGTTGTAAGTCTATCTGTCTTGTAATTGTAATTCCGTATCTAGTGGATTTGTGGCTAGGGCCGTCCGAGGTTGTTTCCCGTCTTGGGTTTTTTCCTCGTACATCGCGGCGTAGTGTGATTGGTTTATTTTATCTTGCAAAATAACGCATGTTTAGAATAATTCAAGATAAAATTTGGTTTACATCATCACACTCAATTTAATTTGGGACTTATATAAAATATTGGGTAATGTTTCTTTAATTCAAGTCATTTGCTAAAATTTGGTTTCGCCTAATTTGCTAATATTGATAAACATGACTTAGGCAAATTCTAGTTCTTGGATTAATGAATTGGTTTAAGTGAATATATTAATTGTTTAATTTTACTTCACTTGGTGTAATTTTAATTTGTTTTAAAAAATTAAAATTTGTCGTTTGTTAAGTTGAACCATCCACCACCTTTACGCTTCCGCATTTTTAAATTGGTATCAGAGCCAAAGCGATAAATTATTTCGTTAACGATCCTTTAAATAATTTTTGACTAAAATGGAATTTTCCCCATTTTCAAAATTTCCTATTTTCGATGGTTCAAACTACGCGTATTGGAAAGCGCGTATGAGATCGACACTAAAATCTATCGACGAGAGAGTTTGGATGTCTGTAGTTAATGGGTGGTCTCCACCAACTTATTTTGTTGAAAATGAACGTGTTCCCAAACCCGCCGATAGATGGACTGAAAATGAGTTTACACTTGCAAATTTCAATTCCCTTGGTTTAAATGCCTTATTTAGCGCTGTCACACAGGATGAATTCCGACGTATTATGACATGTGAAACCGCTAAAGAAGCTTGGGATATTTTACAATTAACTCATGAAGGAACTAGTGTCGTTAAAGCTTCAAAACTCCAAAACTTCACCACTCAATTTGAAACTATCAAAATGAATGAAAAAGAAACTTTTGATGAATTTTATGCTAGACTTTCTGATATTGTTAATTCATCTTTTAACTTGGGAGAAAAAATACCTGACGACCGTTTTGTAAAGAAAATTTTAAGGTCCCTACCCGATAGATTTATTCCAAAGGTGACCGTTTTAAATTCTTTACCCACTTTAGCCTCTACGAAATTAGAAGAGCTTGTAGGTGATTTACAAACCTATGAACTAGATATGTTTCCCTCTAAAACTGAAAAGAAAATCGAAAAGGGAGTTTCTTTAAAAGCTCGAAAAGAGGTCAAACAAGTAGTAGAGAGCGACAGTGATAGTGACTCGGAAGACATGGCTTTATTTGTTTGTAAATTTAGAAAATTTCTTAAAATTAACAAAAATAAATTTAAAAATGACTTTAAGAAATTTGAATCTTCTAAGCATGACAAGAACGAGAAGATTTCTAAAGCAGAGAAGATTCCTAACGCCGAAAAGAACCCTAAACCTAGTAATGAAAATTTAGATAGGGACGAGTCTAATAAGTGTTTTGGTTGTGAATATTATGGCCATAGGGCTTATGAGTGCCCCACTAAACTAAGGAAAGAGGGTAAGCGACCCATTTCATATAATGCGACCCTTAGTGATAGTGATAAGGAAGAGAAGCCCGATTCCCCCACTAAGAAAAATTTTGTGGCTTTTATGGCTAGTCATGTGAGTGATAGTGAGAACTCATCGATTGATGAAACTTTAACACATGACACTTACAAGGTCATAGTTTATGATTCTCTTATTTTTGATGATAGTGAGAGTGGAGAAGAAAGAGAGAGTGAAAATGAAGAAGAGGTTAATGTGAGTGAACTTCAAAATGCTTTTCAAGAACTTTATAAAGTATCTATTAAATTGAAAAGAGCTAATTTGAAGTTAGAAGCTAGTTTAAGAGAGAGTGTCAAGGTCGTTGATGAAAATGTTTTAATAGAAGACCTTAGGACACATGAGAGGACTCTTTGAGAGACTAGAATATGTAGAAGGCGAAAGAGATAGCCTTAGGGGTTTAATGGAATCCTTAAAAAAGGAGCTTCTTGCTATTGAAGAGAGAAATGTTTTACTAGAATCTAACATGTTAGAATTGGAAAATAAATTAAAAGATTCTAGTAATGTCAAATTTGATTTGGAGTGTCGTTCGGAAAAACTAGATAAAATGTTAGGAACGGTCCAAATTAAAAATGACACTTGTGGTTTAGGCTTCAATACTTGTAATGAATCTACTCATAAAGCCAAGACCAATGTTTTAGGAGAATCTACTAGGAATGCATTTAAAGATCACTCCTTAGGTAAATCTTTTTGACATGTTTTTGCTTGTACACATTGTGGTCGAAAAGGTCATCTTAGGAAATTTTGTTTTGATCTTAAACGAATTCCTAGATCCCATAGTAAAGTAACCATGGTAGTTAACGTTCCAACACCCCAAGATAGTCATTTTTCATTAATTTGGGTTAGGAAATCCGACTTGGTTGCCTTGCAAAATAGGGTTTTTGATTCTCATTTACTTTCACATGCTTCCTCCCTTGCTAAATCTAAAGGATGAATGTGTTAGTGTTTGCATACTTTAGCGTTTGTACTTCATGCTATATTCACATGCTAAATGTATGCTTGTTTAGTCATTTTCTAGTCATTGCCTCATTTCATATCATATGCTAGAAATTATGACTCGTTTATCTTTTTGTATTATATTTTGTGTTTGAATTAATTGAAAAATATAAAAAGATTTTTGTTTATCATTTGTGTTTTATTTATTTCATTTAAGCTTAATGAAAAATACAAATGATTTTTGTTTGTCTTTTGAGTATATATTTTTATTTTTGGCTAAAAATTTCAAAACTCAAAAAGATTTTTTTTTGTGTGTATTTTGGTTTGACACACTTTAAGTGGCATATACTTGTGTTTGAATCCCATCTTTTACGCTCCCATGTGGCTAGAACTTTTGGTTTAGATTGTCAATCCTTAAAATGTTCTTTACCATATTTTATGGAGTAGTTGGATTTTGTGTTGTTTAAATGGATTCTATTTCTATATGCCTCTTTTCACACATGCACGAGCTCTTTTGAAATCTTAATGTCACATGTTATATTTGATCTTTTTGGGGTGTTCTCCTACCAATCTAGTCATCTACATATCTATGACCTAGGAGGACTAGTGCATGTCAAAATCCGTTGCATGTGAGATTTGTGTGAAAAATGAAAACATGATATATAATAATGTGCACGGGGAAGGGCTCCGAAAGGATGAATTAAATCCTTTGTGATAGTAAGCCACCGTTTATTGGATCTAAAAGAAATACGTGATCCAAAGGCCTAAAAACAGAATATTTGGCATTAAAAAGAAAACAATTTCCAAGGCCTATGTTTGTTTGATATATTCATTCAAAAGCACAAGAATATCTATGCTTATTGAGGGAGAATTGGATGGTATATCAACGGTTTGCACAATGTCTGTTTATCCTAGTTGTCTTTAATGTCATGACTCTATTTGGTTTGTAGAATCATCATCATGCTAGGCTTGTATGCATTGTGTGTGTTTGTTCATTGAGTTCAATCTTCATAATTGTCACATGAGGTTATATTTAAATGTGATAAAGTTTGCAAATAAATGAGAACTCCGTGAATGTTTATTAAGTGTTTGGGTCTAAATTTAATTGTTACTAGTTCACACCCCTACACTTACGTTTCCATATGACACTTTTTGCCATACGAGTGTGCAAACTTATTGTATTTTTGTGTCATGTGTGTGTTTATATCTATATATATATGCAAGTTCTTTTAATGGTATATTTCTAGTTTATATATATATGATATTTGTTTGTCTTTGCCTTGCTTTTATTGCCCATATACTTTCATGTCTTATCACTTTAAGCTTCAACATGCTGTTTATTAGTTCTATATCCTTTGCCTATTCCTGAACAAAAAGGGGGATAAATGATAGGGGGAGAAATGGTATCTAATCCTATTATTATCGTATCTTAGTTTGAGGGAGATTTATCTTAGGGGGAGACGTTTTTCTAAGTAGGTCATGTGTTTGATAAAGGGGAGAATTAATTTAGGGGGAGTAATTAATTAAAAGTGCATTTAATACTTTGATATTCCCTATGCATTTGATGAGTTTGCTTAAGTGTGCAGGAATTCTTCTAATGCGGCATCTTTCAATGGCAAAGCGTTTGATCCTTGGGTTGAGTCATGTTTGGGTGGGTTATGTTTTGAGTCTGGTGAGCTTGACGGCCCTTTAGGATTTTTGTTTGGTTTTTGTCCCGGAATAGCCAAAGGGGGAGATTTGTAAGGACACAAATTTCCAATTGAGTCCATATATAGTTTTGGCTCAATTCCGGACAAAAACATTTATTCATAGGATAGTATTTAATTGTAATATTCTCAAGCCTATGAAGTGTTTGTTGAAGACGTAGCGACAAAGAGTATAAAGCTTCATCAAATATGCCAGTTTGCGTGCCTCGTTTCTACGTCATCAATCATAGTTCCATGCTCCCAAGGTATGAATGCAATATTATATATGTAGGAGCTTGGAACAAGTTTAATGGATGTTAGGTTTTATAAAAACTGCATTTTGTTTTAAGAAATTATTAATTAAAACTGTAAATAAATGTTTATAAAGTTTTCTGGGCTTAAACAAGAATATTCAAACTTGCTGTTTTTTCGTTCGATAGAGTCATTCGAACGAGATTGTCGTTCGAACGAACCTGCCAACGAGTTCCCATATTAGGCCACTGACATGTCGTTCGATATGTCGTTCGAACGAACTTTCTATTCGAACGAGATATCCAACGAGATTCTAACGAGTTCAATCTGGAACGTCGTTAGAAGTCTCATTCGAACGAGATTTCGTTCGAACGAAATGTCGTTCGAACGAGATGCCAGACGGGAACAGTTTTTGGCAGTTTTGTGCCCACTTCCCCACTTGGTTTTTAACCAACTTTTTCATACTTTAATATGTGCGGGAATGACATTTTCCAATCTAACTTTTCCATCCTAGTTTCATCTCTTAGAGAGAGTCTGAGAGCAAAGTGTTTTAAGGAAAATGTTCATGTTTTGAGTGAAATTTTTAGAGAAAAATATCCATCACTCTAGTGTTTACACCCAATTAAGTTTATTCCAAGTTCTCTTATACATATCAATTGCTTGGAGTTTGGAACCGGTTTTCTCTACCGAATTCAAGAAGAGAAGTTTGGGGTTTTGCTTCTACCTCCCACAAATAAAGAAGAAGTGTTTCTAATGTTGATTTACCCACACGGAGAAAGGCTCCATGTGTGGGTGACGGTGACCATATAAAGTCCTATCGGTGGATTCCGAGACCGCGGTGGTGTTCCAAGGTTATCCGCTAGGAAGAGGTGTCTACAAGAAGAAGCGTCGAGGCTTGAGAGGGATCGAGTCGTGCGTTGTAAGTCTATCTGTCTTGTAATTGTAATTCCGTATCTAGTAGATTTGTGGCTAGGGCCGTCCGAGGTTGTTTCCCGTCTTGGGTTTTTTCCTCCTACATCGCGGCGTAGTGTGATTGGTTTATTTTATCTTGCAAAATAACGCATGTTTAGAATAATTCAAGATAAAATTTGGTTTATATCATCACATTCAATTTAATTTGGGACTTATATAAAATATTGGTTAATGTTTCTTTAATTCAAGTCATTTGCTAAAATTTGGTTTCGCCTAATTTTCTAATATTGATAAACATGACTTAGGCAAATTCTAGGGCTTGGATTAATGAATTGGTTTAAGTGAATATATTAATTGTTTAATTTTACTTCACTTGGTGTAATTTTAATTTTTTTTAAGAAATTAAAATTTGTCGTTTGTTAAGTTGAACCATCCACCACCTTTACGCTTCCGCATTTTCAGTTTTCATTTAGAAGTTTCATTGAGCATCTTGAAAATAATGAAAACTATATTGAGACTGCTGATACATTCTCTGAAAACTACTGATACATGGTGATACAGTCTCAATGAAAACTTTATTAAGAGAAAATGGTGATACAGTTTCATTGAACATTTTCTCAATGGAGATTAATGAAAACTGCTGATGCATTCTCTGAAAACCGATGATATATGGTGATACAGTTTCATTGAAACAACATGAACATATTAGAATATGAAGAATGATGGGGATCAAACTGGACATTATATTTCATCCATAGTTAGGTTATTACATTTAAACCTCACTTGAAAATATCCATATGTATCTAATCAATAATGGACATGTCTTCTCGTGAGGGTCGGGCGTAGACTGAAATGATTAAGAAACATATTTCATAATTTATCCTGCCTGTGGTCTAAATTCAGGGGCTAGGATACCATGTTCCTAAATAAAAACCACAATCCAGAGATATAGTTAACCGTGATGTTATAAATATTAGTGAGCCCCCATAACTTATAGGCTTTGACTTCAAATTAGACTCGATGTATAAAAATCAGATGTATAAAAAGTAAATTCTAGCTAAGGATAAAAGAAATATACCAAGCTCGAAAAAATGACTCGATGCATCAGTTGCACTTCTAATTCCTGCTCATAGACTTGTACATGCTGTTAATTCAGTTTCAGTATGTTTATCAAAAGTCTTGATGCTCCAGAGAGTATGCATAACATTTTTACAATTAATGTGATATTAAAACAGAAATGAAGAGAGCAAAAAATGGAACAAATCAAAAATATCATTTCATAGAGGGTATACACAATTCTTAGAGGACAAACTGACCTCATCTGAAGAATGATGATAGTGTCGGTGATGGCGAAACCGATGAAGAAGGGCCATTTACGGTTTAACTCTCATCTGAAGAATAATAAGCATTTAAAATCACATCTCAAAAGCTGGAGATCATACTTACCAAGTAATAAGCATTTAAACTCATAGCTCAAAAGTAAGCCCAACCTAACAAACAATCAACTAATATTATAAATTATTGAAAAACTCATTGTTGAATTCAATACTGGAGCCCAATATAATAACAGCTCACAATAAACATGTTTGAATAAAAGAGAGAACATAAACTCACTTAGTGGGGCATATTCTCAAATACATGGGCCACATGCAATTGTTAGAATAATTTTTTTTCATAGAATATCCTATAATACATAGAATTTGTAAACTCTTAACAGCAAATTAATCCAAACAACATATCCTATAACACAAAGAATACAAATAGTCCACTTTTTAGCAAATGGATTTTGTAAAATATTAAAAGAATTGTTGTCACTAACTATCACAATCCAAAATGTCTTGCTTGACCAAAAGAATTGAGTGAAAAGGTCATGTTGAAAATCCAACTACCAAAGGATAGAATATAAGATCCTTTGTCACTTTAAAATGATAAAATCTTAACATAAATACCCACTCCCCATGCCTATAAATGCTCATCATATTTTTTTCTAAAAACAGATCATATAAAAAGTAGTATTGTAATTTTCAATAATAAAAACATCAAGGCGTTCATTGTATACTCGTTTCATATCATCTATGGACCAAAAATAAAATAAAGTAAGAAAATATTGGAATCAACCACAAAAAAAAATCATCACGTCTAAAATCTTAACTCATGAGCTAGGATAACATGTACCTATAAATTAAAAACCACAAACCAGAGATATGAATCAGATTTAAAAAAAAAACTTAATATTAATACACTAAATAAAGAAAGCTAGAGAGTATACCACGGAGATCAAATCTGAAATCATAACTCTGAAACTCCAATCCAAAAATTCCAAGGAGTTAGCAATTACAAAACTTGAAACTCAAATACAAAAAATATACCATTAACAATATCAAATACAAAATTATTACATAGAATGAAAAACAAATTTCTCAAAGGCGTACCCTAAGAAACTACATACCCTGAAACCCCAGCATTTACAAACCCATGAAACCTCAACATTTACAAACTAAAAATCCACGAAACTCCAACATTTATAAACTAAAAACTCTGCTCCAGCTTCAGCTAAATTTGTATAGATTACCTAAATCGGCACCCCCAAAAAATACAACATAACAAATGTAAAATCGTAAAGAGAGGGAGAGAGAGAGAGAGGATACCTAGAGGCGGGAATCAATGTAGAGAGTCATGAGTTAGTTGAGATCTTTAGAGCCTTATGCTCTGATAATGGAAGATATCGAGAAAGTGAAATGGGGTTGTGTGGGTAAAGTAAGGGGGTGTGTTACCAAAATAGCCTAGTTTTTGAATTAAATGGTAAGTTTGATGTGTAAACGCGGGGGGGGGGGGGGGGGGGGGGGGGTGGAATAAAATAATTAAAGGGTAGATTTGTAAAAAGAAAAAAGATGTGATCTCAACATTAAAATATGTAAGGAGGTGGCATCGATCCGCACCGTTAAAAATGTGTAAATTTTCAAAAACCAAGCTATCTTATATATATATATATATATATATATATACGGGCAGAATAAAGAATGAAGTTATGTCATAATTTCTGGATCATCCGGGTGTATAAAATCCATAAGAAAACATGTGATATACGTATATAAAGATCGAATATTATATACAAAATAAAGAACATTAAAATGTGAATAGTGTAAATAACTAGTGAATGTTATTCATAATGTAAGGATGAATTATAAATGAGAGATTATAATGTATAAGCTCGAGCGATAGCTTAGAATATTTTATATTACTCGGTGTATGTGATAGCGTATGGTGACTTGGGAGTTTTATAAGGTGCTAGTTAGGCAAGGTAGCAAAACTAGGGTGCTTTAAAATACATGCATTAGGTGTGCACTGTTAGATGAGATGTGAAGAGTATCTTATATGAGTGCGACACCAGTTTAAATATGTAGAGTGTCATATTTTATATATTAAAGTATGTTAATCACTTGCTAAAATATTTTTCAAAATCGGGTTCTGGCCCGTATCTATCTTTTCTTTTATTCTCCTCTATTATACTTTTTAGGTGTCCAGATACAGGGATGCCTGGATGATTATTCCTTCGAGTCAGACGTTGTTGCTACAGCTGTGGATGTTGGCAGGAAATTGTTTAGACGCTTCTATCCTTGTGATCAAGATAGGAGGTACTGTTGTAATATTCGGGTATATTTCCCAATCGTTGTCTTTTAATTTATTTTTGGCATTTTTCTTTTACGCCTATTCGATTTGGTTGTATAAATGTTTTACCGAGAGTTATCGATTGTTATTTATTTATTTCAGTTGTTGTTCATATCTTCGTATGGATGGTTTTAATTGTGCGGTTAAGTTAAAAAGATTATAATGTTTAAAATTTGACATCGGGCCTAATAGGTTATTAGTAATTAATTGGTTTACGACAGTGATGCTGAGAATGAAACCATTTGAGATTCTAATTTAATTTGATATAGGACTGATCACCCGGTATTTTATAAGGCGAGTTATCACAGGTGGTATCGGAGCATCAAGTTCTAGTGTCCTTAGGAATTTGTGCGGATGTTCTACGTTTTCAACGTTGCTTTCTAATTGATTTAGAGCCCTAAGCTTAGGACTGTTGATTCATATGGTGAGATTTCGTTCTCCTGCTTGAATATATATATATATATATATATATATATATTAGTGAATCTTATATGCATTCGGGTGTGTTTGTATGCCAACACGCAAAGACGACCAGTGAGGGCCGTTGGAAGAACAACAAGAGGCGGGCTCAGTTGGAGTTGTAGGATAGTTTGGGGACAATTACCGTAGTCGAGGTTACCCTTATTGTTTCTTAGGAAGATAGGGATGTAAGGACTAATAGGGTGCAGTAGATATTTTCAAGTACCACTATAGAAAAAGGTAGTGCCAAATTAAACTCACCTAATGTGGTTAGAATTGGAGAGAGTTAGTGGGGTCTTTGAAGAGGACCACCTGTTGGAATTTCAGAAATGCGGAGATTGTGTGTGTGTTAGCCAATGGATGTCAGGTACCCAGAGGCTTTGGCATATATCTGTGTTGTAGTGGTGGGAGTCAATCACCACATTTGAAAAGTGAAATAGTATGCCAATGGAAGGATCTTAGGTACGGTTTGACCGTAAGTTCCTCCATCTTTTATTTAGAAAGAGATGTGGAAGAGGTTCTGAACTTATCATAAGAAGGTCAGGCATATACCCATTTATTTAAAGGAATAAGTTTATCTAGCAAACTTTGTACCCGATAAAGTAGGTACGATGGAGAAAAGAGTCCTTAAGTGTGTGATGGACTCACGAGAGGAGTCGCCAGCACTTAGGGGAAATACTGCTTGGAAGGTTGAAGCAGATGGTGACTACGTCGTGTTTTGTCAGTGAGGATATTAATGCTTCTTTATATAGGGAGATAAAAGCTTTGAATGATTTAGTCAGAGGGTAAGACTGGTGGTATTGGTGCTAGTGAAACACTTTAGGGGGATACCCATAAGGGGACCCATGTAAATGATTTAGATAGCTTAATTCCTACCGAGTAACAGTGGATTTAGTTGGGAATGGTAAGACCAGTAGTGTGTTACTTAGGGCTAGTAGATCTTAGGGAACAATGAGGGTAGCCATCAGGGTCGATGATACAAGGGTTCAGGAGAAGGACAACCCTAATATATCAGCGTGTTCGGAAACAAGTGGATTATATGGTGAGATATTTTTATATGGAGAGTAGGGCCGCATACATTATTTTTTCCTGAAACGAGTAAAGGGACAAGAGTTTGGTGCCTAGTAAGGGCAATGATTTAGATAACTTTGGTTTAGTTCGAACAAGTTGTGACTGTAATACCCCGTATTTTTATTTATTATTTTAATTAATTAATTAGAATTTTCGGAAAAAAGATAAATTTTTGAATTTAATAATTTTTATTGGCTAAATATGTTGGTTATGATTTTAGAAGAATAGAATTTCAAACGGTTTCGAAATCGGAATTAAAATGGAGTTTTAATTGAATTTTTATTATATAGAAGTGTCCTCAAAATATAAAACTCTCTTAGAGTTCTCAAAACATAAAACTCTCTAGCAAAAAAAAAATATTTAAAAATATTGAACGGTTCGATAGAGCTGAAATTTTTTTTAGCTTCCTCTCGTCTTCAGCTAATTCTTTGTAAAATTTCATCTAATTCCAACGGTCCGATCGTCCGGAATAAAATTTTTAGTGTTTGTATCTTATTAGAGTTCTATTAGGATTAAGATTCCTAATGACTATATAATGACTCTAATTCGTGGGGGGACTTCTCATAATCACTTTTTCTCAAGTTTTTCACCAGAGAACACTTCTAAAAATATTTCCTCTCAACCATAATCATCAACCTCTAACATAATTAAGGTTTTGTCACCAGATTTGAAGGCTTATTTGGGGTTTAATCAAGATTGGTCCAAGAACACTTCTTTGCTAATTTTTCGAGAGGAATCCAGATTTCTAATCAGATTTTCAACACAATCTTCACAGCCATGAATACTCTATTCTTTTCCTTTATTATTATGTGTTTTAAGTGTCGCCTAAACACTTAATTACATGTTTTCTTAAAAATAATTAGTAACTTAATTAGAAAAAGTGGATATTAATTATGGGGCCATTTTTATAAAATCTTTTAATCTGAATAATATTCAGAACCCTTTGGGTACGTAGGATTCATGAGTAATTTTGGGTTTTATTGGTATAGGTTGCATGTAGAAAAACCCTAGCTTGAAAATAATTGACTTTTGGGTGCGTATAACTCATGTAATACATGTAGAGATAATAAAATTTGGTTTTTGATGTATATATGATGAAAACTTGGTATATTTAATTTAAAATAATTAAATGAGATTATTTGGGTATTGTTGACGTTGTGATAATTAAATTAAAGATTTAATTGAATTGAACTATCATGCGCAATTTTATACGTTGACTAATTATTCTTGTTGGTATGACTTGTTGGTATTATTAAATATCATTGTGATGACGGGTTATCGGGTAATTTTTGCTCTCCCTATATTTTAGGATGCCTTCTAGGTATGGGACTAGTGAGGGTAGATTATCGCGTTTTTATCATCTTGGGGGTGGGCTATTTTTTAATACTTTATCGTCGTTACGGTAGTCTAAGTACGAGACCAAGTTAAGATTTATGTTAGAAAATTTTCCTACACATAGGTTAGGACGTAATAATAACTTGGGGACCCTTAGTTATGGGACTAAGGGGTATTTTGAGGATCTCAAATCGATTAAAAGGGTGAGGTGATTATAAATTGAGAAATTGAGAATTAATGCCTAAGATTAAAAACGGGTATTAAAATTTGTGGCGACATAATGTGTCGGGGTCGAGAGTTTAAACGGGTCAGATGACGATTTATGTCGTGTCGTGTGTGGAACCTTGTCATGTGTCGGGGCCGACAGTTTAAACGGGTCAGAGGATGATTGACAAGGGGAAGTGTGACACTTTAATAAAAAAAGTGAGAACTATAATAAAAGTTGGTTAATTTAATTAAATTGACATCGTGGGACTTGGGAATTTAAAAATCATATTGGTGTGCCTTTAGACATGGGGATTTTTGCGGGTAGTTAGTATTTTATAATTATCGCGTTTAATTTAAAATATTCTATTGTGATATTTATTGCGTATAATGCTACTGTCTGGATTCAAGGATCCTATTTGAGGGGAGTAGTGTGTATTCTTGCTTGGGGCTTTGGCTCTGACCCATGCGTTGACTAATCTTTTTTAGGATTAGAATTGGAGAAGCTGCATAAGTTTATCGGAGTTATCATTTGGAGGTGCAGCTGGAGTTATTCATTTTATGGCATAGTTTAGTTAGACTTTCTTTTCCAGCCGTATTTAATTATGAGGCATCATTTGAGTTTTATTGGGCCATTCGGTTCCAAAAGTTGTTTACGGGATTTATTTTGGGATTATTTCAGATCTGATTTAATCATTATTGGAGAATGGATTATTGGTGTTAGAATGTGATGAATCTTTTATCGCTTAGTTGTTTATGAGCATTTGAGTTTGATTCAATTATGTATCTTATGGACTGGTTTATTTATGTCTCATATCTGTCTCATGCTAAGAATGGTATTTTATTTACTCACGCCCGACTTAGTTTTGGTGGCGGCCGATGTCAGAATTAGGTGGGGTGTGACAGTGACACCCCGCCTAATTAAATACCCGGTGATCAGTCCTTTATTAATTAAATCCAGAATATCTAGTTAGTTAAGATAATGCATCACTGTCGAAAATCATCAATTTTATTTAATTAAAACTAACCACCTAATATTTAAAAAAGTTGATGTCAAAATTTGATCTTGTTATTAACCATCATCAAGTAGAGAAATAATTAAGTATTACTATTCGTACCAAAAACACAAGGAAAGAACTAGCTGAATTAAAATAAGAACTGGAGTAAACACATCCAGTTAAAATCCCATACAATAATCCAAAGCCATGAAATAAAAGTCTATTAACAGAATAAAACATCTAAATCTATGAATATAAAATAGGAAGGGATGACATGTCCAACTGAATTAAATAACTGATAGTTAAAGAAGAATAGACTATGAAGCGTCTACTAGCAATGTCCTGTAGCTTTCACAACAGCTACAACTCGACAACTGAATGGAATCTCCTAAGCTTGGTGTCCCTGTAGCTGAGCACCTAAAATAAAGGAACAAGAAAAGAGTTTTACAGAAAAATGGGCCAGATCCCGAGTAGAAAACAGTTTAAATACAGCAAGTGCTTAAATTGGTTAATTAGCACAAATATTATTCATGTTAACTTAGCGTACTCACTTGCGATGCTCACCTCTCATCTAATGTGCACGCCTAATGAGCCTAACTACCCATACTTGTCATGATACTCTGCCTAACTATACATAGTATAACCACTATGTCGGATACAATATCTAAATAACCCGAAGATAATATATTTATATTATTTAGGAATAGGTTTAAAGATGTTTTAACTCATTCTCATAACATTTTGAATTCTCAACTGGTGACCCAACAAGTATATAATATAATAAAGCGGTCGATATGAAACACAGAATAGGAACTCCATATACATATATAAAATCTCAATATGTATACATATAAATATATATAACAATACTGCACCCATGGTTAAGAAACCCTTGGTGCTAGGCATACTCGACTATCTAGTCCCATTAGAACGCTCACGCATGAAGTACAACATGTTCAATCTCCCAGGAACCAATAAAACATATACACATATTGGAGGTGAACATAGTTCCAAGCCGTTGGGCTACACACATACCTACGCACCCATACGACCGTCACCACCATCGTTTTCACAGATAGCCCATACCTAGGTTCCATGCTCTAGTGATACGACTCAAAATCACCCGAAGGCACACAAGATATGGTCGTCCACAACGCGCTAACCTACGTTCGATAGATAGTAGCTAGGTATGTCATACACATAATATCTCAAGTAATAAGCAAGCACACAATTTATATAACTCAATAGGCGTTCATGCAACCTGATTTCCATAGTACATAAGGTAATATTATCATTTCTACTCTTACCATTATTCATTCGTATTTTACCTCTCTTGAACCCACCTTCCCTCCTAGGTTCTATAAAATTTCTATATCTCAAGAATAACCACACTCCCAACTAAATACTAACTCGAAACTTACGTTTCCCGATACTCAAATAGAATATGACTCTCACTTGAATAAACCTAGGATGATTTTTTAAACTCGATCGGACCCTAAAAAACCATTCTGGAATCTCATTAAAAATCAAGGGAATCTCATTCGAAAAAGGTCGTTCGAATGAACTCCATTATTTCATTAGAAAGGTCATTGGAATTCTCATTTGAAGTCTTGTTTGAATGAGGTCGTTCGAAAGACGAGGGCAGACTTCGAACGAGAAATTCGGGCAGACCCTGTTCTTTTTCCAAATTCGATTTTTCTAACTTTTAATCTTCGATATCCATCCAAAACTCAACCCAACTCTAATTTAATGTTCTTAAACTATTCCAAATTACCCTAAGATACTTTCTAATACAAATTAAAGGTCAAATCCTTTTATACTCAATTTGAATTCAACAATTTCTTCAGTTCCTAATAAATCTCTTGAATGTGAAACCAGAATTTTTAAACCTTCAAAACTCCCAATTAATTTCGTGATTTCAACATATAATTACCAAATTTAATAGGTCTAGGATGGGAAGATCCTCTACATGCAAACCCATCTCCAATTCATAAGGTTTCTTTACAAATCAGTAAAATTAAACCTAAGTTTTCATTGCAATAAGTTTATATCATCTAATCTAAATTAACAGGAACAATAATTGCTAAAAGAGGAGCAAGATAAACACTTGCCTTGGGATGAATTTCTGATTCTCTGATTGAAATTGATATGTGGTTGATCCTCTCGTCGCGATCTACACTTTGGTGTAACTAATTGTGAGAAATTTCCAATTTTTGGATTTGTTCTCCAATGGGCCTCCTTCCTCATTGGTTCTGTCACGACCCCGACCTAAAATAGTATTAGGGAACGAGTGTCTTGACATGCCACCAAGACAACAAATATTACAATTTAATTTTTTCCTTAAATAAATGCAACGAAAATATAATCACATGGTTATGAATCGTAAAATACTGAAAGTAAAGGAATTACGTCATCAGAGCTTTCTAAAGGAAACTTCATATATATTAAAAGTAACAACGAGTTACAACTTAAGAGAAAATTTAAACCTTATTACAAGAGAGCCAGACATGCTCTAAATAAACGTTTTACAAAAAGATCTCTAAAAGATAAATCTTCAAAATAGTCCATTTTCGTTCCGTCCGTGAGCCTAAACGTTTCCTGAAAAATGTTTATTTATACAACATCAGCTAAAAGCCGAATGAGGTTCAATCTCCAGACATTCCAGGGTTTTTAGAAAATAGATACCTATTCAAGTCAAAAGAGAAGGCATATACATATATGGATAGGAACTTGCAGTAAATAGATATATATTTTGAAATGAAAGTATATATATCACAATTGGATAGCTCAGAATAAGACGAATGCAACAAATCAAATGTGATATCTTTTTCTTTCAATCATATCATTTTAATGGCCAAGTACACTCTAATACCGTATTCTTCTACCGTATTATACCCCGGTAGTTGAGGGTCAATCGAACTAGTTCATCACAACGCCTTATTTAGGGCACACCAACGATAACCCAGCTGGGAAGGTCAGTCAGTAAAGAGGTCCCTTAGGCCGAATCATATTTTCAATATTCAATATCCTTTACAATAATCATTTTAATCAGTATGTTTATATGGACAAATATAAACATATCACAATTGAATCAATCATCGGTATCACATGAATTTTGAGAATAAAAGAAGTTCATAAAATATATATAGTTTGCATAATATCATATAATCAAAATACACAAGGAATGCCAGAGTACTCACCCAAAATGGAGGTCAAGTTTACTGGTATTGAGTCTTTGATCACACATTAATCTGATAAAGATTTAAGTACACGTTCTAAGGTCCAGTTTATACTATACTTTAATAATAATTTCCTCTTTTAAAGGATTACTGAATCCCCATTTGTCAACTTTTAAAACTCCTTGATCGTAATTGAAGAATTCAATTCATAGTCTTTCCTCATCAGTCGGTTCCCAGTAGAGATGGAGGGTCACAGGGGCACCACTTATATACCATCTTATCTAGACAGAACATTTCCGGATTCATTCCCAGTAGAGATGGAGGGTCACAGGGGCACCACTTAAATACCATCTCATCTAGACAGAACTTCACCGGGCCTGACTTTGGAATTAGTTGAATCGGATTCCATAATAACGAGCAATTTCTTTAAAAAGAATCATTTTTAAAAGCGTATAATTTCA
Source organism: Sambucus nigra (assembly GCA_949130495.1). Classification (NCBI taxonomy): domain Eukaryota; kingdom Viridiplantae; phylum Streptophyta; class Magnoliopsida; order Dipsacales; family Adoxaceae; genus Sambucus; species Sambucus nigra. The sequence goes on along the minus strand of OX422214.1, from coordinate 314,969,711 downwards.
AACAAGTTTATAAAATCAACTTGGATTTGTTCTAAATTTTAAGTTTTGATTAGTGAATTCTTTATTGTATTTTACCAGCATAACTATTAAGTAAAGCTATAAAACAATAAATTAAAACTATAAAGATGCATTATAACATTAAGATTACCTTAAGATGAATATCCCTAAGAACTTCTTCTTAAACTTTCTCACACTTTCTCTCACTATTTCTTTCTATAATTCTCAAGGAATTGGTGTGAGTTTCAAATGATCCCCAAAGGCCCTATTTATAGTTTTCCAAAGATATTTAGGTGTTGACACGTGTCTGGGTGATAAGGTTTCACTTTGGTGAGTCGTCGTTCACGTGTCGTGCAACGGATCAGCCTTGCAGTCTTGGTATACCAAACGGCGACACGTGTTTTTCCTTTTTCAAGAGGATTTACATAAGTTTTATCCTTTCATATAGAGGTGACACGTGTGCAGTGGATGTGTTCAAAAGAAAGCATGAGGTGGAAAGCACGAGGTGGAAAGTTATTAGGGGTATAAGGGTCATTTTACACCTGAAGGGTATTTTAGTAATTTTACACCATATATTTCCAATATTTCTTTTAGGTCCCTGAAAATATTTTATTTACAAAAAGGCCCCTTTATTTTTCATTTTGGTCCCTAAAACTTTCTTTATTAAAACCAAGTCCCTAAAGTTTCATAAAATTACATTTTCTACCCCAAAACTTATCACTTAGCTTAGGATGTGCCATAAAATCTCAGTTTGACCCATTTTACCGTTGATTCTTCAAATTTAAAAATGGGCTTTGTCATATTAAGAGCTCGAAATATCATATATGTAATAATATATCATTATTAGATAGTAAGTATGACGAAATTGAAAGAAGACAATTATATATTGGCATAAGAAAATGGGGTCATTACATCCTACCCTCCTTATAAAAAGTTTGGTCCCCAAACTTTACTTACATTAATTTCCAAAAAGGTATGGATATCTCTCTTTTATTTCATCTTCCCGCTCCCATGTTGCTTCTTCAACGGAATGATTCTTCCATAACACTTTGACTAGTGGAATAACCTTGTTCGTAATTTTTGATCTTTATGGTCCAAGATTTCCACTGGATGCTCAATGTATGTCAAATCTTCTCTAACTTGAAGAGGCTCGTGACTTAAGATATGTGCTGGATCAGGGATGTATTTCTTCATCATTGAAACATGAAACACATTATGCACACTCGAGAGTTCAAGGGGTAAGGCTATTCCATACGCAACAATACCTACCCTTTCAAAGATTTCAAAAGGCCCTATGTATCTTGGACTTAACTTTCCTTTCTTCCCAAATCGGATTACTCCCTTTGTTGGTGATACTCGTAAGAAAACATAGTCTCCTCTTTGGAATTCTAACGGTCGGTGCCGATTGTCAGCATAACTCTTTTGACGGCTTTGAGCAATTTGAAGTCGGTCTTGTATCAATTTCACTTTCTCTGTTGTGACCTGAATCAATTCTGGTCACAACAATTTTCTTACCCCAACTTCTTCCCAACATGTAGGAGAACGACACCTTCTACCATAGAGTGCCTCATACGGAGCCATTTGAATACTTGCTTGATACCTATTATTATATGCAAATTCTACTAACGGTAAATGATCGTCCCAATTCCCCTTCAAATCAAGTACACATGCCCTAAGCATATCCTCTAAGGTTTGGATGGTTCTCTCCGATTGTCCATCTGTTTGAGGATGAAAAGAGGTGCTGAAATTCAATTTTGTTCCCATGGCTACTTGTAGGCTTTTCCAAAAGTGAGACACGAATCTAGGGTCATGATAAAAAATAATTGAAACTGGGGTTCCATGAAGCTTAATAATTTCCCGTATATACAATTTAGCTAACTTTTCTAAGGAATGGGTAATCTTAATGGCAAGAAAATGAGAAGATTTAGTTAACCTATCAACAATTACCCAAATGGAATCATTACCATTGGAACTCCTTGGTAGCCCCGTCACAAAATCCATAGTAATATGTTCCCACTTCCACTCAGGGATTGGTAAAGGTTGTAATAGTCCTGATGGTTTCTGATGTTCAGCTTTTACTTGTTGACAGATCAAACACTGAGATACCAACTCTGCTATCTCCCTTTTCATGTTATTCCACCAAAACACTTCTCGGAGATCTCTGTACATCTTGGTATTTCCGGGATGAACTGTGAATCTCGAGTAATGACCTTCCTCCAAAATCTGCCTCTTTAGTTGGGCATCACCAGGTATACAGACTCAATTTCCAAACCTTAATATATCATCTCGTATCGCAAATTCAATTCTCTTCCCTTCAATAACTTCTTCTTTAATCTTCCTCAGTTGTGGGTCATTTATTTGTGCAACTTTAATTCTTTCCATCAACCTGGGTTGTATTTGTAAGTTTACGATTATTCCTCCTTCGCCATAAATACATACATTTATTTCCATACTTCTCAAATCTTTCAATAGAGCTTCCTGGCTGGTAATAAGACATGCTAAATTTGGTGTAGAATTTCTACTCAATGCGTCGGCAACTACATTAACTTTCCCTGGGTGATAGTGAATATTTACATCATAATCCTTCATCAATTCTAACCACCTCCTTTGTCTCATATTTAATTTCTTCTGAGTAAAGATATATTTAAAACTCTTATGATCGGTATAAATTTCACAAGTCTCACCATACAAATAATGTCTCCAAATCTTAAGAGCAAAAATTACCGCTACTAATTTTAAGTCATGGGTTGGATAATTTTGCTCATGGGGTTTTAACTGTCTCGAGGCATAAGCTACTACTTTTCCATTTTGCATTAGCACACATCCCAAACCATTTTTAGAAGCATCACTATAAATCACAAATCCTCCGGTACCGGAAGGAATAGTCAAAATTGGGGAAGATACTAATCGATTCTTAAGTTCTCGAAAACTATTCTCAACTTCCTCAGACCATTCATATTTCACCGTCTTTTGTGTTAACCTAGAGAGAGGTTTGGCAATACTAGAAAATCCTTCAACAAATCTTCGATAATAACCTGCTAACCCTAGGAAACTACGAATCTCCGTCACATTAGTTGGTCTTAGCCAATCTAGTATAGCCTCGATCTTTTGAGGATCAAGCGACACTCCCTCCTTGGATATGACATGTCCTAGAAAAGAAACACTAGGCAACCAAAATTCACACTTCTTTAATTTCGCATATAATTTCTCTCTCCTAAGGATTTGCAATACTATCTCCAAATGCTTCTCGTGTTCTTCAATACCTTTGGAATAAATAAGGATGTCATCAATGAAAACAACCACACACTAATCCAAATATTTCCTAAACACTCTATTCATCATATCCATAAAAGCGGTTGGTGCATTAGTTAATCCAAATGGCATCACAAGAAATTCATAATGACCATATCTAGTACGAAAAGCTAATTTCGAAATATCCTCTTCTTTAATCTTCAATTGGTGATAGCCTGACCTAAGGTCAATCTTCGAAAATACTTGCGCACCTTGAATTTGGTCAAACAAATCATCTATACGAGGTAAGGGGTATTTATTCTTAATGGTCACCTTATTTAGTTCACGATAATCTATACATAACCTCATCGTTCCATCCTTCTTTTTAACAAATAACACTGGAGCACCCCAAGGGGATATACTAGGTCTAATAAAACCCTTGTCTAACAGATCTTGTAATTGAACTTTTAATTCCCTTAATTCTAAAGGTGCCATGCGATAAGGTGGTTTTGAGATTGGTGTGGTTTCAGGAACAAGGTCAATGGTAAATTCTACTTCTGTACTAGGAGGTAGACTGGGCAAATCATCTGGAAAAAGTCTAGCTATAGGAATATCTTCTAAACTAGGATCTTTTGTTTGCAAATCAATAACACTAGCAAGGAATCCTTGACATCCCTGCTTAAGAAAATTACAAACTTGCATTGCAGAGATAATACGCATGGGAGATAAGATGCTAGTTCCTTCAAAACTGAATTCTTGTTGGTTAAGAATTTGGAAAATAACTCTATTCTCAAAACAATCCACCCTAGCATGATATGATGCTAACCAATCCTTCCCCAAAATGACTTCAAAATCTCTTATGTCTAAAACTATCAAATCAACGAATAGTTTATGACTACTGACATTTATAGGGCAAGACTTGTATACTAATGTTCCCGTCAATAACTCACCCGAAGGAGTAGAAATGTGTATGATATGATTCAAGGATTCAGGAATATTAGGAAAGCGATTAACAAAACGTACAGACACAAATGAATGGGTAGAACCAGGATCAATTAAAACTTGAAAAGGTTGTGCACATATAGAAAGTGTACCTAACACTACTGCATTAGAAGCCTTTGCATCGAAAAGATTAAAGACTCTACCTTGTCTGCCCTGATCCTTATTGTCATTAGAAGTCTTTGTTGCCGTCTTCCCTTTGTTAGGACAATCTCGCATTTTATGTCCCTTTTGGCCACACCCAAAGCAACTCCCCGTCTCCAGGTAACACGGTCGCCCTCTATGAATATTACCACAACGTTGTCATTTATCAACATTATAGGGTTTGTTTACTAAAGGTTGCCCTATATTAGGTATAGTCCTAAAGGGTTTGTTATTGGGGTTCCTTCCTCTTTGTTCTCCAAACTTCCTCTTCCCCTCTCTAACCTGATTATATTCTTCACTATCTTTCTCAGCTATTGTTGCCCTATCCACCACGTCATTATATGATGTCAACTTTAGGATGGAAATTCGGCTACGAATATTCAACCTTAATCCACGTTCAAACTTCTTGGCTCTTAAAACATCGGTTATCATAACATGAGGTGCAAAACGGGATAACTCAGTAAACTTTGCCTCATATTGACTAACCGTCATATTTCCTTGAACCAGACCCATAAAGTCAGCTGCTTTTTGGTCTTGCACCGTTTTGGGAAAGTATTTCTCATAGAAGATCACTAAGAAGTCATTCCAACCTATAGGATTATTCCTGTCCCCATGCATTCTCTTAATCATTCTCCACCAATGTTCGGCTTCACCTTCTAACACGAATGTTCCAAATAAAACCCGTTGTTCATCTGTACAGTTAAGAACATCGAACATCTTTTCCATTTGCATCACCAGTTTTCTGGTTCAGTGGGGTTAGGAGTCCCTTTAAAAGACGGCGGATTCAACTTCTTGAACTGTTCAATAGTACAAATACTTAGTTCAAGATTCCTTGGTGCTCCATTATTCACTTGATGCTCCACAATTCTTGCTAGACTTTCAATGGCCTTGTATGCACCTTCCAGTCCTTCCATACTCGAACCACTAGTCCTTGGAGTTAATCTTGCCTTGGTCATTTTCTATAGTCATGGCAAAACGTAAGATGTATTATAATATCCCAAGATTGCATTTTAGAAGAACATTGATATACAAACAATTATATATAGACTATAAGAAATATGGAGGGTTATCACATAAGTCGGATATTTAATCCTATAACCTATGTATGGAGAATTAAAATCGATAACGTTCGAAACTTATGTTCAGTAGTCTACGGGTTCATAACCTATGCTCTCATACCACCTCTGTCACGACCCCGACCTAAAATAGTATTAGGGAACGAGTTTCTTGACATGCCACCAAGGCAACAATTATTCCAATTTAATTGTTTCCTTAAATAAATGCAACGGAAATATTATCACATGGTTATGAATCGTAAAATACTGAAAGTAAAGGAATTACGTCATCAGAGCTTTCTAAAGGAAACTTCATATATATTAAAAGTAACAACGAGTTACAACTTAAGAGAAAATTTAAACCTTATAACAAGAGAGCCAGACATGCTCTAAATAAACGTTTTACAAAAAGAGCTCTAAAAGATAAATCTTCAAAATAGTCCATTTTCGTTCCGTCCGTGAGCCTAAACGTTTCCTGAAAAATGTTTATTTATACAACATCAGCTAAAAGCCGAATGAGGTTCAATCTCCAGACATTCCAGGATTTTTAGAAAATAGATACCTATTCAAGTCAAAAGAGAAGGCATATACATATATGGATAGGAACTTGCAGTAAATAGATATATATTTTGAAATGAAAGTATATATATCACAATTGGATAGCTCAGAATAAGACAAATGCAACAAATCAAATGCGATATCTTTTTCTTTCAATCATATCATTTTAATGGCCAAGTACACTCTAATACCGTATTCTTCTACCATATTATACCCCGGTAGTTGAGGGTCAATCGAACTAGTTCATCACAACGCCTTATTTAGGGCACACCAGCGATAACCCAGCTGGGAAGGTCAGTCAGTAAAGAGGTCCCTTAGGCCGAATCATATTTTCAATATTCAATATCCTTTTCAATAATCATTTTAATCTGTATGTTTATATGGACAAATATAAACATATCACAATTGAATCAATCATCGGTATCACATGAATTTTCAGAATAAAAGAAGTTCATAAAATATATATAGTTTGCATAATATCATATAATCAAAATACACAAGGAATGCCAGAGTACTCACCCAAAATGGAGGTCAAGTTTACTGGTATTGAGTCTTTGATGACACGTTAATCTGATAAAGATTTAAGTACACGTTCTAAGGTCCAGTTTATACTATACTTTAATAATAATTTCCTCTTTAAAAGGATTACTGAATCCCCATTTGTCAACTTTTAAAACTCCTTGATCGTAATTGAAGAATTCAATTCATAGTCTTTCCTCATCAGTCGGTTCCCAGTAGAGATGGAGGGTCACAGGGGAACCACTTAAATACCATCTCATCTAGACAGAACATTTCCGGATTCATTCCCAGTAGAGATGGAGGGTCACAGGGGCACCACTTAAATACCATCTCATCTAGACAGAACTTCACCGGGCCTGACTTTGGAATTAGTTGAATCGGATTCCATAATAACAACAATTTCTTTAAAAAGAATCATTTTTAAAAGCGTATAATTTCAAACAAGTTTATAAAATCAACTTGGATTTGTTCTAAATTTTAAGTTTTGATTAGTGAATTCTTTATTGTATTTTACCAGCATAACTATTAAGTAAAGCTATAAAACAATAAATTAAAACTATAAAGATGCATTATAACATTAAGATTACCTTAAGATGAATATCCCTAAGAACTTCTTCTTAAACTTTCTCACACTTTCTCTCACTATTTCTTTCTATAATTCTCAAGGAATTGGTGTGAGTTTCAAATGATCCCCAAAGGCCCTATTTATAGTTTTCCAAAGATATTTAGGTGTTGACAAGTGTCTGGGTGATAAGGTTTCACTTTGGTGAGTCGTCGTTCACGTGTCGTGCAACGGATCAGCCTTGCAGTCTTGGTATACCAAACGGCGACACGTGTTTTTCCCTTTTCAAGAGGATTTACATAAGTTTTATCCTTTCATATAGAGGTGACACGTGTGCAGTGGATGTGTTCAAAAGAAAGCATGAGGTGGAAAGCACGAGGTGGAAAGTTATTAGGGGTATAAGGGTCATTTTACACCTGCAGGGTATTTTAGTAATTTTACACCATATATTTTCAATATTTCTTTTAGGTCCCTAAAAATATTTTATTTATAAAAAGGCCCCTTTTATTTTTCATTTTGGTCCCTAAAACTTTCTTTATTAAAACCAAGTCCCTAAAGTTTCATAAAATTATATTTTCTACCCCAAAACTTATCACTTACCTTAGGATGTGCCATAAAATCTCAGTTTGACCCATTTTACCGTTGATTCTTCAAATTTAAAAATGGGCTTTGTCATATTAAGAACTCGAAATATCATATATGCAATAATATATCATTATTAGCTAGTAAGTGTGACGAAATTGAAAGAAGACAATTATATATTGGCATAAGAAAATGGGGTCATTACAGGTTCTCCTTCTCTTTCTCATGTAGGTTGTAACTGACAGACCACTAACCCTCGATGCTCCTATTTTGATTCTATTTTCGTCCAATTAATTACTCAAAAATCCTAAAAGACTAAAATACCCCTCCGGGGTGACATTTTGGGCTAAAATTCCCTGGACTTCAATTAAAACACCCGAGTAGTATTTTCTCACTATTTCGACCCTTTAGAACACACTGGCGCACTCAAAATAGTCATTCGAGTTATATAAAAATAATTAACCTTTTTAACCTCCAAATATATAATAGTGACGCCACTCATACACTCATCCCAAATAATTATATGTTAACTGTCGTGTATCTCGTCCCCAAACATATTATTATTTTCGAAATGATATTACCTTACTCACCACGAAATGTTCAACATAGTTATTACTCAATATGGGTTCAACATAATTGTTTTTGATAACTACCAACTCTCGTCACGCTAGTAATTATTACCCTTTAACTCAAATTCATTATAAATTAAATTTTTTCCGTTTGAAGTTAATTAATACCAATTTACATAATTTCATAATAAGATAAATCTACATAAAAATACGGGGTATTACATACTTCCCCCTAATAATATAATTTCATCTCGAAATTCAGAAATGAAAATATACCTGATAAGAATAACTCTGGATAATGTTCACGCATGTCATCCTCGCGTTCCCAGGTGTAACAATCCTCGCTTTTGAGAACCTATTTTACATTAATTTACTGTGTGAAGTAATTATACAAAAAGTTGGAATATGAAGTAAATATTAATTTAATGAGTTGAAAGTTAATATTTACTAGATTGTTGCATATTTACTGTATGTGTAAGTAAATATCATCAACTTGCGTTTTATAGTGTCGCATACAATATGGCACTTACTGTATGGTTTAAATGAAACCGGAACTTGAAATGATTTATAAAATTATCGGATGCCAATTTAGAGGGCGTAGTTAGTCCCGAAATGTGCGAGATAGTCGAAATAAGTGTCATATTGTATTTTTATGTTTCGGGCACTTTTGACTAGTTTTAACATAAATGTGTAGTTGTGAATCATTTTAATGCGATATTAACCAATTAAGCTGGGAATTAGGGAGAAAGCCACGATTAAGTCTTGCACCTCATTTCATTTGTTAAGTGTGTATTTACTAACCTAGAGAGAAAGATAGAAGTAGAGAATTGAGGAGAAAAAGAGAGAGATTGAAGACTGAAGATTGGAGATTGTTGCTACCACAAAGAAATCTGAGATTTCAACCTCAAGGCAAGTTTTCTACTTGCTAATATATGGTTTAAGATGAGTAAATTGTGTGATAGTTGTGTATTAGCATTAATGGAACAAATATGGATTTTATAAGGTTTGAACCCTAATCATGGTTTTTGTTGATGAAATTATGGATTATGGTAGTTAAAGATCATATAGAATAATTTGGGGTAGATTAATGTTGTTGGATGTGTGTAAAAATGGAGTAGAAATGAGTTTGGGGGAAAAACTAGGGTTCATAACCCGTAACCCATTCTTGGCAAAATCGCAGGGGCAAATTGATTCGGCACTAGGGCGAATCGATTCACTAAGGGGTCATCCTACAGGTCTGCAAACCCGAATCAATTCGGGTTAAGGCCGACTCGATTCGGCTGAAGCAGAATGTTGGATTTGTCATCCGAATTGATTCACTTCTGGGCGAATCAATTCGTCCCTAGGGCAAATCGATTCGAAATCAGGTTGTTTTGAGTTATTTGTCTAACTCAATTTCTATCCCTTTCTTTTAGACTTAGGACTTAGGAACCTTCTTGTATGAAGTAAAGTTAGTGTCCTAGAGTCTTACATGGGGTAGGCAACTTTCTTAGGATTAAAGGGGAAGGTTAGGAATTATTTCGGGGATTATCAAATTGATGATTAGATATTTCTTTCCTTCATTAGTTAACCTAATATTTTGGAATGTAGAAATAAATAATTCAGGAGTATTGGTCACATTATTGGGAGATATTAGTCTTGGTGATCTATAGTGACACCATAAAATGTTTCAAAAATAATTTGAGAGTTTATCTATTCATTGAGGTTATAATGATGATATGAAATATGTTTGGCTCCGGATATAATATGATGTATTCATTAAAATGGAAATGAAAATGAAAAAAATGAATATGGTAAATGATAATTTACTTAAACATACCTCTCTAAATGCCATCATAAGGGAAGTTCGCGCGTGAGGTGAACCCCCTGGCTAATGAATGCAGGGTGGATATAGTCCTAGGCCATATGAGCGCTTATGGTATATTTTTCTACGATGGTGAGGTAATTCCGGGTGTGGTTATGACTCTCCCGCAGGCATATGGCCTCTTACCGACGTCTTGTCTTGGTTTATAGGCCCTGGAAGATGATGGTCATTTAGGGGCGCGCACAGTGGGGAAACACGGACGAGCGGTCTTAGAATTGTTATATGTATATGAATATAACTATTCTAATTCAAGTGGGACTTGATGGTTTATAAATGCCATAAAGTGCATAAACTGTGATTATGTTTCCTGATAAGGAACGAAATGATGAAATGGAAATGCGTAAAATGGAATGAAGGCTTTTAATGAATGTAAATTATTCTTATACTCTTGCATACTTGAATTTAAACTCATGATCATTTAATTTGTTTTAGTTTATGCATTGAATTGTGTAGGTAGATTCTTATTACTCCCAGCCATGATTTACTGTTCATAACTGTCGTACTCTTTATTCATCTGGTGATCATATAAAATCGGGCCCTGACCCGTTCATATTTCTTGTTGTGCATGAATCTTGTATCCGCTCAGGTGCTCCGCCGCAAGGATGCCCCTACTGATTTTTCCTATTTCGGTGTTTTTGGGGAGCCGTGATACTTTGCGAATATTACGGGATATGTTGTTAGACGCCTTCATTTTTGTACTCTAGTTATGATCGGGTCATTTACTCGGGCGTGCGACCCAAGCTATTGTAATTATCTAATGTAATGCGTTATGTAATTTACATTAAACTGTTGTATTACGTTGTAGTGACTGTTGACCGAGAGCATATTCGGTCCCCTTACTGTATATTTGTTGTTGTGTAATATATATTCTTTTGGGTTTCCACTTTCTTTCTAAATTGGGTTGTTTAAATTATTTCTTTAACTTATAAAACAAAATTTTGGGCAACCTATTTTTCTAAAATATAGGGTGGTTATCCCATATACTTATTATATTGTTGCGATGTTGAGAATGATTCCATCCAGGACTCTTGTTATATTGGAGTATCGGGCTGGACACCCCATATTTTGGTGAGCGGGTTATCACAGATGGTATCAGAGCATCATGTTTTAGAGTCTTTAGGATCTATGTGTACTTGTCACGTTCTACCGTAGCGTTCTTTGATATAGAGCTTAATGTTAGGACTCTTTTGTTGCTTATAATTGCGATCTTCTGCAAGATATATTGTTTTAAATAGTATTCTAATTCTATTGTTTCTTCATCTCAGATGCCGCCCCACTAGAAGTAATAGAACTGTAGAAGAGGAAGTAGGTCCTCCCCCGCCGCAGCAGGGAACTATAAATGCTGCTGATGTAGCAAATATCGTTGCCCGAGCAGTTAATGCTGCTATGACTGCAGTGGTTCAATAATTGCCACAAGCTCAACAACAATGAGCGCAGGATGCACAAGCTCCTACGGGACCTTCTCCGTGGGAGAGATTTAGGGAGTCCTTTTTAAATGTCCATCCCTCGAAATTGGATGGAGGCTCTGATGTTATTAGATCTAATCAGTGGAAGAAGGATATGCAACGCCATCTGCGTATGGTGGAGTGTAGTGAGGAGAGGAATCAAGTCCTTGCTACTTTCAAGCTCGTCGGATCTGCGTTACATTGGTAGGAGTCTATGACTACGCCAGAGAAGAGGGATGTTATGACTATCAACGATTTCTGGGTACCGTTTGATCGGAATTATTTCCCAAAGTGGGAGATAAGAAGAAAACTTCAAGATGTGGTGCAAGGGAAGCGATAAGTAGCGAAGTATGAGGAGGAGTTCACCCGGTTAGCAAGTTTTGTACCGGACGAGGTGACTACGAAAGAGAGGAAAATATCAAAGTTTATGGGAGGTTTGAACTAGGAGGATCCGACAACATTTGCTGCGTAGTCCAGCTTTGTAGACTTTTGGGGATGTGATGAATGCGGCATTGCTTCATTGCCAAGAGCACCGGTTGTATGGATAAAGTGTTAAGAAATCTATAGTGATGGGATAAGCTGGGAAACCTAGAGGCAATGGGACTGGAGGAGGAACATTTCCTTCGTCCCAATCTTTGGGTAATAAACAGAAAGAAAGGGATCCCCGTCAAGGGGATTTGTCTAAACGACAACGTTTTGGTGGGTTTAATGTGGGTGGTAGTAATGTTAGGCAGGGTCAAGGTACCCTGCAATAGCAACTTGCAGGTAGAGGTGGAAATGGAGGTAGAGGCCATCCGGGCCAAGGCTTCGGGCAGACTTGAAATAATCGGGGCCGAAACCAAGAGAATATGATGAATCGATGTTTTTAGTGTGGAGAGCTTGGCCATTTCAAGAGGTCGTGTCCTCACTTGATTGGGGGACAGTTTCATAGAATCCCACGGCAGCAACAAGCTCAGTTACCACCACAGGTACCTAATCCGGTTGTCCCTCCACAGCAGGGACAATTACAGTATAGGCGTGTCTATCACATTCAGGATGCTATGCTTCCTCCGGCTCCGCCCACGCCGCCAGCTATTGAGCGTAAGTTTCTCATTTGGGGGCATATGGGTCGTATTTTTTTTAATACGGGTGCGACACACTCGTTTATTTCTAGAAGCTTTACTCAGTCTATAGAGTTGATTAAATCTGTAGAAAGTACCTTCACTAGTGTTGAGTCTTCTATGGGTGACGGTTCACTCATATTCTTTGTTTGTAAGCAAGTAGGAATAACTCTTGGTAACTTGTGTCTTAAGGCCGATTTACTCGTCTTGGATATGGTCGGGTATGATGTGATTTTGGGTATGGATTGGCTAGTGAAGTATCATGCGATAGTTAATTTCTACGGGAAAAGTATAGTTTTTTCCATTCCGGGGCAAGAAATGTTTTTAGTGGTTATGCCTCGTTTAGAAGGAGGTATTAACACTTACTTCTATTGTATCGCGGAGGACACTTCTCGAGATGTAGTAGTTTCCTTAGAATCTATTCCGATTGTTAGAGATTTGCAAGATGTTTTTCGGGAAATACCGGGTTTGCCTCCTAGTCGGGAGATTGAGTTTGTAATTGATTTAGCACGAGGAACGAGACAGATTGCAAGAGCTCCATATTATATGATGCCTGTGGAGATGAGAGAGTTAAGGGATCAGATTAAGGACTTGCTAGAGCAAGTGTTTATTAGGCGAAGTACGTCACCGTGGGGTGCTTCGGTGTTATTTGTGAAGAAAAGGGACGGTTCTCTCCGGTTATGTGTTGACTATAGGGAATTGAATAAAGTCACCATCCGGACCAAATACCCATTGCCTCAGATTGATGATTTGTTTGATCAAGTTAGGGGAGCGTTGTACTTCTCTAAGATAGATTTGAGGATGGGGTATCACCAGTTGTGGATACGGGAGCAAGATGTGTCCAAGACTGCTTTCCTAATAAGATATGGGTCCTATGAATTTTTGGTTATGCCTTTAGGACTAACCAATTCTCCTGCCGTGTTTATGGACCTCATAAATAGGGTGTTTCGGGACTTCCTGGACCAGTTTGTTATCGTATTCATTGATGACATCCTAGTTTATTCTCGAACAGAAATCGATCATGCTACTCACTTGCGGTTGGTCCTAAAAAGGTTGAGGGATCACCAATTGTACGCCAAGTTCGAGAAGTGTGGCTTTTGGTTGCAGGAGGTACAGTTTTTGGGTCACATTGTGATAGCTCAAGGTATTTCGGTAGACCCAAGCAAGGTGGCTGCGGTGAAGGAGTGGGGTCAGCTCACGATACCTATCGAGATTCGTAGTTTTTTGGGTTTGGCGGGTTATTATCATCGGTTAATCAAGGGTTTCTCTAAAATTTCTAGGCCTTTGATAAATTTAACCCAGAAAGGGGTGAGGTTTGTTTGGGATAATTCTTGTCAGTCGAATTTTGATGAGTTTAAGGATAGGTTGACTTTTGTTTCATTTCTTGCGTTACCAAGGGCAGGATTGGAATATTTAGTCTTTACCGATGCATCTCTACAAGGATTGGGAGGAGTACTTCAACAAGAGCGATGGGCTATTGCTTATTCTTCTCGCAAGCTAAAGCCTCATGAGAGGAATTATCCGGTGCATGATTTGGAACTTGTCGTAGTAGTCTTTGCCTTGAAGATTTGGAGGCATTATCTCCTAGGGGAGAAATTTAGTCTTTTCACGGACCACAAATCGTTGCAATATTTATTTTCATAGAAAGATTTAAATATGCGACAACGCCTATGGCTAGAGTTTGTGAAAGACTATCAATTCTACATCCACTATCACCCGGGCAAGGCGAATGTGGTTGCGGATGCTTTGAGTAGAAATCTCGAGGGGGAGTTAGCGAAGGTATGGAAAGCCAAATGGAAGGAGCTCAGTCAGGAGGACGTGGATGCTAGGGCGTTTATGTCGGCGTTGACCATAACACCTACTATTATGGCAAGGGTTGTAGAAGCCCAAGGCAGGGATAAGGGTTGTCAAGACCGTATTCGTCAATTATTGACCGAGGGAGCATAATCCTACTCTATCAGTTCAGAGGGTGGATTACATTTCCACGGGAGACTCATTGTCCCAGACTAAGGGGATTTGAGACGGGCTGTGATGACAAAATCACATGGGTCTAAATTTTCAGTACATCCTGGTGGGGACAAGATGTACCAAGACATGCGCCGTCAGTATTGGTGGGCGGGCATGAAATGGGACATTTCTGAGTTCGTGTCTCAATGTGCTACTTGTCAATTGGTCAAGATAGATCATTAGAGACCGGCAGGTTTGTTGCAAGCCTTGGAAATTTCGGTATGGAAGTGGAAGAGCATATCGATGGATTTCATCACGGGATTGCCAATGTCGTAACATGGTCATGACTCTGTTTGAGTTATCGTTTGACTAAGTCAACACATTTCCTACCAGTATGCACCGACTACACTACTGCTCGTTATGCTCGATTATTTATTGAGGAGGTTGTTAGACTCCACGAGGTGCTAATAAATATAGTTTTCGACAGAGGTAAGATTTTTGTTTCCCATTTTTAGCGAAGTTTCCAAGAAGCTATGGGAATCGAATTGAAATTGAGTACTTCTTATCACCCTCAAACAGATGGGCAGACAGAAAGAGTCAACCAGATATTGGAGGACATGCTCCGAATGTGTGTGCTTGATTTCAAGGATGGTTGGGAACAATATCTCCCTTTGGTCGAATTTGCTTATAATAATTTGTACCAATTTACTATAGGGATGACACCCTATGAAGAACTTTATGGTCGACCTTGTAGATCGCCCACTTGTTGGTTGGAGGTGGGAGATAATAAGTTTCTCGGACCTGAAATGATCCGGGATACTTCTTCCAAGATTGAACTCATCCGGAATCGCATTCGAATAGCTCAAGACCGTCAAAAGAGCTATGCCGATGCGAATAGAAGGCATATGGAGTTGGAAATTGGAGATCAAGTCTTGGTGCGAGTATCGCCAATGAAGGGTATTAAGCGCTTTGGGAAGAAATGAAAACTTGCGCCATGCTATGTGGGACCTTTTCCCGTTATTGCCAAGGTAGGTCCAGTGGCGTATCAACTTGCCCTACCGGAACACTTACAATAACTTCATGATGTGTTCCATGTTTCCTCTTTGAAGAAGTATAAGAGGTGTGGAGGAGCCCTTTGGCATATTCCTTTAGAGGATATCGAGTTGCAAACCGATATTTCGTATGAAGAACAACCTGTTGCAATTTTAAAGCACGTAGAGTGGCGATTGAGATCTAGAGTGGTACCCTTGGTGCGAGTTCAATGGGGTCATCACGATGCCAAGGAATCGACGTGGGAACGTGAGGATGATATGCGGGAAAAATATTCGCATCTCTTTATACAAGGTACGCCTGAATTTTGAGGGCAAAATTCCCTCATAAGGGGGGAGTATGTAACAACCCTCGCTTTTGAGAACCTATTTTACATTAATTTACTATGTGAATAATTATACAAAATGTTGGAATATGAAGTAAATATTAATTTAATGAGTTGAAAGTTAATATTTACTAGATTGTTGCATATTTACTGTCTGTGTAAGTAAATATCATCATGTTGCGTTTTATAGTGTCGCATGCTTTAAAATGACATTTATGGTTTAAATGAAACCGGAACTTGAAATGATTTATAAAATTGCCGGATGCAAATTTAGAGAGCGTAGTTAGTCCCAAAATGTGCGAGATAGTCGAAATAAGTGCCATATTGTATTTTTATGTTTCGAGCACTTTTGAATAGTTTTAACATAAATGTGTAGTTGTGAATCATTTTAATGCGGTGTTAACCGATTAAGTTGGGAATCAAGGAGAAAGCGACGATGAAGTCTTGCACCTCATTTCATTTCTTAAGTGTGTATTTACTAACCTAGAGAGAAAGAGAGAAGAAGATAATTGAGGAGAAAAACAGAGAGATTGAAGATTGAAGATTGGAGATTGTTGCTACCACAAAGAAATCTGAGATTTCAACCTCAAGGCAAGTTTTCTACTTGATAATATATGGTTTAAGATGAGTAAATTGTGTGATAGTTGTGTATTAGCATTAATGGAACAAATATGGATTTTATGGGGTTTGAACCCTAATCATGGTTTATGTTGATGAAATTGTGGATTATGGTAGTTGAAAACCAAGTAGAATGATTTGGGGTAGATTAATGTTGTTGGATGTGTGTAAAAATGGAGTAGAAATGAGTTTGGGGGAAAACTAGGGTTCATAACCCGTAACCCATTCTTGGCAAAATTGCAGGGGCGAATCGATTCGGCCCTAGGGAAAATCGATTCGCTAAGGGGTCATCCTACAGGTCTGCAAACCCGAATCGATTCGGGTTAAGGCCGAATCAATTCGGCTGAAGCAGAATGTTGGATTTGTCATCCGAATCGATTCTCTTTTAGGCGAATCGATTCGAAATCAGGTTGTTTTGAGTTATTTGTCTAACTCAATTTTTATCCTTTTCTTTTAGACTTGGGACTTAGGGGCCTTCTTGTATGAAGTAAACTTAGTGTCCTAGAGTCTTACATGGGGTAGGCAACTTTCTTAGGATTAAAGGGGAAGGTTAGGACTTATTTCGGGGATTATCAAATTGATGATTAGATATTTCTTTCCTTCATTAGTTAACCTAATATTTTTGAATGTATAAATAAATAATTGAGGAGTATTGGTCACATTATTGTGAGAAATTAGTCTTCGAGATCTATAGTCCACCATAAAATGTTTGAAGAATAATTTGAGAGTTTATCTATTCATTGAGGCTATAATGATGACATGAAATATGTTTAGCTCCGGATATAATATGATGTATTCATTAAAATGGAAATGAAAATGAAAATGAAAAAAATGAATATGGTAAATGATAATTTACTTAAACACACCTCTCTAAATGCCATCATAAGGGAAGTTCGCGCGTGAGGTGAAGCCCCCTGGCTAATGAATGCAGAGTGGGTATAGTCCTAGGCTATATGAGAGCTTATGGTATGTTTTTATGTGATGGTGAGGAAATTCCAGGTGTGGTTATGACTCTCCCACATGCATATGGCCGCTTCCCGACATCTTGCGTTGTAGGTGCCCTGATTGTCTTGGTTTGTAGGCCCTGGAAGATGATTGTCATTTAGGGGGGTTCACTGTGGGGAAACCTGGACGGGCAGTCTTAGAATCGTTATATGTATATGAATGTAACTATTCTAAATCAAGTGGTACTTGATGGTTTATAAATGCCATAAAGAGCATAAAACTGTGATTATATTTCCTGATAAGGAACGGAATGATGAAATGGAAAAGTGTAAAAAGGAATGAAGGCTTTTAATGAATGTAAATTATTCTTATACTCTTGTATACTTGAATTTAAACTCATGATCATTTAATTTGTTTTAGTTTATGCATTGAATTATGTAGGTAGATTCTTATTATCCCCAGCCATGATTTACTATTCATAACTGTCATACTCTTTATTCATCTGGTGATCATATAAAATCGAGCCCTGACCCGTTCATATTTCTTGTTGTGCATGAATCTTGTATCCGCTCAGGTGCTCCGCCGCAAGGATGCCCGTACTGATTTTTTCTATTCCGGTGTTTTTGGAGAGTCGTGATACTTTGTGAATATTACGGGATATGTTGTTAGACGCCTTCATTTTTGTACTCTAGTTATGATCAGGTAATTTACTCGGGCGTGCGGCCCAAGCTATTGTAATTGTCTAATGTAATGCATTATGTAATTTACATTAAACTGTTGTATTACGTTGTAGTGACTGTTGACCGACAGCATATTCGGTCCCCTTATTATATATTTGTTGTTGTGTAATATATGTTGTTTTGGGTTTCCACTTTCTTTCTAAATTGGGTTGTTTAAATTCTTTCTTTAACTTATAAAACAAAATTTTTGGCAACCAGTTTTTCTAAAATATAGGGTGGTTATCCCGAATACTTATTATATTGTTGCGATGCTGAGAATGATTCCATCCAGGACTCCTATTATATTGGAGTATTGGGTTGGCCACCCCATATTTTTGTGAACGGGTTGTCACTCCAGGTAGACTCTTCATCATTACGGTGTTGCCACTAAACACGGACTAGTGGTACTATCTTTGACCTCAACTTCCACTCGCTACGATCTAGGATAGCAACCGACCCCTCCTCGTAGGAGCTATCAGGCTATAAGTCGATCTCCTTCAATGCGATGTGAGTATGGGACAAATCATGTCGAAGATATCTCCTTAGCGAAGAGATATGGAACACGTCATGGACTCTATGTAAGTGCTCCGATAACCCAAGTCTATAAGTAACTGGCCTAATCCTCTCGATAATAGGGAATGGCCCTACATACCTAGATGCCAACTTTCCCTTCTTCCCAAAATGCATAACTCCCTTCATAGGAGATACCTGAAGTAACACCTGGTCCCTTACATTGAACTCCCAAAAATACCATTTGGCATTGGCATATCTCTTTTATTGATCCTGAGCAACTAGAATACGGTTCCATATCAACTCAATCCTCATCGAAGTATTCTGAATCACCTCCGAACCAAATAACTTGTTGTCCCCCACCTCCAACCAACATGCTGAGGAACGACAAGGTCTATCGTATAGTGCCTCGAATTGATCCATACCGATAGTAAACGGGTAGGAGTTATTATAAGCAAACTCCACCAGCTGAAGATACTGCTCCCAGCCTCCTCCAAAATCAATAATGCACATACGCAACATGTCCTCTAATAACTAATTTGTTCGCTCGGTCTGTTCACCCATTTGCGGGTGATAGGTCGTGCTCAGCCGCAACTCCGTGCCCATCGCCTCCTGAAAACACTCCCAAAACCGAGACACAAACACTTTATCTTTATCAGAAACAATGTTGAGAGGAACCCCGTGAAGTCTCACTATCTCTACTATGAATATCTGGGCGTACTGTACCGTGGTGCAATCCATTCGGGCTGGCAAAAAGTGGGCTACCTTGGTCAGCCAATCCACTATCACCCATATTAAATCATGACCCCTCTGCGATGTAGGTAATCCCCTGATGAAGTCCATGGAAATGGGAGAGCACATTATTATATCACTCCTTTAGAGAAGTGGGAGTTGAGATCTATATTCATATGTTTGGGGTCATGATTTGATGAGTCCTGGTTATGTGTTTGAGGTTTATGGAATTTGATTACCGCCAATGTTAAGTGGTAGAGTATTGGGGAAAGTACATTGTTTAAATGTTATTGCATGATGAAATACGTATGAATCTTGATACACGTCCTGAGTAGATAGACATTGATGGATGCTAGGGCATCAATTTTAAATGTAGATCAATGGAAGTGTAGATAAAACACTCTGAGCTGAGAGTTATTGTCACACCCCAAACCCAATATCCATACTAATCATTTGTTATTAAAATAATTAGATCATAATCTTGAGCCCATTGGAAAATATACTTCCTTTATCAATATTTTTCTGCACACTGTGCATAATGAACATAATATTATTCTTATTTCATACCAAAATCAATATCAGAGTCATAATTAACCGGATATACAATACTATGATTAACTATGATAAAATGTCACAATCATCAACTCAATCCATACTAACGCAATATATACAATGTGTGAGTCTATTAAAATCTTCACTGTGACAATGATAAAATACCCATATTTAAACCCCAGCTCTTTCCAACGGTGCAACGCTCAAAGTTACCGGTCATATGGTATCCTAGCTGGCAGCATACAAGCCTGAAATTGTTAAAATATAAGCCGTAAGCGTTAAGCTTAGTGAGGTACTCCTTCCCTACAATGAAATAACAATTCTATATAAAATATGTGGATATAAAATCTAAACAATCCTTCCCATTGGCAATAACAAATCCTGGATCATAAGATCCAAATAATTCTTCCCATTGGCAATAAAAAATCTTGGAACATTAGTTCCAACAAATCCTTGTCATAAGACAAATAAAATCATTGGATCTTTGTTCGATTCCAATCCTAGATCATAAGATCCAAACAAATCCTGAATACCAAAGTATTCATACCAATCCTGAATCATGAGACCCAAACAAATCCTGAATATTTTAATATCCAAACAAATCCTGAATACCGAAATATTCAAACAAATCTGCTCTTAGAGCTATATTCATATTTATATATGAAACAAATCATAAGTACACTCACCTTGACAGTTTAACTGTTTTTTCCCTTGCCTTTATTCGGTACTTGTTCAATCAGCTCTTCTTCCCTTCCTGTCATCCTTACAATATTAGTATCAACATAAGAATATTAATAGTCCAAAGAATAACTTCAACATAACTCAATTCATAAGCATCATATGATTCAATTCAAATCATTCATTATAAATGAAGTCCCATCTAGACTCAGGTTCTGATATCTAACATATTCAAATTACAGCCCAAACCTTCTTTAATTCTTCTTGGTAATCCAATCCTTATCATATTAGGTTTCCAACACAAAAGACGACACATCATTCTGAGTTTCCTAGAGCAAGATATGCCCATTTCTTTACCACGTAGCAAATCCGCCCTAAAGGCTCATCTATTGTTCAGTCATCTTCCAAGAATTTTCATAATTTTTATACATCATAAATTTCTATGATATTTCACCCAATTTTAGAAAACATATTTAATAACACAAGATTAAAATTTCATAATTTTCAGGGTTCATTTGTTATGTCAAGCAAAACATCAAACATATGGTATGCATATTTACTCTTTTGGGGCAGATTTCATACCTGAAATTAAAACCATCACCCAAGATTCAATTATAAGTATTTTTACTTGATTTTAGGATATGATATACATATATTAGTATATTATAATCTCCAATTGGAATAAAATAATTTCAATAATTATACCAAAAGATATGATAGTTTTAATACACAAGGTTTCTAAACAAAGCAATTTCAGGGGATTACACATTCAAGTTTGCTTAAACATGCATCAATCCATGAGTACACATCAAGATATGGAATTTAAGTAAAAAAATGATGATTTATATCATTTAAATCAGCAATACAAAACAAAATCAAGCAAGATTTATGGATGGAATTACCTTAGGGGCTTTTACGTAATTTTCTATGAATTTTTCTGAATGTTTCGCCTCACTTTCTTCTTCCTAACCCTCACAATTATTTTTCCTCAATCTAAAACTCTCCCAAACTGAATTTGCTGAAGAAAAGAGGATATCTCAAGGGTTGAAGTCGGCCAAACCAACCTCCACCTCAAACCAATCAAAATATAACATGTGGCATTATATAAAACAAAATATCATTTAAGGCTAAATGACTGCTTTACCCCTGTTCGTAAAAAGACAATATCTTCCCACTCGGATGTCCGTTCACTGAACCGTTTATTTTGTTACAAACTTAACTCATATATCTAAAAATATCTAGTTTATACCTCAAGTCAATTTTTATGTCATAAATGTCAAAACTAGTCTTAAACATGAGCATTCCTACCGCAAACTTCAAAATTTCACATTTGTAACTAATTCGATATTTCGTGCTTTATGAAGGTAGGATTGGACTAAACATAATGACTTAACATTATATATACTAATAACATATTATCCATATCACATAATCTAATCATGATTTAAACATAATTTATCATAATTATATTTGGCTTGTCACAGTTATTATGTAGTATAAGGCCAATGGAGCCGATGGTGCCATGAGAGAGCACTGAAATTTTTTCCTTTCCCCACAAGTTGTAAGGTGGAACGATGTTGAGGAGAATTAAATTTTGTTTTATGAGGTGATTGAGAATACCCATTTGTTATATCCATGTCGAGGATGCGAGGCCAACTTTGTGGAAATTGTATAACTTTTCCAGTGTTGTGTAGATATGCACCGACTATAGGGTGTATGGGTGCTTTGTTTAGTTCATTTCAAATCGTCCAAGATAGGAGGACGTAGGAATCAATGTGTGGAATGTATGCTTGTGGGGCAGTTATAAACAAGCTAGAATGGCATGATGGACTAAACGTCGTGTGATAATGACGATAATCTAAGTATATATGTGCAATGAGAGTTGGAACACCTGAGATGGTTTGAAAGGCTGTGGGAAGCCATTTAAAAAGGATATCTCCTGAGAAGAGGAAAATCCAATTATTGTGTGAAAGTCGAGAGAATTCCTACTCAGTTGAATGTTGAGAGTGGTTTGCACGTATATAGAATGTTAATGCTTATAAGGTAAGGGGCTCAAAAGTGCGCCTTGTGGTAAAAAGTGCACAGGCCATGATTTTTGGTATACCCCAGGGAAAGAAGGGGAGTATAACACCACTTATTATGAGACGTTATAAGTGGAAGTTGGTGTTAGGTGAGACATAGTGAGATTTTCTTCTGATGCACTAGTAACAGAAAATTTTGTATCAAGTCGACGATTCCAGTGACGGAATGGGCGGAGAGGTTGGTAAAGTAGGATTCACCAGTGCAAGGTGTCACCCAATATTGTTGTAAATCAGGATGAGATCCTTGAACCCCACCTCCAATAGGGATTTTCGAGAAGTAGTGGGAATAATGTTTTGTTTTGGGTAAGACATGTCACCTATGGCTCGATGAGTAAACGGGAGGTGATTGACGACCAATAAGGTAGTATGAATGCGATTTTGGAGTCAGTGCGGTCAGTTCACTTTCGCAGCTGACCTAACTTGTAATTAAAGTAAATCATGGTACGGTAATTGGGAGTGAAATATCGATTGGTAGAGTTGTATGGAGCCTCTCGTACTTGATTGATGTGGACAATTTGCCTATTAAGGTTTTGTGTGGGAAAGCCTCGTCATTCTCCCTTTGGTTGTTTAGAGTTAAGCGAATAAATAGACTTTGGGACCGAACGAGATTTAGAGTCCATTGTTAAGAGAGGCATTATCCACAAACTGTTTTGGGGTTACCTTTGAGCGTCATAAGAGTTACGTGTCCATGAAACGATATTTGAAGAATCGATAGGAGTGGTCCGATGTTCTTATGGTTTCTCTCAGGATGGGAGATTTGTGTTGGTATAGACACGGTAAGCTAGCACTTAGTGATGTGTGGCCTTCCAATAATATTGACGCGCTAGAGCCAATGATTTATAGACTCATCTTATTTGTATGTCGTTGGTAGAAGCACAATGTTTGATGTGCCATTATTGAGGCGAGAGCTTATAACTGATGAAGAATATCAGTATGAAGAGAATTGAACAAGCTTGCCGTAAAGCTGGGTCTATAGTGAGTAAAACTTCATACAACTGGGTCCACTAGCAGGTGAATAGTGGAATGATCATACCATTATCGTGATTTGATTTTGGGTACTAGAGGGTGTTATGTGTGGCTCCAGATCCTAAGTTTTGGTACATGTCTAATTCGAATTTTGAGGACGAAATTCTCTTGTAAGGGGGGAATAATGTAATGCCCCGTACTTTTATGGATATTTAAATTACATGAGTGGGTGTAATTTAATGATTTGAAAATTTAAAGTAAATTAGATGGAATAATTATATTTCATGTCGCAGGTGAACAAAAGCGACATGTGATGTTATTTTATGCGAAAAACACGTGTGGAGATATGTTGGGTTTAAGGCGTTAATTTTTTATAAGTGACTCGAATGGGAATTTTGAGAGCACGGTTGGTCTTGAAAGGGTCGAGATAGTCAGAATAGAGTACCCGGGGGTATTTTTGGGTACTGGAGACTTTTTGGATCAATAGGGACTCGCATTTGTATATACGAGTCAATTTTGGGTTTAATAAGTGGATAGCCCTTAATTTCTCTCTTATAAGGGAACGAGAGAAATAGAAAAGAGGAAAGAAAAGAAAGAAAGAAGAAAGAAGAGAAAGAAGGAAGAAAAGGGAGAAAAAGAAGATACTCGGGCCATGCTCCGACAGATTCCGGCATGAGCTCGTCGGATTTATCCAACCACGCAAGTATTTAACTTGCTTGAATGATTTAAGTGTGTTTATTTTTCATATTATAGTTGGTGATGAAAACTATAAGATTTTGGGTTTGGGATTCTTGCACAAAAATGGGTTTGGGGGAGATGTTTTCATATGATTTTGGTGAGATAATAATCCTACATGAAATCAGAGTTAAAATCCATGTTAATGGTGAAATTTTTGTGAGAAATTGGAAAGGTTTGAATAAAACTAGGGTTTAATTAAGATAGGGTTTAAATCTTAATTAACTTGATGAATCCCAAGAATAAATTGGTGTGTTGGGTATATCTAAGCGTGTAGATGTTTATAGAAATGGTTGGTGAGGATAAAAACCAAATATTTTGGATTTTGAGAAGAATATGTACTCCCGAACTGATCAGATCATCGGATCGATTAATTTTATTGGTTATCGGTTCGGTTCATTTTTCGGTTACCGTACCGGTTCATTTTTGGACCACGGGTTCGGTTCGGTTATAACAAAAAAAATTGGAAGATTTTCTTGGACTAAAAAGGATTGGAGAAGAATTCCTTTTGGAGATGAATGGTAGGGGATCCAATATAGAGGGAGAGGACCTCTGGATGATGAAATGAGTGATGTGTGATCCTTGGGATTTGTGAGAATGAAATATAGGGTATAAATTTTAGGAATGTTTAAGATGAATGACAATCGAGAAATTATTCGGGGGGTCCGTACATATATATTTATGCTTGCAGAATATATATGGGTAGAATATATATATACCGAATATATATGAGTAAATCGTAAGGTGCGAATAAGATGATTTAAGAATACTAGCTATACCAGAAAAGCTAATTTTCGAAAGAAATAAAGGTTATACTCTATCATAAGTGAGAGAATACATATGGGAAAAAAATTAGTTGTGTGTATACTTATAATTTTATACGAATTGGTATATTCGGGATTATAGGTTAATGCCACGGGAGATAGGCATGATAGCTAGATTTGATGTGACATATATATACGGGTATAGAGATAATATATATTTGATATGATTATGAATATATCTGTGTGTCAGTGATATATTTATGTGAAGCATAGCCCCTAGTGCTATCATGGTAAGTTGTGCGATGTAGGTGAGGCCCATAGCTTGAGGAGCAGGGAGTGTATAGTTCCCAAGTCATAACGTCCATTATTTATATTATGTGACATTTATTAGGGGTGAGATGGGGTGGGTATATTTCGTTCTCATTTTCGATGAGGAACTATGATCACTTCCCATATGTTGTGATTTGGATTTGGGGTCGGTGTCAAATTTCGTCCCGATTGCCCAGGTCGATGTGTGTTCTCCCTAAAGGATGGTAGCATTGTAGAGACTGCGTTCATTGAGTTATAGCTTTGAAGGATGGTTATTATACTTGTATAGTGTGTGATATATAAGTATGGATATACTTTATGTATGTATGTATGTATGTATGTATATATATATATATATATATATGTTGAATAAAGAATGAAGTTGTGTAATAATTTTTGGATCATCCAGGACTATAAAATTCGGAAGAAAATATGTGATATTCATATTAAAAGATGAGAATATTATATACTAGACAAACAAGACTAAAATGTGAATAATGTAAATAACTGGTGAAATTTATTCATAATGTAAGGATGAATTAAAAATGAGAAGATTATAATGTATAAGCTCGGGCGATAGCTTAGAATATTTTATATTAACCGGGGTACGTGCTAGAGTATGGTGACTTAAGAGTTTTACAAGCAGCTAGTTAGACCGGATAGCATAACTAGGGTGTTTTTAAAATACATGCATTAGGTGTGCACTATTAAATGATAGGTGATGAGTATCTCATGTGAGTGAGACACCAGTTTAAATATGGTGAGTGTTATATTTTAAATATTAAAGTATGTTAAGCACTTGCTAAAATATTTTTCAAAACTGGGTTTTGAGCCGTATCTATCTTTTATTTTTTCTCTTTTATTATACTTTTTAGGTGTCCAGGCCCATGGACGCCGGAATGATTATTCCTTCGAGTCAGATGTTGCTGCCACAGCTATGGATATTGGTAGGAAATTGTTTAGACGCTTCCATCCTTATGATCTAGATTGGAGGTACTGTTGTAATATTCGGGCATATTTTCCAATTGTTGTCTTTTAGTTTATTTTCGGCATTTTTTATTTACGCCTATTCGATTTTGTTGTATAAATGTTTTACCGAGAGTTATAGATTATTAGTTATTTCAGTTGTTGTTCATATCTTCGTATGGATGGTTTTAATTGTGCGGTTAAGTTAAAAAGACTATAAAGTTTAAAATTTGACACCGGGCCTAATATGTTATTAGTAATTAATTGGTTTTCGACAGTGATGCTGAGAATGAAACCATTTGAGATTCCTGTTTAATTTGATATAGGACTGATCACCCGGTATTTTATTAGGCGGGTTGTCACTACCGGGAGTCATTTTTATTATGAGTTGAAACAGTATTTGTTCATGTTTATTTTTATCTTGTTGGATGTGAATGTTGGTTTTATTATTATTCACTATTATTTAATTCAGTTTTAATTCAAATGCGATTCATTATATGAATGTTTATTACGATCAATGCTAAGAATTATATAGATTGTATAACAAGCCCCATCTTCAGTGTATCATGCCTGACTAACCTTTACGTGAGAAAATGAGGATTATTACAAAAATGATATGCAAATCTCAATTTGGCTTCTCAATAAAAATGTAGCTGTTGAAGCATGAAAATGGTAGCTTGAAAAGATGAAGTCTAAAAGTAGACTTGCTAGATATTTCAAAATGAATTCCTGCGAAAATATTAGTCCACGAAGAAATAGAGATAAAATGTCCATTTGAACAGATAATATAACTCATTAAAACTAAATGTATGTTTGGACAGAATATAAAGGTGCACAGATAAAAACTTTTATATCAGATCTTGATGATGACACTGCTCAAAATATTTTATACTACTGAAACACGTATAATAAATTTGCAGTGACATTTAACTGCTCAAAGAAATATACAAGATATCGTGGGTTAAATAAAAAATGAAATCTTTTACCAACATAACTATAACCACTAGTCCAAGGCTTAGGCATAAGCGTGTCAGACCAAATGTAAAATATATGTATGTATGTATGTATGTATATTGGAGTCTGACAATAGCCATGATGATGGATAGATTCTCCAACAATACCTGTTTAAACATTCGTCATAATAAAAAAATAATAAGAGTAACATTTAAAAGATGACAGGACAAAACAAGAACATATAAATATATAATAACATGTATCTGAATTCGTATTGCTCATGGAAGATATATTAGGACAATAGGGAGCGTGGCACATAGCTGAGAATTCAACTAAACATTTATTTTGTCAACACTTATAAGTAGACCTCATCAACACTTATATATAAATATATAAAAGTTATTCAATGTATCATATGTCAAACTACTCTCATATCGCGAGCAATCTTTAGAGATATGGCTCAGGGATGAAATATGTCCATGTATATAATAATATGAGGTCCAAGGCCCTAAATAGTTTAGAAGGGAAACTAATCTTATTTGGTACAACTGATTTTGTCCATATCGTGGTACACGAGTTAGAAACAGCTTACACGTTTTATATTAAAAAAAACTTATCAGAGATGAATTTAAACTAAAAAAGATTTAACAAATATATATAAAATTAAAATATATAAAAGCAACTATTATATTATATATTATAGACTAAAAAAATATAAATACATATATAACATAATTAGTAAAAAAGAATGAAATAAATAGTATACTCAATAATTACAAAATACTTGAATAAACAAAATATATAAATAGTTAAATAAATAAAAGAAATCTTGTGTTATACACTTATAGTATAGGTAACTTGTATAAGATATAATTAGTAACGTGTAATTTATGCAAATGTATAATATTATAAGTATACTATCAAATATATAAAGAGATAACTATAATAACAATTGCGTGATTAGTAATATTATATGAATAAATATAGAGTTATATATTGTAAATTAAGAAATATTTACATAACCACTAAATAAAAGCGTGTTTGGAATCATCAAAATCGATATATTACATTAAACTAAATTGTACACTAATTATAATTAGTCTAACTAAATATTAATTAAAAAGTTTAATTACATTTTCGTTTAACAAGTTACAAGGTTATTCTCTTTTAAATAAATCCCGTAAATTTCTCATAACGCGATCTTACTAATTCAATAAAAATCTGGGTGTTATATAAAATATCTTCTTACGACATTTTAGCTAAGCGGATTCAGTTTCCTCCGCACATATGGCACATCCATAACAACCATGAAGATTGTAACAAAATAAAGTCCCATAGACTAGAAAGTCGTGAATCATCCACAATAACATTGAGTTAAGTGTGAACTCTTCACCACTCTAAGTGTCAAATCCCCTCACGCCTCCAACGCATAACTCTTTCAATTCTTCAATTAATGGTGCTAAGAAAACATTGATATTATCACTCGAATCCTTCGATCCAGGTATCAATAACATTAATATTGCGAAATATTTTCTCATGAATAATGTCTCCCTCTGTTGATTCTCTATTTATTTTGTTATTCTTGTGTTACATGTCCACATTGATATTGTATCTTTGTTATTTCAGACTTGCCACCTTAAATATTGGGTACACTATCATAGACCTTCTTTAATGAGTGATTTTAATACTTCAATCTTTTATGATTGGAAATAGAAAATTCCCCAAACTTATCCTATACAGATTTTATATCTATCCCTATATGACTTGGCGAGGGTCAAGGTACATAAAATTATAATGAGAATTTCTACATGTAGAAGTTTGTAATGATAATTACTATATGTCGTAAACACATATTAAATGATCCATAAATTATTTAGAAATGTTCTACAATTGACATATAAGATCCATTTGAAATATTCCTTTTGATAAATTTCTATTAACATAAATAATGTCGATTCATATGGAAATTTTATGGAAGTAAATTTAAGCTCTTACCATCATTGGAGATGGTTTAAGTTAGATTGTGTTATTTTTTCCGTCTAAATATTAAGTTCAAATTTGAAATATGAAGTATGAACTTGAAAATTACGTTTGTGTTTATGTTTGAGATGTATTTAGTTATATTCATTTTCAGGGTCATTTGACCTTTTAATCACTCATAGACAAATATAGTTGTTAACCTCTTAATGTTTTAAAAAAACATTATTTGATACTTTTGAAATCTATATCTACAATCAAGAAGATAAAAGTAATAGAGCAAGGAAAATTACAATAACCCCCAAAAATTATAGACGTTTTACACACTACCACATATGAAGATAAAAAGTAATAGAAAAATGGTAAATTACAATAATCCCCCCCCCCCCCCCCCAAAAAAAAAAAAAAAAAAAAAGGACCCAAATAAATTATATAAGTTTTGCAAAGTATTTAAGTTGTAATAAAATCAACATTTTTATACACAACAACATATTTCATCAATTTTTTTAGATATTTTGTAAAACATAGGTGACAGTTAGTGTTTTTAGGTTGGGTTTGGGCTGACGTGAGATGACACGAAAATTATTTTTTGGACTCAAACATGACACAACACAACCATATGTTTTTTCTATCTGACCAAAACACGACACGACACAACTAACGCAATTTTTTAAAATTTATTTTGAATTAAACAAAAATAGACATGATAATCGAAAAATAAAACACAATTGACATGACAAAATACGATAACCCGACCCATAATTTAACATTAACACAGTATGACACAACTTCGGGTTAAAAATATCTGACAAAAACTCGATACCAACATAAAAGATCGTGTCAATATCATGTCGTTTCTAAAACTATCACCCTCTATAAAACATCTATGGTTGAAGGTGTCCTTAAAATAGTATTTTTAGGCCGACTCATAAATCCGACTTAGTTTGTGTGATTCATTGGTGTGTCTGTCTGCGTTAGTTCATTTTTCGAACGGTATTCATTGAATTTAAAAACGAATCAACGTCGATACGACACGTAATGAGTCGCACAAAATGAATTGAATCCAGTAGCCGGTCTTGGAATTACACAATTTAAAATTGAAAAAAGCATGTGTTACTCCTCATTGCAATTCATCACACGCGCCCTCTCTCAATTGTTTTTGTTCCTTCCCATTTAGGGTTTCAATGACATGGGAAGATCAAGTACGGGAAATCATAAATCAACAAAGTTTCTATTAATATGCGTAGTAGGCCTTCTCGGAGTTACCCTAATTGCAGATCTACTTTGGGCATCATCTTCATCTACTTACAACTCTGCTACATCTAATTAGCCAATTATCCAACAACCTGATACCTTAATTGCACCAAACTTTCACAACAATTCAAATCAGGTAGCATATATATATATATATATATATTACTAACAATTTAGTTTAGATTACATTAGCTTGCTGAATTGTGCATTTGTTTTGTTTAAGATAACACGTAGCTGCTAGGGCTAAATTGAGTTGTTATGAGTGAATAGGTGAGTTTTGTTCAATTTATTGTCTAATAATTATTGATAGTGCAAAATATACTAAATAACAAAGACGATATAAAATTGAAGAGAAAATGAAGGACTTGTCTATAAAGCTGCTTATGTTTTTGTGTGCATTGTGAGGCATAATAGTATAGGACGGTAAAATGAACCAAGCTACTCGAGTTAAGTTCGTGTATTTTATGAGCCTATCTCAAAAAAAGTTCGTTTGAGATAGACTCATAAAATACACGAGCCAAGCTTGAACAAAATTTTAAGCTCAACTCGACTCAGATTCGACTCGATCACCAATATCCATACTAAACTAGTGTAAAATAACCAAATTACTGGAGCTCGGCCTATATTCGTTTGCTTAGAAGCTCGTTCGATCTCAAATCGTAAGATAAATGAGCCAAGCTTGAACATACATTTACGTTCGTTTACATTTACAAATCAAGCTTGAGCAACCTTAAGCTCGGCTCGGCTCTACTCAACTCGCCGTGTTTGACATATATTTTTTACTATGACATGTTCATGATGTTATATAACGATATCATAGTATTACACAGGGACAACACACATTATGTTTTGAATAAATTCCACGCTAACTCGAGATTTTGACTCATCTTGAGTGAATGGTGTCTGCAATGGTTCGTGTCTAGGCTAAATTGACTGGCTGATAATAGTTTATGGGACAAAAGTTTAGGGTATTACTTTATAAAGTAACACATTAATTGTAGTTAATGGCTAGTAAAAGAATCCAAAATGACGTGAATACCCCAATGCAAAATATATTAAACAACATAGACGATAAAAATTAGGGGTTTTAATGTCGTAGTTAGACATAACACCTCGCACTAAAAAAATTATACTTAACTCTCCATATGGTAATCATCCCGCTTGTACCTTATGCATTGACATGTATCTAATGAGTATGTGGAGGAGGTTAAGTCTAATCATTAAAATTCTTAGGGGGTGTTTTCAAAATACAACATTATATTGGGGGTAAATTAAAAAAAAATCAAAAAATTAAGGAAAAAGATGAACTACTGAATAAATTTATGTTTAATTTTTGAACTCAAAGATTCACAAATACAAAACTAAAGAAACACACTAAAAAAGGAGAAGAAATCAAAATATATAGATTTACCCTTTATAGATTGAGCTTGGATCATACTCTACTACTAGAATGAAGCAAACTGATGAATATGGAAATAATTGAAAATACTTAAGAACTATAGGAATAATCATAAAGATGAAAACATTCATAGATGTGCAAAAGGCAAAATTGCCCCTTAAAGAACTTGTCACTTCACCCCCCTAATGTATAAAAGAGATCGTACATACCCTCAAAGGGGTGGTGCATTTTCACCAGGTGTGAGATTTGAATCGCACGAGCTACCAATGCATCACGTATCTCTTCCTTGGGTGGCTCGATTTCATACTCCATAATTTTCACTGCTACCACTGGTCACCATTTCTTCCTTGGACAATCAGAGGTGGGACAATTGAAGCATTTGATAGGCGACGTGTGCCCCTCCTAGGCCTTTGGGTCCTGAACGCTATCAAGTGACTGAAAGTGATTGTATTGGGCAGGGAAGGAACAAAGATACTCCTCCAATAATTAGGCATGCTCGATGGCCTTTACTATCGTTAGAATGTTTCGAGCAACGAATCGTGGAGAGATGGTCTAGAGTCCCTGGATGTTGCTCCATACGGTCAACAAGTTGCAACGACTTTTGTAGAGTATGAAGTCAGGGGAAGAAGTCCCAGCAATATGACTAGGGTAGAAATACTTCCAGTAACAACTTCCTCGTAACTGGCCAAGATCGGATTAGCTCCCGTCCCTCGGTCTCTCTCCTCCTTGTGACTTGATTTCACTGCACCTTCATGTATCCTTGGAACTTCGCCGCTACCAACTGAGAATACTTAACCCCTTAAAGGTTTTTGTACTCGTAAACCTTCTCAATTGAATCCCACTAGTCAACAAAAATATGTGTTCATCAAACCGTTGAACATCGACACCTCCACTAGTATATCTGCATGTAGGTCGTTGACCAGTAGTCTCAAGTCTTTTGTAACACCCCGCCCACCCGGGGAGAGCGAATGGAGCGGTAATGCGATAAAATAAATTCAAATCCACAAGTGACAAGGTATAGAGCATCTAAATAAACCCACAATAATATAAATCCACTAATCTCAATCTTATTAATTACAACAAGTCCTCTCGAATTAAAATTACAACTATCTAACTCGAATAAAAATACAAATCTCCAAATATTTATAATAAGACAAAGCCCGAAATCACTATTCATCCCCCTTGTAAAAATAACCAAAATGCCCTTTTGGGTTGTCTTTTCATTTCCAAATGACCCGAGACTCAAAATTAACATCCAAATAGACTTTTCTGACTATTTCAAACCTTCTGGACGCAACGACGCAGTCGAAATGACTATAAGGTCGATAGAAAATAAATTTCCTTTTTAATTTAATAAATTAGTCCCGACACGTCCCATACCGCGTCTGACTAAAAATTCAAATTACCGAATTTATATCATACCGCCATATCAATGAAATCACATTCATATATTACCTAAATATCTTTAAGTAATATTCAGATTCATCCATTTTAATATCCACAATTCAGATAAAACCCAAATGAATTAATTAATAATAAAATCCAATTAATCCATTAATTTGAAATATAACCCATTTTAAAAGTCATTAAAATTACGGGGTATTTTTGTAACACCCCGCCCGCCCGGGGAGAGCGAACGGAGCGCTAATGCGATAAAATAAATCCAAATCCACAAGTAACAAGGTATAGAGCATCTAAGTCCCACAACAACAAAAGATCAAACTACAAATCTCAATCTCTTCAAATTAAATACCAAATATCTCGAATTGCATACAACAACTAACTCGAAAATAAATTATAAATATCCAAAGCTCTATACATCAAAATAATACAAATATTTCCCAAAAAATCCTCGCTAAAATCAATCTCCATAGCGCCCCAAAATCCGCGCTAACCTGCCACTAAAAGAAAATATGGGGAAGTACACAATACGACAAGAAAGATGCTCAACAAATTTATGTTAGTGGTGAATAAAGCGTAACAATATGAATACGAATATTCAAATCAAAATGCAAATCTCAATAGCATTTATCAATAAATTTCTCAACAACACATCAATGGGTCACCAGGCCTCACCACATTCGTATATGCTTTATCAAGCCATAGCCCGGGAAACAGGAATTTTGGCGGGTGCCCAACATCCGTGCCATATTAAAATCTCATGACAACATGCTCATCAACAATATAATGATACCACATGAATCAAAATAATTTCAACAATTATTTTCCAGATTTCAATGAATTTATCAATTCAAATATGAGTTCAATTAACAAGAATTCAAAGAGAATGACACTCGCGAAATTTAAGGAGCATATCGTGTAAAACCCCATACCTCAAACCATGATGAGAAACCAACGATCACATCCTCAAGATCAACAAAAATATCTACAAAATCTCCTCCAACAAAATAGCCCCAAGAACACCTATAATCTAAGATTGGAACTCACAAATCTCAAGGGCCAATGTGTATATAAAAAGAAGAGGAATATAAAATATATTTGCTACCAAAATTTGTGCCAAAAGTAGGTTAAAAGGGTTGACCATGACTCCCTTTTATAATGCAAAGAAATGAAGAGTTGGAATCCAAAAGACTCCTTTAAATAAGGCAAATAAATGAAGAGTTGGAAGTCAAAAAAACTCCAAGAGTTAAAAATATTTAAAAATCATTTTAAAATCCGTTTTAACTCCATTTTCGAAACCGTTTGAAATTCTCGCCTTTAAAAATAATAACCAACATATTTGAGCAATAAAAATAATTTTATCAAAAACTTTATTTTCCTCCATTTTCCAAAAATTAATTAAAATAGCCCAAAATTACGCGGGTTGTTACACTTCCTCACTAACAATGGAATTTCGCTCTCGAAATTCGCCGAATGCCTAACTCTCAAAAAATCAGGCAAACAATCTCCAAAAATAATCTCGTCACCAAAAATAATTCCTCACCTCTAATCTCAAAACTTATCACGAATATCACCTAAAATTTTCTATCTCCAAAAATTGTTAACCACGCAATGAACCCAAAACCCTAGACTCGAGAGTTACCGTATACCTAAGCTTTGATACCATTTGTAACACCCCGCCCGCCCGGGGAGAGCGAATGGAGCGGTAATGCGATAAAATAAATTCAAATCCACAAGTGACAAGTTATAGAGCATCTAAATAAACCCACAATAATATAAATCCACTAATCTCAATCTCTTTAATTACAACAAGTCCTCTCGAATTAAAATTACAAATATCTAACTCGAATAAAAATACGAATCTCCAAATATTTATAATAAGACAAAACCCGAAATCACTATTCATCCCCCTTGTAAAAATAACCAAAATGCCCTTTTGGGTTGTCTTTTCATTTCCAAATGACCCGAGACTCAAAATTAACATCCAAATAGACTTTTCTGACTATTTCGAACCTTCCGAACGCAACGACGCAGTCGAAATGACTATAAGGTCGATAGAAAATAAATTTCCTTTTTAATTTAATAAATTAGTCCTGACACGTCCCATACCGCGTCTGACTAAAAATTCAAATTACCGAATTTATATCATACCGTCATATCAATGACATCACATTCATATATTACCTAAATATCTTTAAGTAATATTCATAATCATCCATTTTAATATCCACAATTCAGATAAAACCCAAATGAATTAATTAATAATAAAATCCAATTAATCCATTAATTTGAAATATAACCCACTTTAAAAGTCATTAAAATTACGGGGTATTATATCTTGGTCTAGGTGATCGGGTGCCAACTCATCCTAAGGATTTTTTTCATCATCCTCATCAACATTAACACGACCCAAATGACATGATCTCCAACCCTCTTAATGCTGTCTCAGAGCCTTTATAGTCGACCTCTAGGCCCTACTCACCATCAATGAGGAACTTGTCCATTTTATGCCCTCCCTTGTAACATAATAAGTAAATGCGATGTTTACTTAGGTATCAAATGGATACCACTTGGTCCTTCACTCTTCACTTACGAGTGTATAATGTACTCGTGGGTTAAACCCCCTGGTCCGTTCATAGCGCCGTGGATCCAAGGGGTTTGAGGGGAACCCTAGGGAGCTTTATAGGGGTCTTCCCTACTACTAAAAACATTTCGAGATCACGAACAAACTGCGACTACCTTGGGAGGTGGTTTCGAGTCTCACAACCCCCTGCTGGTGTGCGACATAGTGAGAAGGTGAGAAACAATAGTGACATGCCCAAAGGTCTTCAGTTCAAATGTGCGGGACTATCGCGGGTTGTGCAACAACTTAAAAGGGCTTTGTCTTTGATGTAAAGGGTCGGAGATGCCCCAATATTATTCTTGTTCTAGTAGCGATCTTTGGCGGGCACTGGCACTGCTTTTATTCCTTTCTTTGTGTTATACCGTTCGTGCCCTACGATGAGTAGGCCACTTACTCCCTTTAGATTTGGGTTAACACTAATATAATAAGGGCACTAAATTGCGAGTGCTTTCGTATAATGAAATAAGATATAGGCTGCACATGAAGCTGTGGGACTTGAGCTAGAGCCATGATACAAATTGAAGAGTGCCCAACATGTGTGTTTTTCTTTCAAAATCAATTTTTCTCCAAAAAAGATCCAACTTTTAATTATGCATCAAACCAAGTTGTGAAAAACCCAATTCCTATTTTAAACCAATTTTATCTTGATTAATCCTAAACATGCATCTAGTGATTAAAGCAAGTAAAGTTAAGTAAAGAATACTCACAACGCCGGATGTACGAGGAAAAAACCCAAAATGGGAAAACAACCTCGGACGGCTTAAGCTAGACAATCACTATGAACAATGGTTTTACAAAGACAGATTAGCCTTACACTAAGACTCGATCCCCACGGGTCTTGACGCTCTTTCTGATCTTCAACCGTTCTTTAATAGTGCCCACGTAGAAATTCCGTCTTCCACGATAACTGTCCACAACACACGCATCCACGTATGTCTCAGTGTCCACCGAATGACTTTGATTCGTCTACGATGTCGGACAAGAAGTCCTTCTCTTTTCTTCACCGCAAAACCCTTTGATGTTCAATGTGTAGAACAAACAACTTTGGTGTAGCAAGATCATGTAAAAATATAAGAATGATAACTCGGATGTTTGCAAACTCTAAGGATGTGTTTATGCTTTGTAAACCTTAGAAAACATGTGTAAACAAGGTTCTGGTTCGTAAAACTCTTTTCCAGAAAGCACACTTACGAAATTCTGATGCAATCACTGTTTAAATGAGATTTAAACGCTGCCTCGAAAAATGTGTTGTTCGAACGACTTAAGCATGTCGTTCGAGCGACATCGGCATCTCGTTCGAACGAGATCTGATGTCGTTCGAGTGACAGAGTTGACTTTTTGTTTTTTTGTTCAAAATGTCTCTTCAAAGAGAGATTTAAATAAGTCAAACTCCTATTCGAACTTATTCGAATAAAAACGTAGTATAAATCTTTTAAAACACTTTTAAAACATTTAAAAACATTTTTCTTTATAAAAGTTACATCCTTACATTTGATGAAATAATTCCGAGCACCATTAATTATACGCATTCATACATGAGTGATCTCGGAATGAAATTAACTTTGAAGACGATTAAACTTGCACCAATTAAACTTCGGCATGATTAATTCTTTGAAGCTTTGCCGCAACGTCTTTAATTTCTTCAATACGTCATAGACCATGTAGGATCGTGACAAAATAAAATTCTCCTTATGACATATTACAAACACAGTTTTGTTCACAAAATTAAGTCAATACAATACAGGGACTCAATTGGAAATTTATGTCCTTACAAATCTCCCCCTTTGACTATTCTAGGACAAAACTAAACCAGTGAAATGCCTAACCGGGCCATCAAGCCGTATGACGCCTAAATCCCATCCCATAAATCCAAAATCAAAAAATACAGGACATGGACTAGAATATGTAGCACCTGTAAGCATGAACTGTCTGAATGTGATGCAGACTTGAAATCTTGAATTGCTGAAAGCATACCTACACACATGAAACAGACAAACAAATACCCAGTGAAGTATGGAGGAACAAATGATACCAATTTATATTTCTAATAAGAACAAATCATTTAAAACATGTGAGCAATTATGTGATACCAATTTAAACAAATATAATTAAAAATATGCAAATCCAGATATCAATAATAGCGCTCAACAAATTCCCCCCTACCTCACATACATCTCTCCCCCTTTTGTCTCTAATAGACAATCCGGCGAAAGATAAACCAATATGAAATATCTAGCATGAGAATATGATACCAAATTGAATCAAGTTGATACCAATTTAAAAAAAATGAAAAATGCTAGATAAACATGAAACCACCAGCCAAATACGATCATGTAATGACAAATCAGTAGCTAGTAAACCAAGGAATCACACAAAGAGTATATCAATCAAATCAAGTGTGATAAACGGACTCGTATGCAAAATACTAATTTGTAACATAAAAGAACCTGAATATCAACCAAATAGTCCAGAAAAGCTTCCCGTAGTACCAAAAATATACCAATTTGAACCTGAGGACTGAAAACCAATCAGAAGCCATTTTTGTTATGTCGTTCGAACGAGCCAGGGACTTCTCTCAAATGAGATGAGGAAGTCGCTCGAATGAAGTACATAAGTCGTTCGCGCGAGATGAGATGTCGTTAGAACGACTTCGCGCGACCTGCCAAAATTTCCCAGTTTCCCAAAAATATTATAAAGTATTGTCCAGTGAAAAAATTTCCACCAAAAATTTCCAGGAAGGGCCTGACAGAATCAAAACAGTGTTAAAACAGTAGGCTTTTAACACAAAATGCAAAAGCTCATAAAAACTTAAAATGAGAGTTACATGCAAACATAGTACCGATGTGCTCAAATATGGATATGAAATGAATGGGGGTGAAACTAAAACAAATGAGTCACAAATCCAACACATCGAAACAATCAAGAAGCTCTAATTGATAGCTACAAATCATCAAACTTTATCATATCCAAATGACAATTAAAGTGTGAGCTTAATGAACTAAACATACTACTTGCACACAAATCCAGAATTTTGACGATTCTACAAACAATAGCGTCAAATTGCAATGTTTCAACATTAGGATTAGTTGTGCAAACCCGTTTAAATTTTTAATCCATCCAAGCTCCCTCAATAATATCATATTTTCTTTGGAATGAACTAAACAAATTTGGCCCTTTTCTTAGCATATTGCATTTTCTTTTGGGCTCTTTTAAACGGTGGCTTTCACGACGAGATAATTTTAAACTCTCGAAGCCCTTTCCCGTGAATCACTCATCATTTTTACCAATTGTAAATCCTCACGGTAAACGGTTATTACATGCACACTTCTCCTTAAGTTTACTTGTTCATAGATGACAAGATTGATATAAGAACGCCTCACCAAATTCAAATATGCAAGAGAAGTCAAACATCTATATAAACTCGTGCATGTGTGTGATGTTGGCATATATACAAAGTCGAATTAAAATGCATATCAACTTCAAAATAACCCCATATAAGCAATGGTTAAGATCATTCTAAGCATCGATAATAATGACCAAATGTCCTAGCCACATGGATAATGAAACTATGGGGGGGGGGGGTCCAAGCACACCAATATGCCACATCAAACATGTAAACTCAAAAACAAAAACCAAAAATCTTTTTTGTTTTCATATTTTGACTCAAAGAAACACAAAATCTTTTTGGATTTTCAAAAGTTTTCTCAAAAACAAAATCTTTTTGTATTTTTCAAATAAGACTCAAACAAATGAAAACTATAACACAAAATGATACACATGTCGTAATACTAGCAATGAATATAACATGAAGCAAACTAGTATATGACAAACATGGAAACACTATCATCCGTTAGATTTAGCATGGGAAGAATCAAGTGCACCCAAACGAGAATCACGAAGTTTAATTCCTAAAGCCACTAAATCTGATTTCCTAACCCAAGTAGGTGTAAAACGACGCATGGGGGTTTGGGTACTGATGAAACTTTATTCTTAAACTTCCTAGGAGCTTGTCTAAGGTCGTAACAGTAACGCCTAAGCTGACCTTTCCTACCACAAAATGAGCAAGTGTAGCGGTGGTGGGAATGATTACCTTTATGTGGACCTTTTCTAATCATCCTAGTGTTTCTCACACATGCGGGGGGAATGGGTACAACTTTCTCACCAAAACCTATACCTCCCTTATCTTCCTTAATTTGGACGGTGACTAGGATCTTATCTAACTTCTCCGACCTAGCCTCTAAATCAAACTTGACTCTAGACGAGTCTATCAATCTCTCCTCCAACTTGTGAATCCTAGACTCGAGCAAACGTCGAGACTCCTC
The DNA here is from genome assembly GCA_949130495.1 of Sambucus nigra. Classification (NCBI taxonomy): domain Eukaryota; kingdom Viridiplantae; phylum Streptophyta; class Magnoliopsida; order Dipsacales; family Adoxaceae; genus Sambucus; species Sambucus nigra. Next base: position 314,929,259 of record OX422214.1, on the reverse strand, counting down.
AAACTCTAAAATCTCCTTTTTCAAGGACTCCATCAAACCACGGATACTATCTCTCTCTTTCTCCACAAACTCTAGTTTCTCCCTAAACTTCTTCTCTCATGCCCTAAGATCCTCAATCAAACTATCATTATTTTCTATGGCACGCTCATTCAACTTAGATTGCAATTTTGAGTTAGCCTTTTTCACCTTCACCGTTTCGGCATACAACTCATTAAACGCATTTTGCAATTCTTTCACATCGACCTCCTCCACGTCACTCTCTTCACCCTCACTAATATGGGATTCAATCAAAACATCCTCGGAGGTGTCATTCACATGAGTTGTATCGTTGTCGCTCACATGACATGCCATAAACGCAACAATGTTAGGCTCAATAGGGGAACTCTCTCCCTCTTACGGTTCACTATCACTTAAGGTGGCACTATAGACAATGGGTTGATTGCCCTCTTTTTTAAGTCTAGTGGGACACTCCTTAACCTTATGACCGTACCCCTCACACCCAAAACACTTATCTGACTTATCTCTCTTAGGCTTCTCAAACTTATCCTTAGAGGTGGGATCTACTTTGTTGTTCTTGAATTTTTCAAATTTCTTGGCATCTTTCGATTGCTTTTGAAACTTAATAAATTTTTTAAATTTCTTTGCCAATAAAGAAACATCCTCAAAATTAAATCGGAATCGGAATCCTAAACTTTAATTTCCTCCTTCCAGGTTTTCAAAGCAATACCCTTTTCTTTCTTAGTCACTTGCTTGGAGGTAATCATGTCGATTTCATAGGTTTGTAAGTCACCTAAAATCTCTTCTAGTTTCGTTGACTCTAACCTACCCAAGGAGTTTAATATGGTCATTTTCGCATCAAACCTACTAGGCAACGACCTAAGGATTTTTTTAACGACACGGTTGTCGGGAATTTTCTCACCTAGGTTAAACGACGAGTTGACAATATTGGAGAACCTAGCATAAAAATCATCAAAGGTCTCACTCTCTAACATCCTATTGGTCTCAAACTGTGTAGTAGTATTTTGAAGTTTTTATGCCCAAACCGTGCTAGTGCCCTCGTGAGTGAGTGCCAAAATATCCCAAGCCTCTTTTAATGTTTCACGAGTCATAATTCTATTATATTCTTCTTGTGTGACATGTGAAGAGATAACGTGCAGACCCTTAGAATTATATTGTGCAAGTCTTTGTTCAGTTTCGGTCCATGACTCAATAGGCTTTAAACTAGTGACCTCACCTACAATAGTGACAGGGGGTTTCCCACCTTTCTCAACTGCAAGCCAAACACCCTCATCAATATATTTTAAAGCACATCTCATTCTCATCTTCCAATAAGTGTAATTAGTGCCATAAAAAATAGGAGTTCGAGAAAATTCATTATATCCAGAATTCATCTTTGAAAACCCACGGGATCACAAGACAAATAAAAATGTTTTCTTGCTATGATACCAATTTGAAGAGTGCCCAATATGTGTGTTTTTCTTTTAAAATCAATTTTTCTCTGAAAAAGATCCAACTTTTAATTATGCACCAAACCAAGTTGTGAAAAACCCAATTCCTACTTTAAACCAATTTTATCTTGATTAATCCTAAACATGCATCTAGTGATTAAAGCACGTAAAGTTAAGTAAAGAATACTCACAACGCCGAATGTACGAGGAAAAAACCCAAAATGGGAAAACAACCTCGGACGGCTTAAGCTAGACAATCACTATGAACAATGGTTTTACAAAGACAAATTAGCCTTACACTAAGATTCAATCCCCACGGGTCTTGACACTCTTTCTGATCTTCAACCGTTCTTCAATAGTGCCCACGTAGAAATTCCGTCTTCCACGATACCTGTCCACAACACACGCGTCCACGTATGTCTCGATGTCCACCGAATGGCTTTGATTCGTTTACGATGTCGAACAAGAAGTCCTTCTCTTTTCTTCACCACAAAACCCTTTGATGTTCAATGTGTAGAACAAACAACTTTGGTGCATCAACATCACATAAACATATAAGAATGATAACTCGGATGTTTGCAAACTCTAAGGATGTGTTTATGCTTTGTAAACCTTAGAAAACATGTGCAAACAAGGTTCTGGTTCGCAAAACTCTTTTCCAGAAAGCACACTTATGAAATTCTGATGCAAACACTGTTTAAATAGGATTTAAACACCACCTCAAAAAACGTGTCATTCGAACGACTTAAGCATGTCGTTCGAGCGACATCAGCATCTCGTTCGAACGAGATCTGATGTCGTTCGAGCGACAGAGTTGACTTTTTGATTTTTGATTCAAAACGTCTCTTCAAAGAGAGATTTGAATAAGTCAAACTCCTATTCGAACTTATCAGAATAAAAACGTAGTATAAACTTTTTAAAACACTTTTAAAACATTTAAAAACATTTTTCTTTATAAAAATTATATCCTTATATTTTATGAAATAATTTCGGGCACCATTAATTATACGCATTCATACATGAGTGATCTCGAAATGAAATTAACTTTGAAGACGATTAAACTTGCACCAATTAAACATCGGCATGATTAATTCTTTGAAGCTTTGCTGCAACGTCTTCAATTTCTTCAATACGTCATAGACCAAGTGGGATCGTGACAAAATAAAATTCTACCAATGACATATTACAAACACAGTTTTGTTCACGGAATTAAGTCAAAACAATACAGGGACTCAATTGGAAATATATGTCCTTACACAAATCATCCGCTGCAAATGCGGCGAAACGTGTCGTTCGTAATGGAAAGAAAGAGACGACTACTTCGCCTCTTTATTGGACCATCGACGCGAACATAGTGGTCTCTCACCAGGACCAAAAACCAATTCGAATTTTAATCTTGACATGTCGGTATTTTTTAACCGAAGGTATTTTTCCAGGAAATTAGTGGGCTCATCATGAATTAGGTCAGGGTGGTTGGTGGTTTTGGGATCCCGTATACTGGAGCATAGTTGGGTGTGGTGGTGGTCGAGGGGCAAAGAGAAACCTAGATGGGGGCAAGGATTGGTTAGTGATGGAGGTAGGTCTCAAGGGGATGCGTGTAGGACTGTGAGAGGATGCACGAGGTCAAAGATCTCACCACGGTTATGCGATGATCCATTCTAACTTGATTATATTTCTTGAGTGCCATATAGAAGTAGTTATGATTTTAATAAAATTATGATGCAAGACAAATGGCACACAAGCAAATACAAGACTTCCTCTCTCTATGTATGATATTCCCAAATGGGGTGCATTAGTACATAACTATTTTAACATAAGGAAGTGGTCATCTATGACAACGCCGAGGAAAAGACAAGTAGACTATTGGAAATAAATAGAATTAGCCTTTCATAGATTAAGGCTTATATCGTACACTACTATCAAAGAAAACTAATGAACATGGAAAATAATCGAAAATTCTAATAAAGGATAGGAATACTCCTAAGACGGAATATCCCTAGAGGGGTAAAAGAACCCCCCCTCCCCACAACCCCCAAACACTCATCATATCACATTTGGTTTTTTAATTTTTCAATGAGTTTGGTTTGGACGAAGCTTTCGGCTTTCGTGGCATGATTTTATGGTGATTGTGTCTTCTGCTGGGAAAGACGGAGAGAAAGGAGTGCATTCGAAGATATATTGTGATGGCTCTATTTGGAATTTGTGGACGGAACCTACTTAGTATTTTTTAGACAAAGGAGTTGAGGAGTAGTGGGAGACGATTAAGCTTACAGCCTCACTTGGGAATATTGGTGTTTCTCTCCTTGTTAATATTTAAGGAAGGTGATTGAAGTATAGAATTGATCCCTTACAACTGACGAAAAAAATTTATGATACTTTCAGATTGCTGAGGTCAATTTGACTAAAATAGGAGCGTTTGATGGAATGCTGGGAAAATTGTTGTCCAGCTTGCCTTTTCTCTTCTACGTGTTCAATATTCATTTGCTTTAAAATATCCATGTATATGATCAAAATATAAAAGAAGAAACCCATACATTATTTTGAAAAAAATATTCTCTGTATCAATCAACTAGGTTGAGAGTATTGGGCATCCCTTGAAATGGTTAAACTATTATGGATACAATAAATTTGATATCTTCTAGGTATATAGTCTGAAAAATCAGAGTTGTGTCCCTTCCAAATTGTATGAAGTGCCACAGCTAGAAGATGACTACCCAATAACATTGATATATGTTTAGATGATGCTGAATCCCTACCCGTAGTATTATACTGAACCCTAACTTCTGCAATCTGCTGTCCTCCTACCATTTGTCCAACTGGAGCCAATTTTGCAATGAAGTGAACTCCCGACACATCTAGAGAATAACTGATTACATTGTGCCTACAAGTACATAGCTAGTATGCATAAAAATACATAACTACTGTGATCAAGTATAAAGTTTTTGTCCCAAGTTGTAATTCTTTCCCGATTGGCAATAATCCAACCATGTCATGGAACAGTTGTAGTTGAATGACTGATGATTTTGCAACCAGGTCACTAGATGACACTTTATAGTCTTAGCATGATTGGAGTGTCTTGAAAGTGTTACTAATAACACATAATCGCGTGAAGTTCATGTATTAAATTATTTTCTATCTTTATTTTCTTTAACTCAGTGTATCTAGGTTTTGACCCAACTAATCCGCAAGGTCACAACCCACCAGTCTGAGCGGTCGGGACATACCTAATGGAGGTGGCCCACAGGGGTTATGAACTCGTCATAGTAGGCTCATGCCTTCATTGCCTTCTGAAATACTAAAGCCACAGGCATCTAATGAACTCGAATGAGGATATATTTCACGAGCAGGAGCTGTTCACCATAGGATAGACGCCTGCTTGCCAAAAATTGAGCCCTTTCTATGAAAATGTAAAAATAATTAATACAATTACACCTTAGAAAAGCAACCCTTCTAAGAAATTGTAAAATGTCTTTCTTAAGGATTGAATCTACACATGAAAAGCGCACAATGATCTTGATTGGATTAGGAGTAAGACTGACGTAAACTACATGTCAATGGCTAAAAAAAAATACCAAACCCAAACTTTAGAGAGTGAATCAAGAGATTTCTTATATTTAAAAATGGAGGAATGCCTTCAAATGAAGACTACATGGGCATTTAAAGGTAGGAGTAGCTTAGGATCCAAGCTGAGGCACTAATTACAAAAATGACATTACTACTCCTAACCTTTAGATACTAAAACAAAACAAGCAAAAATGCCTTAATAAAAACAATTAAAAATAAGAAAAGAAATTAAAATACTAATGTGCCCAAAAATATATCAAAAAAGGACAATTATGCCCTTGATTCACATCAATCTCCCCTCCTTGAAAAAGAGTTTGTCCTCGAACTCAAAGGGGAAGACCAATTGAATCACCCTCCAAAACTGTAATCAGGGCGTGTTATGGAAGCTCCTTGATCGCATCCAAATAGTCTGGTGGATGGTACATTGCCAATAATGTTCGACGTCGTGGAAGAGAGCATTCAGAAGCTTGGTGTCCAACATGTTCATGGTTAATGCATCGGAAGGCAGGGGGTCCTGGGGGACGAGTAGCGGGAGTGGTGGAAGTAGGAGCTGAGACCAAATTCGGAGTAGGAGCGGGGTGGTCGGAGCTTGGTGGGGTGTCTTCGGGGTCCGAAATGGGGCGGTTCATTTTTTTTTTGGCTTGGGATGTGGGTCGGGTGGGGGCGGCTGGTTCAGGGTGTCTAGGGCTGATTTTTCGCCCAAGGTAGCCCTGGTGGATGAGCCGAGGAGGCCGAATGTGGTGGCTGTCCTGTTCAGGCAGGGGTTTTGGCCGAACATGTTTGGTGGTCCACCATCTTCTCGTGAGGAGTCTCCAGGGAAAATTTCCATCTCGGGCCGATGCGAGAGAGGTTCCGTTGGCCCATCCAGGCGGTGAGAGGTGGTGGTGCGAAAAAAAATTGGAGGAGGGTGTCAAACTTTTTGTTGAGGTCTTGAATGCCTCCTCTCAATTCTTGAATCTCTTCTTATTGTTGTTTTGAGTTTCTTGGAGCCATTGAAGGTAGTGTACGATTTTGAATACCTACACACCAATACACCACTTAGGGAATGACACCTCGCTCTGATACCAATTTGACGTAAACTACACTTCAATGGCTAAAAAGAAATATCAAACCCTAACTTTAGAGAGAGAATCAAGAGATTTCTTATATTTCAAAATGGAGGAATGTCTTCAAATGAAGACTACATGGGTATTTAAAGGGAGGAGTATCTTGGCCTCCAAGATAAGGCACTAATTACAAAAATGCCATTGCTACTCTTAGCCTTTAGATACTAAAACAAAACAAGCAAAAATGCCTTAATAAAAAAATGAAAAATAACAAAAGAAATTAAAATACTACTGTGCCCAAAAAGTACTAAAGAAGGAACAATATTTAAGTAACATATAATAGTCATAACATTGATAAACAAAACAAAACAAAACAAAACGATAACAGGATAGCGGATCCCTGTCCTTTCTGTAACATGGAAACTACTAGGGAAAAATATTGAAGCTTGCACTAAAGTAATCATTTATTCAGGAAACCTCAAGCAATCTGATGGATCAATGATGGATTTCGTTGCACAAGAGTTCGTATGATTATTATTTATCTGGGCTAGTTTCTATAATTAAAACCAACTTGAGGGGATCAATAACAAAAGGCTGCACCACTTTGAGCATATTGAGGAGATACCCTCATATAGAGTATTATGATATGAAAGAGGTTTGTGGTCATTCATGCCAAAAAGGAGTAGGTGACTTTTGGAACTAAGGTAGGAAGAATATAACTTCCGTAAGTAGAAAGACGATAGCAGTAAAAAAAGTTTAATTATTGTGAATCTCTTACAATGACAACACTGCATTTTTGGAAAGATGTGTGTCATACTATCTAGCACTCGGCCTACCTTCGACCAAAAATGACTTCCATCCTTTGCTTACTATGTTCTCAAATCAGACCTGCTCTGATGACTGCTGCTTCATATAACTTTCAAATAAGAACTCAAGCCTTTCTGTTCAAGCCCAAATGGTCTTGTGGACTCCGACATATGGCAGAGCCTTCCAAGATTGGGAAGTGGATATGACCATGGATTTTTTTAGAGTGCTTGACTTAGTTTATTGGAGAGGTTTGAGTGAGAATTCAGTTTTTTGTATTGAAGGCAAATCTGAGAAGAATTTTTTATGAGGTCTTTTTACCATCTTCGATCAATGGGTTTAGGAGTTGCCTTTCCCTGGAAACTTGTATGGATAAACACTACTCTGCTTACAATGTTTTTCTTCAAGTGGGAGGTGGGTTGGTGTGCTATTTTAACAAACGACAATCTACCCATTCGTAAAAGAATAATTGGTGCGTTATGTCCAAGAAGTCACATGAAAGCATTGATCATCTCTTCTTGCACTATGCAGTGTCGTGCAGATTATGGAAACGTCTTTTTTACGGCATATTGGTGTTTCAAGAGTGATGGTCTGGAATGTATTCTTGGCCAGATTGTGGTATCTGATTCCTGCATTTTTTTTGGGTGCCTTTAGACACAGAGGAATAGGAGGGCCTTCCAAGGATTGCAATTTAGGCCTAATATTATAATTGGCAACATTTTTTCACTTTTTTGGTCAGAAACAGCATCTTGGAGGAGCCCGCTCCCCCTTTTCTCCCGAATATGTTGTTATTGGTTGGATCCCCCCCCCCCCCCGAGTATATTTAGTTATTTTAGTCAATGTTGTCAATATCGGCCTATACACGATACGCATCAGACGTATTGTATCGCATCGTATCGGGGGTAAAACGTGTTGTATCGATAAATGTATTATTTTTTGCGAGTATCAGTGAAATAAGTATCACCCGATACATACGTATCGGACATATCGTATCACCGATACATATTTTTTATTTTCCACCTAAACAATGTCGTTTTGCTTTTTTAACTCCCCCCAAAATAAAATAAGCAAAGGGAGTTCGTAAAAGAGATTTGGGATTTGGTTTAGCAAAGTTACAAGTATTTCAAAAAAAGGAGAAGAACTTACAAACCAGTACAACTTTGCTAGGGTTTCCAATTACGAACCATATCACATACTCCTCTCTATTTCTTTTTCGATTTAGGTGTGCGTTGATTTTCCATTGATTGCAACTTCCTCTTTTTTTTTCATTCACTATTTTCTTCCTTTGTTTCTTATTCCCAACAAATTTATTTATTTATGTGTGGCTTAGAGTCTTGTGCAAAAACACTATATTATTATAATATAGTATATAATAAGTATAATTAGTCTTTATGGCTATGATAATTGTATAAATTATTAGATATTTTATTTTGTAATACATAGACCATAGTGACTACTGAGTATATTATTATATTTCAATTAATGGGTTAAATTACTTACTCATTTTTTAATATTAATAAAAAATGGTAAGACAAAAAGATCTGGTGTATAATCATTGCATGCAGGTTGATGAAGGAAAAAATAAAAGGCTGAGATTGCGAAATAATTATTGTGGTGGTTGCCATTGGGGAGGAACAATGAGAAAATTCTAGCTTTTGGAATTATGTTATGAAATATTATATCATGAACATTTGATTATACTTTGGATTGGTTGATGCTTTAGACATTATTTAATACATAATATTGAATATAGTTTGTGTTGATTTGTTTTCTATATTATTTTTAGATACCACACGCACGTATTTTAATGTATATAAAAATATTTTTATAATTATTGAAAATCAAAGTGTATCTTATGATACACGATACGATACACATTTTTTGAGTAAACGATACGGCTTTGATACGTATTTTGACAACCTTGGTTTTAGTTTGTAAAGGTATTTCAGTCAAAAATATTCTAAAACCTAAAATATCTCCTAAAGTAAGCAACGCCGATATATCAAAATATCTTCCCCCTACTCATGAATTCAACTAGCTCATAGAGTGCCCCGTTTTCGCATCATTTGGTCTCATAGTGTTGTCTTGGTATATTTATTCAACTTTTTTTTATTAAGAATATATTTATTAAATTGACGTGAACTACACATCAATGACCTAAAACCAAGACAACTTGATTTCCAGAGAGAGAAACAAAAGATTTGTTATTTTCAAGAATTGAGAAGTGAGTACAAATGAGAGAAACAATCATATTTATAGGGGCTGAATTACTTGTTAATCAATTAATTAGCTAAAATGACTATAAAAGGGCCTACTAAAAATAAAAGAATGCCTAACTAGTCCCAAACATGCTTGGGGGATAATTAAAGGATAAAAAGAATATAAAAAAACTAAAAGAAAATAGAAAATACAATGAAAGAACATAAAAGGAAAATAAAATGTGTATTCCCATCACTCTCCCTGGCTTAAAAAAAAGTTCGTCCTCGAACTTGCAAAAATTGGAGAATTGCATGAGAAGTTCCAAAAATGTGCGCCAAAATTTGAGAGGCAAAAACATCTTCTTGACAATTTGAGGAAGGGTCATTTTTATTTGCTTCTTGAATTCAAGATCCATCTTCTTCCTCTTGCCTCTCATGTCCACCAAAAAATTAGTGCCCAACCGGGTCAAAAACCATTTTCTTAGCCAAAACCCTAGTTCTTGAACATGTTGGAGGGTTTTCTTGAAGCTGGAAATATAGGGAAGCCGCTTGGTAGTCGATTCGGGGGGTTTGGGACGATTTTCGAGGTTGGAATGAGTTGGAGGGGGGTTTTGGACTAGAGTTTTGACTTGGACAATAGGTATTTGGGCTGTTCTGTGTCGGCAGGGCAGCAGGTGTGACAGGGGGTTAGGTTTGGGTTATCTGATGCCAAAAATGGGCTGTAGGAAGGTTTTGAAGGTCGGTTGCTTTGGGTGGGTAGATCGACCACAGGGGAAGGGCTGACAAAGGTGTTGGCGGTTGCTAGGGTGAGGCAGAAGGGGGCAGAAGGCTGCGGGGTGGTTCTAGGGTCAGAAAAGGGGTAGTTGGGTTGGGGTTTGGTAGCGGGGTTTGGTTTTTGGGGTGGGGCAGCAGTGACGGGGCTATCTAGGGCAGGGGGGGGGTTCTTGGACAACAAAACTGATGGAGAGGCTAGGGTTTCTCAACTTTTTAAATTATTGCATTAGGGTTTCAAAATTTTCTTGTTGTTTTCTTGCGAAATCCTCCATTCGTCATCCCAATTCTTGATTGCTTTTTATTAACTCCTTGTTGATCTCAACTTGAATTCGCATCCTCTTCTTAGGGGCCATTGAAAGTAGTGCACGATTTTTATTTTTGATCACCAACACACCAATACACCAATTGGGGAACGACACCTCGCTCTGATACCAATTTGACGTGAACTAAAATCAAGACAACTTGATTTCTAGAGAGCAAAACAAAGGAGTTGTTATTTTCAATAATTGAGAAGTGAGTACAAATGAGAGAAACAATCCTATTTATAGGGGATGAATTGCTTGCTAATCAAGTAATTAGCTAAAATGACTAAAAGGGCCTACTAAAAATAAAAGAATGCCTAACTAGTCCCAAACATGCTTGGGGGCTAATTAAAGCCTAAAAAATATAAAAGAAATAAAAGAAAATAGAAAATACAATGAAAGAACATAAAAGGAAAATAAAATGTGGATTCCCGTCATAAATATAAAATTAGTCCCTAATCTTCATTATGACAGGGACTTGATGATAAAAATGAAAAGGACAGTAGTGTGCATGGTAGATTTTTATCAAAATCTTTTTCGGATTTGACGGGCCTAGAATTAAAATGGGAGAAGATGGAAGTGTAACAACCCGCGTAATTTTTGGGGTATTTTCGAAATAAAGAGGAAAATAAATTTTGAGATAAAATTATTTTTATTGCTTAAACTTGTTGGTTATTATTTTTAAAGGCGAGAATTTCAAACGGTTTCGAAAACGGAGTTAAAATGGATTTTATATTGATTTTATAATATTTTGCTTTATAGGCATTTTTTTAGGCGAACTGCCAGTTTTCCTGGGAGATCGATCGATCGACGCCTAGGGGTCGATCGATCGACCCCAGTAGAAAATGTGCGCAGCAAGCAGTTTTTAGAATTTATTTTGTTTACAACTCTTATTCTTTGCCTTATAAAATAAGGTCGTGGGTGACCCTTTTTGGTACAACTTTTCGGCAGCAAACATATTTTTAATTCCTCTCTTTTATACATAAACAAAGCCCTTTGATTTATGCATTCAACCTTAGGTTTTTGGAGGTGTTCTTAGGGATGTTTTGAGGTTGTTCTTGGAGGAACTTTTGGTGATCTTTGGAGCAGATTTTTGGTAGTTTTTCTGCGTTTCTGGGTAGAATTATTTATAGTATCTTTTGGTGGTTTGAGGTATGGGGTTTTACACAATATGCTCCTTAATCTCGCGAGTGTTATTCCCTTTGTTTTCTTGTGATTATTTACTCATATTTAACTTGATATATTCATTTGGAAATCTAGAAATATTTGTTGGAATCTAATTTCGATTCATGTGGTATTATATTTGGTGTTGAGCATTTTATCATGAGGTTTTAATATGGCACTGAAGTTGGGCACCCGCCAATATTCCTTTTTCGAATATGCTAGAAAAATGCATAGGCGCGGTACATTGGTGAGGCGTGGAGACCCGGTTAATATGTTGTTGAGAAATTATAGTGATATAATTGCTTATGTGATTCGCATTTGATTTGAATATTCGTATTCGTATTGTGACGTTTTATTCAACGCTAACATATTTGTTTAGCATCTTTCCTATCGTATTGTGTACTTTCCCATATTTTCTTTTAGTGGCAGGTTAGCGCGGATTTTTGGCCGCTTTGGATTTATTTTGGAGTATGGATTTTTGGAGTTAGCATGTGATGGATCTTTTATCGTGCAGTTGTTATGATCATTTGAGATTGATTCAATTATTTATCTTATGGACTGATTTATTTATGTCTCATATCTGTCTCATGCTAAGAATGGTATTTATTTAGTTCACGCCCGACATAGTTCGGTGGCAGTGGATGGCCACCCTGTCTGTCAGATTTTTGCGGGGTGTGACAGGAAGCACCACCGATGCCACGTCTTGATGGAGCAGTGATACAGATCAAGAATCTTCTCTTTGTGTTTGCTGGATACGGAATGATTGATTTGGTGAGAACCTTAACCAGACTCGGGATACTTGTGTTCTGAACAGATGAATTCAAGACCTGTCATCTTTGTGAGATGCTTCTGTTTATGGTTTGTCTCTAGTTATAAGTTATCTTAATATTCATCTCTTGTAGTTTTTTTTTGCAAAATTTGAATGTTTATGTGATGATGTCTTAGTTTATCATTATCAAGTAAGCATAGTAAGAATTGCCACCATTATACTCATATACATGCTTATGATAATACCATATCCACAAAGGTGACTAAATAAAACGTAGCAATACATGAAGATTTGATGAGGCTGTACAACTCTTACATGTTATGAAAATTTGATTACATGCCTTAAGATATATTTATGTACTCACCTGAAAATATGGTATGCAGTGTAGAGGGCCTACATCACATACATTTGTGTTGGATACTGAGACAAAGCAATGGAGGGACATGCCCTCATTACCTGTCCCTAGGTATGTGCCATATTCAAAATAAGCATGGTTTTCTCCTATGTTAATACCCACCTGTGGTGTTTATTTGTTTTGATGATCTTGCTATGAATGTTTATTTGAATTTTGTTTTTGTCTCGTCTTTATTTGTATCTGTTTAAATTACTTCATGCAGTATGCATGGATTTGTATCATTTATTATCGATTTAACATTTTTATATGAACATAATGTTACATATAGGTTCCTTATACCTATTTTAACAAATGAATATTTCCCATGTCAATTAGGATTCTAACTAGATACATTTTTGGATTTGTCTCATTGACTTTCATGAATGGAGTTACTGAGGTTTTGTTATTGTTTTTACCCAAGTCATGGTGAAAGAAATGACATGATAACTAATTGTCTTAATTTTCTTCAGTATGTATATCTGCTTTTTTTTCCTCTCTATGATAAACACACCGTGTTTTGTTCCTTCAATTGTATTTTTACTCTAAAAAGTTGTGAATTACAAGAATTTGTATCTGACACTGCTTGTTGTAATGAGGTTGTTACCTTCTTGTGCCTTGATATAGGTTTATGTTCAGCATGAGCTTCTTTTCTTTTTTCTTTTTTTTGGGGGGTTAAATAAAACTACATAGATATTAATGATACTTTTCGATGTTTTTCCTTGTATTTATACGTAAAGATTGTCTCTTGGTGATATGCATTTTAATATTCGATAAAACTGTACAGTTCAATATGATAAATTTGGTCAAAGTATGTTGTTGCATTGCTATATTGCACAATTTCTTAAGGCTTGGACCTTACATAGTTCACCAAATTTTCTACAACTGTGTGGTTGTTTGAACAAATTAAAACACGAGATTTCTTCATAAGGAAAAGAAAAAAAAGAGAAGGGTGGGGTGGGGGGAGGGGAATGTATGATATTAGAGATGTCGAAAATGTTTAATTACAATTTCACAATTTAGTATCTGACCAACACAAGGAAGCCAAAATAGTGTCTTCTGCCATGTCTCATAAAATATTTGCTTGGAAACTTCACATATCATTTTATTGTTGAAGGTCATTTCAATTTTTGACAAATTTCTAGTGGAGTTAACAAATGGGATCATGTTGTACCAATTTTGTCTATAGACGTTCCATTTTGGACAAGTTAATAAACTATCGAACTCAGTTGCATGCGCATAATAATCTCAGGATATTGGAAAAGTACACAGTGCTAATGCCTATTGTTAGATTTGTCTCCATGGGTGTATACGGTCTCTAATTGAGTACACGTAGAGCTTCAAAGGACATCCGACTGAATTACACTATAATTACTTTTTCCCCAGTTTTCTTGAGTGAAATTTACTGATTGTTGTAATTTCATATATGCACCAGAAACTCAACTCTGTAGATGTAGACTCCATTTCATGGGTGGCAGCAAAGAAAATCGACATACACCAGCATTAGAGAGCATTGGAGTCTTGTAGTGAAGGATGGGAAAGCTTTAGAAAAGGAATGGCGGACTGAAATACCAATACCCCGCGGTGGCCCTCATAGGTATAGTGGTTATTTTTTAAACTTAAAATAAGATTAGTATGAACTAACTAGGAAGTTTATCCTTCTGAATGTATAAAGATGATAACTAGACAAGGATACTAGTGGCCTTTCATGCTGAAGAAATATGTTTTTTTTTAAATGGGTATGCTCATAGGTATGTTAGAGAACCTCATTGTCTCTCTCTCTATATATATATGTGTGTGTTGGGGGGGGGGGGGAGGGGTTCGTTATTAGACTCTCATATCTGCATGGACCAGGACAAACCCCTGGTTGATAGAAGGGTGTGTTATTATTTAGTATTTATCTTATTTTCTTAGTGGATGGTGTTATTGGACTTAGTGAATGGTGTTGTTGGATTGTGCTTCCTTTAGCATAGAATAAATAGGGCCTTGGCTTCTTTTCCTCACTAATACATTATAAATGATTTTTATACTTGAGGATATATACTAAACACTGATTCTTTTTTGATTTGTAAATATTCTTGTAATTGTACTGCTCCAACTAATGTACGCCAAAAGTAGTATCATAGCCGCATTTGTTCTTGAGTTGAATTCATTATATTCGATGTGGGATTGTTTGATTGGAACATTGGATGGAATAGCTCAAAGGTGGATTTGGAGGAGGTGATGCCAAAATCTCGAGAGCAAGTGCTATTAGTTGCACCGTAACAGATGCAAAGTATGTTGCAACTAGTGATGTTGCTGCCCCTCAACCCTTGTCCCTCGACCTTGCGGAAATCGTAGACCCGAACCTTCTCCTTACACCCTACTTGGCACCGCATCTTCGGCCCCATGCCACAGAACCTTCGTATCCTTCCCTAAGGGTATTATAATAACCTCCGACCCAAATTCTCTTACCCGAACACATTCTATCTGCAATTCATCCAAACCCCCTCTCCAGCCCCTAGTTTTAGCCCCTATATTGTGTCGGGGAGTCACCCTTGCCCAGTGGTGGGTGCGCCGTATACTGCAGTATGAGGCGGTAGTATACCTTTCATTGGTAGTATAAGCTCGAGAAAGAGAATCAGATTGTTGATGCGTTAAAAAATGCATACAATAGTAGTGGTGCAGGGAGTGTTGTCAACTTTATGGGGTTTTCTCGAGGATGACTTTCTTTTGTAGGACTCTGCTCTTTGTATTATTATTTTCTCTCTTCATGAGAAGATTATTTCAGAGATCCGTTTAGCAAGGCATTTCAGTGTGGCACCTGGCATGAGCTTCAATTTTGGTCTTCTACTATGAAGCACGGACACGGACACAAGTGTCGTGTCTCACACGACACGAACATGATAAATTTTTAAAGAATTGGACACGACACGCCGGGGGGACACACATACACATAAATATTTTAAAAATAATATTATGTATACTTCGATCTATTTGCACTAAAAAAGTAGTATTCAAACTAATTATCTAAAATAACATGGTTAAATATGTTGTAAAAATATTTAAACCATAAGTCAATAGTTATATATCCACATAAAGTCTTGTATCACAACTCAATCCATTGCTAGCAAAGTAATAAGTAACAATCAATATACAAAAAGAATCTATTCTAAACAAAAATACTAATAATTTCAATGGGCTAAATAAGTGCTTTAATGCTCCTCATTTATCGCCATCTACGCCTGACCAAAAACTTCATCATCACTCCCATAACTGTCCTAGAAGTGTCATGGAAGTCATTGAGAATTGTCGCAGAAGTGTACGACTTTTCTTAAATGCCAAATCGATTCGACATGCCAGGTGGTGTTGGAGGAGTGTCGTACGGGTTTCATGTCCATGTGAGTGTCTAACACGGGTATGTCACCTCTGACGAAGTGTCCATGCTTCATAGGTCGTGTATGAGGAGGGAGACTAACATTTGTATCATGCGTTGCTAAGTGTGTTAGAGGCTAAGGGGTAGCTTATCAACGTGAGGCTGTATACTCTTCGTATTGTAGAAAAGCCATGGGAAGTGTTTCCATGGATTTCATTGCGGGGCTACCTTGAATGCCTAGGGGACATGACTCCATCTTGTAGTGGTGGATAGGCTCTCAAATAAGGCTTTTTTCTTTCTGTGTTGCAGGATTTTTGATGCGTCTCATATGTCCATGTATTTAAAGGAGGTTCGGTCACATGGATTCCACACCATGCCTATTTTTATTATAATTGGAATTTGTCAGCTATTGGGGATTTATTGTGGTGTTAAGTTGAGGACAGTCCAAAGAGTTATATTGTGGTTGCCTAGGCCGAGTTTGGTTTTAATAATGAAGTTAATTGCTCCACGGAGCTGGCGTTGTTTTCGATCGTTAATATCATGTCTAACTATTCAGAGGAGGTTCCCCCTTTGTTGTGTTGTGACTTGGCTAGTTATTTTTCTAATATCCATTAGAATGTTTAGGCTAGATCGTTGCTTTAGTCGGTAAGCACGTTGAAGGAAATCCGGGATAGGCCCTAAGATTCGGTCAAATTTTGACCAAACTCTGGGGGCATAAGCAAGTGTTGTGGTTCAAGGGAGTAGGTACGTTTTTGAATGAGATGGGGGTGGGAGATCAATGACAAGAGGGCTGTAGGTTTGACTGACACTGAGTAGGTTCCCCACGACTTGGCAGTGAAGGGGCGTAAAGCCAGGGGTAGAATAAGAAGAAGTGTGGTTTGATAAAAATAGGGATGACAATGTTCGTTTTGGCATATGGTTGGAGGTATGACAAATATGCGTAATAGGGTTGGCCGTAGCTCAAAAGAATAAAAGGAATAGGGCTATATGTCATGTAAGGGGACACAAAGGCTGTGGGTATTTACAAATATCGTGGTGGACCGCCATAGGGTGAGCCGTGTGTTAGTTGGCGCATGATGGAATCGCTCGTTGGTGGAACATGCGCTTGGAGGTAACATAATTAGTGGAGATCCATGGGGTGTGGTGGAAGGCCATGTTGTGATCACCGTCAGTAGCTGCAGTTGGGCCGTTAGTGTCGGTGATTAAAGGGGATGAAACTAGTGGAGTGAGCGATACTACCAAACCTTGGATTTGATTCGTCAAGTGGAAGACAACCTCCTCCACACAGTCGGATTGTGCGAGCTACAATTGACTTATCTTTGATACCACTTAATGTAAACATGAAAATAATCACTAAATTCTCAATGAATACATTGAGTGACCAAGGGTCTTATTGCAGAACATAAGCTAGACACCAAACTAAGACCATATTTGAAGCATGGGGCATTGCCCTTCGCTATTTGGTTGATCAGAAAACAGAACAAGCTCTAGAGCTTTAGGCAGTTGGGACCTTTCTGCGATAGTTTCTCCTACTTTTTAGACACTATATGTGTTTTTAAAAAAATTAATATTTGTCACCACTCATTTGAATATCAAACTCAAGCTACTTCTAAAATTTAAAAAGTTTATACTCTCAAGCACTCCTAAACCAATGGAATCCTACTTAGAAACCCACCAAGATTAGTTTCAAGAAAAGCTTGAAACTTAAACGTTAAAAAGTGAAACATAAAAGGGTGTAGGGAGGCACTGAAAGGCAAATTTCTTCAAGGATGAGGATGCGCTTATTTGTTCTATGTGGCTGAATAATTATATTCATGACATGAATCATAAGAGGTTGGGCATGTGGGAAAGGATTGCCCATAAATTTAATGCTATGAGGCGAAAACCGGCCAATGCGTTCTCTTATAATACAGTTTGGCATTATTAAATGGGTTGTGAGAAAATTGTGTCATTGTCGGGAGCGTCGAGCGAGGATTGATTAACGGTCATACAATCACGACGTGCTTTCCCTTGTCGTCAGACATACAAGGTAAAGATGAAGGAGAATTTTAGATTCATGAAGTACTACCTTGATTTGAAGGATACTTCAAAATGGTACGAGCTCCAAACATGGTGCAATCCGAACAAGAAGGTCAAACTTCATCACCATGGGTGGGAGTACGTCCACACACTTCGAGCCCAGTTTATCCTCTATGCCCATCGACGAGTGTTACTTGCACTCAATGGCTAGCGTATTGTTGGCGACGACGACCTCCCCGCGTTTACCTAACCGAGAGTTGAGTGGCCAATCGAAAGACATGCCTTAGAAGACAACATAAAAGCCGATTTAAAGTCTTCCACCAGTATACTGGACTTTGTGGTTAACCAGAGCATGCACATGGATTCCCTCGATCAATCCCTCTCCGAGGAGGTTCAAATTAAGCATTGCTTATTGGAGGCGAAGTTAAGAATCATTTAAAAAAATAATGGGCGATGGAAAGAAAGGAAGAAAAAAAGTGAATTGTGACTACTCAACCTTTGACCCTGTGCACGAACATATGTGGAGGAGAAAAAGAAAACCATCCACGACCAGTGTTTAAAATGGGCACTACAATGAGATTTTCAATTTCTCTAGTGAATGATGTGCTTTTTCCCCTAAAAAAATGTGAAAGGTTTTATGCTCTAATTTTATAGAAATCAAGTGGTTAAAAGCTATGGATTATTATTTAGTCAATTGTGTTATTAATTTAAATTCATGGAAATTCTCGTATTCAACCAAAATATATTTATAATTGGGATATATAGACTAGTTGTTCTTAATTTTAATTGACTATGGATTTAAATAAAATAAATTGGCACACTAGCGCGACACTCCATCTGCCACAGGTGAGGCATTTGGAGTGCATCGATCTCCTATGTTTGCCACACTTAAGTGGCAACATGGCAAATCTGAGAGTATTTTTCTCTCAAATAGTCAAAGCACTGGGCAAAATAGCTTTATGCTACTTTTACCAATTCCTTAGAGATGGCCAAGTGATGAGCCTAATCGAGTAAGGATTTTAATTGCTAAACCTAATATTCGAATGATAATCTAAAAGATAAAAAAATAAAAGAGGTATATTTTCCTCTCTTCTAGCTACTGGGCAGACAACCTTAATAGGGTAGACCCCGTTCACGTCATTAGTGTGGGTGTGGCTTCCTCTAATTTACACCACTGGTGGTTGACAATGGAATATAGATTATACGTATCAATATAGCATTTGGTTCAGCTTCTTGAATGTTTTAGAATCTTGTTTTACGCTGGAAAATCATTACCTAATTTATCCTCAATTCGGTTATCAATTATGGAATATGTATGTATTGAAAGCGGAGACATGGAAGTCAAAGATTTCAGAACTATGACCTATTAAAAGAAAAATTTCAGGCCTACGAGTCACATTGTCTCTCCCCGCCTCTTGTTTTTCATCTCTTTGTTACTCATGTTGGTTTGAATTTCAAAACTTTGTTGTATTTGGAATTACTTTTGCATGCAAATAGATTTTAAAACGATTGAATATTTCAATTCTGCCTTTTGGAATTAGAATGTAGCTAGATTTAAGACTTTTTGCATTCGCTAATGACAATCTAGAATGCTCATCACCTAGAAATACTTCTTATTACAAGAAGCTCATCCCACCAGACCCCAGATTTTCAACTTTATGTAATTGTTTCTAATTAAGTCCATCTTTAAATTACCCGTGGCACGATGGAATAAGAATTCTATCAGTTCCTGTTCTTCTTATCATACATTCATACAATGACATTCTTTTTAATCTTAGGTTTATCACTATTTTAGTTATTGGACATATTTAGATGTTGAAGGGGAAATATTTGCTTTATGTAATTGTTTCTAATAAAATGCATCTTTAAATTTCATGATGAAATAAGAATTTGTTCTATTCTGTTATTCTTCGTATTTATAACATTTTTACAATGATATTCTTTTTAATCTAGGTTTTCACTATATAATTTGTTGGTCATGTTTAGTTGGTGAAGATGAATTAATTTATTATTTGATTATGTACTCAATAGGTTTCTTATTGCTATTTTATAATAGTTATTAGGCTTTAGTCTCATTACAATACTTTTATTTAGCAGCCACTGATCCCATGTTTTTTTTTTTAATATTGTAATCAGTCCCATAACCACCTATAACAGCCTTTAACTGCAACTATTTTCATGCAAATTCATTTCTTTAGTTACACATGTCCCATATTTGTTACTACAGTACCAACTACTAAACAAACAACTAATGACTGGCCGCAAATGTGTAAAAAGCCTAAATACTTGTGTTCCCATTTTATAATTTATATAATAGCACAAAGCAATTAATGCTTCTTCGGGAACCTGGCTCAATTATTCACCAAATTATAATATTTTCTTTCATTTGCAATTGCAATGTTAATTTTGCTGAGGTTGAAGCTCTTATATGTTGGACTGTTGTAGTTTTGGAGTAGATGAAGCCTCATAATTTTCTCTACTCCATGGTCTTGTCATTGGGACCAATAGAAAGAACCATAATTTGATTCAATGTTACTGCTTAACGTTTCTGCTTTGACGCATAAATCTAATCTAATTTACTTCTAAATGTTAATTTGATTTAGAGCTTGTATCGTGGTTAATGATCATTTGTAAATTTTGTATGTAATTGGTGGTCAAGAGGGTGATTTTATGGCCAAACCCGGTGGAATGAAGTAATCTAATGACTATTTTCATTAAAAATTAGTAGTTTCAACATTATTAGGCTTCATCAATTGTGGTCACTCTTGAAACTGGGGCCTGTTTTATTTTTACTGGGTTGTCATGATTAGTCCACATTCTTGTCATACTAGGTTGATTTCGAAAGATGATACCTTGTTACACACCTTATGTTTGTCATACTAGGCTCTTAGATGTTTTTTGTCAAACAGAAAGTGAATGATTGTGAGCGTTAAGTACAGATAGTCAAATTTAAGTTGATTTAAGGTTCTTGATATTTATGTTTTGTACTAAACCATAAAATTTCAAATTCATGTTTCAGCAGCATATGGAAAAACATTATAGATAAACGTGGTATTTTTGGACTTCATTGTGATTTGATTCAGACTATAAAATTTGAATGTTACAGGTTGTATACGATGATGTTTATATGCTAGATGATGAGATGAAGTGGAAAGTTTTACGTCCTATGTCAAAGCCTGATTCCCATATAGAGTTTTCTTGGGTAGTTGTGAACAATTCTATTGTTATTGTTGGAGGCACAACAGATAAGCACCCCTTGATAAAAAAGATGACACTGGTTGGAGAAATCTTACAATTTCAGTTAGATACACTGGTATGGGATTTATTTATTTATTTGTCTTCTATGCGTTCTACAGACTGCAAATGAGCTTGTACTTTAGGTCTAATGGACGTCTGCACATGTATATGTTCTTTTAATTTCAATTTTTGGCTGCTATTATTGAGCTTGTTGCTACCTTCTTGAATACAACTTCCTTTCATTAGGGTGGTTTGATTACAAAGTTGGAGAAAGATTGAAAAATACTTTATTTTTATGAAACATTGGAAAGTAGTGAGGAATAGGTGTGTTATTTGGTTAAATGTTCTCTTAATTGTCTGTTTTTTCGTAGAATCTAAACTCATTTTCAAATAATGGATTTCATGAAAATATGGTAAGTAAGATACTATTTCACCAAACCAATCGTCTTATTTTTCATTCTTTTTCCAACTTGGTAACCAAACGCAGCCCTAGTTTGTGATTCAAACAATGAATTGCGATTGTTTGCTTATTACATTGGCTATTTATCATATATATATATATATATATATATATATATATATATATATATATATATATATATATATATATATATATATAATGTATGTATTTTTGGTATATCCTAATTCTAGTGTCTCATTTTCTGATCCTTGAACATCATTGTTTAGAAAACAATGAAATTGGTGTTATTCAAACGCACACAATGGCTGATGTTGATATGTCATTAAAACATATAAAATTCCATCATGTTGAGAATAGGACATATAGGTTGCGTTTGTTTGTATGGAAAGGAAAGGAAAAGTGAAGGAAAACAACTTTCTTGTACTTTTTGTTTTGTTTGGTTCGCAAAAAAGTTGTGGGAAAATGGTCCACAAATTTTCCTACGGGTCACAAAACACATCATATCAAAGATCTAAGATTTTACAGGAAAGTTCAAGGAAAGTTGGTACATTATCACGTATATTATTATTATTATTATTATTATTATTATTATTATTATTATTATTGTTGTTGTTGTTGTTGTTGTTGTTGTTGTTGTTGTTATTACAACTAGTCTTAAAATATTTACCAATAAATATTCATAATAATACACTATATATTGATATGTTTACTAATTAAATGTTCATAATTTTTTATTCATATTTCGTAATTTTTTATTTAAATGGATGTTTATTATATAAATCATACTTTTTCATGATTGAAATAAGAAATATATAATACTTTTGTTTATTGTAAAGTGATAACTATATATGTGTATATGTATATATTTTGTTATTTTTTATTTATAATTTTTTGCAGTTTTCCTTGTGTTAACCAAACACATATAAGAAATTAACTTTCCTTTTCCTTCACTTCACTTTTCTCGAGAATCATTTTCCCGCTTAACTTTTCAGGCAAACAAACGAAGCCATAAAGTCATTTAGAAATTCATAAATTTTGACCCACATGCATCTAATTAATTTTTATATAAACTTTTGTGTTCAAAAAATATTGAGCAGCATTTAGTGATTTGTAACAACCCGCCCTTTTGGAGACGATTAAATTCCATAATTAAATATAAACTGGCAATTTGGGGAATTTCCCTAAATAGTAATTTTGGGATTTTCGAGGATTAAATGATTTTCGAAGGATGTTGGGATTATTTTTGGGACTATATAGGTCGTAATAATTTAATTATATGTCACCGTTGAGTAAAGCGACACGAGGTAAGATTTTTAATTGGAAAATCCGCATTTATTTATTTTGGGTTGAAATAGTGATTTGTGGTCAAGTACACCGGATGGAAATTTTGACTGCGCCATGAGTCTCGGAATGTCCGAGATAGTCGGAAAAGAGTGTCCGATTGTCGAAATTGAGTTTCGGGTAATTTTAGAGGTAAAAGTAACTCGTAATTGGGTAAACGAGTCGTTTTTGGGTTTTAAGGGGTATAACCTTTTTTCTTTCTTTATAAAGAGAGGGAGAGGGATAAAAAAGAGAAAGAAAGAAGAGAGAAGAGAGGGAAGAGAGAGAGGAGGAAGAAAAGAGGAGAGAAATAGAGATCTCGGGCCAAACTTCGCCGGATTCGACTCGAGGTCGTCGAATTTTATCCACGAGGCAAGTGTTTACTTTTTTTATTTATCTTTTTGCATAAATATCTCATACCATAGTTTGGTATAAACAAACCCTAAAGGTTTTGCGAGGGGGGGGGGGGGGGGGTTATCATGGATAAAATGGGTTTTTGGGAGTTAAAACAATTAAACCCCAATAATATTTCAATTTATGGAACTTAGGTTTTAACCTAAATCAATTGGTGGTTTTGGGTTCTATGATGTTTAGAACCCTTAATATATGTGTATTTGTAGTTAGTTGAGGTTGTAGGACGTTGGGGGAGGCGACAAAAGCTTGGGAGAAGCTTTAATGGCCGAAATCGTCTCGGAGAAGACGATGAATAGTAACCCGTGACTTTAGGGGGCCATTTTGGCCAGGAAAAGAATTGATTTAGCTCTCGGCCAATATGAAAGTTGTAGATCATTTCGATACGGTCGCGTGGACGCCAACCGCGTATTTTTTTTTATTTTTCTACAATTTGATATGATTTTTACAAGATGGCAGCTCCAGGTTGAAATGATCAACTCGGAAATCAAATCGGGAATTGAAAAAATTACGGCTAGAATTAATCGTGTAGATGTGTGCGATTTTTTTGGTGTAGTTTAGAAACCCCATTAATGAATTTGGGTTGTTGGATTAAGGAATTGAGGAAATTTAATTTGGGAGACCTGGAATGACCGGTCGATCGCGCCCCTAAGGCCGGTCGACCGCGTCAAGGAGAAAGGGTCTACTGCTTTGTTTCGTAGGCTTATTTACAACCCGCGGTCGACCGGGGGTCCAGGACCGGTCAACCGGTACCCTGTTTTCAGCCCAAGATTTTGGAGATTATTATTACTTCTCCTCTTTGAGATTAAAGTTTAAGGGCCCTCTAAATTAAAGTATTATAAGGGGTTATGTTGTAAGGGACTTGTGGATTTGGGAATATATATATGTAAATTCACTTAGAGTGAATTAGTATATTTGGGGATATTCGCTAAATCCGTAGATGGGATTAAGGTATGTGTTACTTATTAAAGTAAGAAAATACTTTGAGTTTAGTATCATGCGTATATGAAAGCATGATTATGATTCTTTGAGAGAATCCTTGGGATTAATGGTCATCGCTATATGTAATTGGCAAATAGGGCCATTATATATATATTCTAGGAGGAATATATGGTATATGTATATACTATGTGATTAAAGTATATATATATAATATGATGTAAATGATTTTGAAAATATAAAAATGAATATTTTCAAAATGGAAAGATAAATGATTTTCATAATTGATAAATTATGGTTACACACCTCCCTAAATCGCTATCATAAGGGAAGTTGCGTGCGTTATGGTGATGCCCCCTGGCTAATGAATGCAGGGTGGCTATAGTCCTATAGGCCATAAGGACGATTATTGTTTACTGCGCTGATTAGGGGATTCTGGGTGTGGTCTTGACTTTATCGCAGGCAATATGTCCGTTTCCCGACGTTGGTAGGTTCCCAGGTTGTTTTGTATAGATAGGCTCTTGAAGATGATAGCCATTTAGGGGCGCGTCCAGTGGGGAAACCCGGAGGGACGGTCTTAGTTTTTTTAAAGCAATTTATGATAATAAATTGGCTTTATATATACATTTCCTGAGTATAAAAAGGGTGTTAAATGAAAATGTAATTAACCCATGAATTAATTTTAAAAATTAGTTTAATTGTATTTAATATTCATTTTAAGTTTAAAATTAATAGATTGATTTTTAATGATTCCAAACAACTATTTAAATGGTATTTATTGCATTACGTATTATTATATGCTCAGTTTAAATATTGGTTCATTAAGATATTTAGTGCCAAAACGAAAATTACACTTGATCTGGTAAATCTTGAATTTTCGTTCAGTTATTATCACACATAATACATATTGAATTCTACGACTTGAATTTTATGCTTTTAAAATTTCATGGCAACTGTGTTTTATTAATATTTTGCTTTCCTGATCTATTATAGTTATCACGCATACATATAATATCATATCTTCCACATGCTTTTTCAATTTCAAAGAAAGCTATCTATTTATGCGTACTGTCTCATCTTATCCTCACAAGGCATGAGTCACGCCTACTGTTTTTGACAGCCATCAATATTAGTTCTATTATATATATACATATATATATATATATATTTTGCTTTTGACAGCTTTGAAAGCCATCTTGATTTAAGTCCCATCCGTGTACTTTTCTACAAATGGTTTGAAAAACCTCTTAGCATGCCTTGCTGTAATTATTTGGGACGCACTTTCTTTTTCTCTTCTTATGCCACGTGCTACCTGCTTCGGCAGTGACAGTCTTGGGAAACGAATATATCAGATTTGTATCTTTCTAAGATATTGTTCTATTAGATTTACTTTTTATATATACCTGTTTGGCATAAGATGTGACGGTATAGAAATGTAGCAATTCAGTTCCTATTCAAACTGTCTTGGACAGTTAACTTACATATATTTACATATCTTTTATTACGTTCCATTGTTTTGTCTATTCAATATATATATTTGGTCTATTAGTTCTATTAGATAATTTTTCTTTTGTCTTGATATGTCCAAACTGTTTGGTACGAGGCTCTTAGTCTTTTGAATTTTTTTTTGCCACGAACAAACATTGTTTTACTCATAACTTTTATATATTAATTTGTTCAGTCTTCAAGACCAAGTAGTCTGTGATATCATCCAAGCGGGTCCCATTTATTTACACGATAATGGGTTATATTGTGTTGCAGATTTAGTATTATCTAATATATTCAACAGATGTGATATGTTGACTGATGGATGATGGATGACTCATTTTATGTCTACTAACACTTGCAACACACAACGATTTAATACATACTTCTTCCTTCTTTTGCTACTAACCTCTTTCTCTCTCTATTAGTCTACCATTTTCCTTTCTAGACAGAACATTAAAGACTGAGATATGGAAGATATCTTGCCATCTGTTCTTGAGCATTTAATGCTCTTTCAGCCTACAGATTTTTATGAAGAAGAGCGTATCTCACTCTCCTCTCCAACGGTCATCTTATTATTGGCATCTACAAATTGAAGATCAGTTGTTGTTAAAAAAAAAAGGAGAGAAAAGGGGAGCAATCAAATATTACATTCTGTTCATACAAACACTCAAAGAAAGCAACAAGAGAAGATCATTTCAGCTCTACTCAAAGTTTGAAACAGCCACATATCAGTTTTTCAGCTTGATGTTTTAGCTGTCCTTCAAAAAGAGAACAAGCACAAGAGATACTACTCTACTACAAAGATTTCAAGAAAAAGTCTAGTACCAAATATTCAGATATATTGTGAAGTCTTAACCAGAAGAAACTCAGATTTACAATATAACTTTTGAGAGTTTCATCATCCAAATTTTGTACTCAACTTTCGGATTTGTTTGAAGCTGGAACTTTAGCTTCGGTTGTACAAGTAGCACGGTTTAGCTGCTCGATTGTACATTGGAGGTTTGATCCTGCCTCAGTGGATCACAGTATTGAAGCGCAAGGAGACGGAAGTGGCTCTGGCGCGTGGACGTAGGCCGGGTTTTTGGCCGAACCACGTTAAAAACACGATGTCCTTTATTTTCAGCATTTAAGTCTATTTATTTGCTTGTGTCATTAATTAATTTCATTATCAAGCACTTAGACTTGCAAATTAATTAAAACTGAAATTTGATTTTTTTTACTGAAATTATTATTTTCGTAATAATTAATAAAGTCCAGAATTTTAATTTTAAAAAAAAAACGAAAATTGATTAAAGATTTATTTGGGTATTGATTTCTGTGATTTATCTTGTCTAATTTATTTAGTTAAAATTGTTAGATAATATTGGTATTAATCTTTGAAGATTTACTACATCTGATATTTATATTAAATGATTTAAATTAAAATATTTTCTGAAATATTAATTTAACCTCAAAAGTTTGCTAAACTCAATTCACCCCCTCTCTTAAGTTAATATCTGGGAAACAATTGGTATCAGAGCCACGCTCTAATTTATTATCTTTGTTTTAAACATCTTTAGAGTTTACGATTTATGGCAAACTTTAGTGTTTCATCTCTTGGTGAGGGTCAATCAATTAACAGACCTCCTCTATTTTCAGGAAACAATTATAGCTATTGGAAAAATAGAATGAAAATTTTTGTTCAATCAAATGATTATGCTGTTTGGAGAGTTATTATAAATGGTCCAAATATTCCCATGAAAGTTGTTAATAATGTAAATGTTCCTAAAGATGAAAATGAGTGGAATGATGCTGATATTCAGAAAATACAAGTTAATGCCAAAGCAATGAATATTTTACATTGTTCTCTTGATGTTAATGAATATAACAGAATATGTTGTTGTGAAAGTGCAAAAGAAATTTGGGATAGATTAGAAATTACTTATGAAGGAACTAGTCAAGTAAAAGAGGATAAGATTAGCATGCTTGTTCATAACTATGAGCTTTTTAAAATGAAAACAGATGAAACTATTTCTGATATGTTTACTAGATTTACAAATATTATTAATGGTTTGAAATCTCTTGGTAAAACCTATACTGATTCTGAATTAGTGAGTAAGGTTCTCAGGTCACTACCATCTACTTATATGACCAAGAAGCTAGCAATCAAAGAAGCTATATGAGAAAGACCTATTTCTCTTGATGAATTGCTGGGCTCCTTAATTACTCATGAAATGGAACTCAAAGAACTAGCTGAAGATGAGAAGCCCAAAGTAAGCAAAACTATTGCTTTCAAATCCATTGAGGAAGAAGAAGATAGTGAAGAAGCTGATGATGATGAAGATGGTGATATAGCACTTCTCACTAGAAAATTCAAAAAATTTCTTGCCAAAAAGAAGGGTCATTCTGGAAAATTCAATAAATTCTTTTCAAAGAAGGCACATGAAGGAAAGTCATCCTCCAAGTTTGAGCCAAGATGTTACAACTGCAAAGAGTTAGGCCATATCAGACCTAACTGTCCTAAAGCCAAAGAAGGGAAGAATGATAGAAAAGAGAAAAGAAATGAGAAATACAAAAAGGCCATGAAAGCTACTACTTGGAGTGATTCGGATGAAAGTAGCAATGATGAAGATTCAAGTGATGAAGAAATTGCAAATCTTTGCCTTATGGCAAATGATGATGAGGTATCTTCTAATTTTAATTCTGATAGTGAATATGAAACTTTAAATGATCATGATGAACTTCAAAATTCTTTTGATGAACTTTATTATAACTTTGATGAACTTAAAACTAAATATATTAATCTTAAAAAGATGCATTCTTCTTTATTACATAAATATGATTCTCTCTCTGAAAACATAGATGTAATGAAATATGAAAATAAGGCTATAAAATTAGAAATCGAAAAAATTAAAGTTAAAGATTCACCAAGTTATTATCTTTTTTCTGAAAATGAAAAATTAAGACTTGAAGTTAAGGATTTAACCTTGTGTCTTGAAAAGTTTGTGAATGGAAAGAAGAATTTAAATATGCTACTTAGAAGCCAAAGATGGATGTATGATAAGGCTGGAATTGGTTATAATGAAAATGAAAATGAGAAAACTTTTGAAACTTATTCTAAAAATATGGGAAATTCTTTATGTACATATTGTGGAAGACACACCCATTTTTCAGATTCTTGCAAATATAGATTTTCTACTAAAGTCGCATGGATTCCTAAAGGGACTCCTATTTTTGCTAACCCCTATGGACCCAACTCATTTTGGGTACCGAAAGAAAAATTATTTAAATGTCCATTGTAGGTTTGTTTTAGAGTGGGTTCACACAAATCAAATTGGTTCTTAGATAGCGGGTGTTCAAGACACATGACGGGTGACAAAAGCAAGTTTTATAGCTTGGTTGCCAAAGATGGAGGACTAGTGACATTCGGAGACAACTCCAAAGGCAAAATCATCGACATAGGTAAAGTCGGTATGGATCTTTCCCCTTGCATTGAAAATGTTCTTTTAGTTGATGGTCTTAAGCATAATTTAATTAGTATTAGCTAATTGTGTGATAAAGGTTATGATGTTACATTTAAAGAAGATTTTTGTTTAATAACAAATGCTAAGGATAATAGTGTTTTATTTGTTGCTTCTAGACATGAAAATGTTTATACTCTTGATTTTGATAAATTGTCACAACAAAATGTTAAGTGTTTAACTGCCCTAAATAATACTTGTTGGTTATGGCATAGAAGGTTAGGACATTCCAACATGGAACAACTTAATATTTTGTCCAAAAATGAGTTAGTTAGAGGGCTGCCCAAAACTAAGTTTATTAAAGATAAAATTTGTAACGCATGTCAATTTGGAAAACAAACCAAAACTTCTTTTAAAAAGAAAAAAGAGATTTCAACTAGTAGACCTTTAGAATTATTACACTTAGATTTATTCGGACCTAATAGAGTTGCTAGTTTAGGTGGAAAATATTATGCTCTTGTTATTGTTGATGATTTTTCTCGTTTTACATGGGTTTTCTTTCTTACTCATAAAAATGATACACACCATACTTTTGCTAAGTTTTGTAGAAGAATTCAAAATGAAAAAGGTTGCAATATTGTCTTTATAAGAAGTGATAGAGGAAGAGAATTTGATAATAAAGATGTCGAATTATTTTGTGATGAAAATGGTTTTGAACATAACTTTTCTGCTCCTAGGACACCCCAACAAAATGGAGTAGTAGAAAGAAAGAATAGATCATTGCAAGAAATGGCTAGAACTATGTTAAATGAACATAATTTACCCGAATATTTTTGGGCGGAAGCCGTCAACACATCTTGCTATGTAATAAATAGGACTATTGTTAGAAAAGGTTTAGATAAAACTCCTTATGAGATTTTGAAAAATAAAAGACCAAATGTTAGTTATTTCAAAGTTTTTGGATGTAAATGTTTTATTTTAAATGATAAAGATAAATTGGGTAAATTTGATGCAAAATCGGACGAAGGTATTTTTCTTGGGTATGCACTTCATAGTAAAGCATATAGAGTTTTTAATAAAAGGACTTTAATAGTTCAAGAATCAATTCATGTATCTTTTGATGAATCTAATTCTTTTGCCAATAAAAACAAAGATGATGATGATGTTTTAGTCCTAAATAAATCTGTTAATGAATTAAAATTAAATGAAAATGTTAATTCTAGTGTTGATGATTCCATTAATGTCGAAAAGACTCCAAATAAAGATAAAGAGGATAATGATTCCAATTTACCTAAAAGTTGGAAATTTGTTAATAATCATCCTTTTGAAAATATTTTGGGTGAACCTTCTAGTGGTATTCTTACTAGATCTTGCTTAAAGAATGTTTGTAATAATTTAGCTTTTGTGTCACAAATTGAACCAAAAGATATTAATGAAGCTGAAAAAGATGAATTTTGGTTATTAGCTATGCAAGAAGAGTTGTTACAATTTGAACGTAATAATGTTTGGTCACTTGTACCCTCACCTAAAGATAAAACTATTATTGGAACTAAATGGGTTTTTAGAAATAAAAAGGATGATGCCGGATTAATTATAAGAAATAAAGCTAGAATAGTTGCACAAGGTTATAATCAACAAGAAGGTATTGATTATAATGAAACTTATGCCCCCATAACTAGATAAGAAGCCATTCGTATGTTATTAGCTTATGCATGTTATAAAGACTTTAAATTATTTCAAATGGATGTCAAAAGTGCTTTCTTAAACGGTTTCATAAGTGAAGATATTTATGTTAAGCAACCTCCCGGTTTTGAAAATGACATATTTCCAAATCATGTTTATAAACTAAATAAAGCCTTATATGGATTAAAACAAGCCCCTAGGGCTTGGTATGATAGATTGAGTGGATTTTTGCTTGAAAATGATTTTGTGAGAGGAAAAATGGATTCTACTTTATTTATAAAAACTCTTAACAATGATATGCTTCTTGTACAAATTTATGTTGATGATATTATATTTGGATCCACAAATGAAAATTTATGTAAAGATTTTTCAGAATTTATGCAAAAAGAATTTGAAATGAGTATGATGGGGGAGTTAAATTTCTTTTTAGGCTTACAAATTAAGCAAACTAAAAATGGTGTTTTTATCTATCAATCTAAATATATTAAGGATCTTTTAGTAAAATATGGTTTAGAGAATTCTAAAACACTTGGTACACCTATGAGCACATCTATAAAGTTAGATATAGATGAGAAAGAAAAATCTGTTAATACAACTTTATATCGTGGCATGATTGGTAGTCTACTATATTTAACCGCTAGTAGACCCGACATTATGTTTAGTGTATGTTTATGTGCTCGTTTTCAAGCCAATCCTAAAGAATCTCATTTGTGTGCCGTAAAACGCATTTTTAGATATTTAAATAGTACTAAAGACTTAGGATTATGGTATCCTAAAACTACATCTTTTGAACTCGTAAGTTATTCCGATGCGGATTTTGCGGGTTGTAAAGTTGATAGAAAAAGCACTAGTGGTACTTGTCACTTCCTAGGACACTCACTAGTTTCGTGGTTTAGTAAAAAGCAAAATTCAGTAGCTCTTTCCACGGCCGAGGCAGAATATATTGCCGCCGGTAGTAGTTGTGCTCAAACTTTATATATGAAACAACAATTAGAAGACTTTAAGATATCCTTTCAAAATACTCCAATTTTTTGTGACAACACGAGTGCAATATGTCTAACTAAAAATCCAATTCTTCATTCTAGAACAAAACATATTGAAATTAGACATCATTTTTTACGCGATCACGTACAAAAAGGTGACGTTAGACTAGAATTTATTTCTACGGATCTTCAATTAGCCGATATTTTCACAAAATCTCTACCCGAAGATCGTTTTTCTTTTATTTTTCGCGAACTCGGTATGGCACGTATAAATAATCTAGAATTATAATTGAATGTTTTTCTGAAATATTGCATTATTTACATGAATAGTGTATTCACGTCTTTCCAAAATACTTTACCAACTAGTAGACAAACCATCATCCCCTATATATATGTGTGTTACTGCCTCTCACTCTATCTTCACACACGCACACCATGAAGTCCTTCTATGTTGTTTGGGTAGGCAAACAACCCGTGATTTACACCTCTTGGGGAGAGTGTGAGCTTCAAACCAAAAGTGTAAGTAATGCAAAATTTAAAAAATATTCTTCTTATTCCGAAGCTCTTAACGCCATAGCTCTATCTCCTCCATTTGCTCCCTGGGTAAGTCCACCTCCTTGGCCTTTTGTCCTACCACCTCATATGGCTACTCCCTCACAAGCAAACACTTCTACCAAATCTGAATCTTCCTCAACCAACTCCTACACTGGAAATACTATCAAACTTATGGTCAAAGATAATGGGAAAGAAATCCTTCTTGAAGGACATCCCAATGATGTATGCCATATGATAAATAATCTGAAAATGTAATTTCCTTTTAATATCAATAAAATTTGCAGTTATCTTTTCTTTGCATCTCACTTTTATATCATCCATTCCTATTCCTTTTTGTTTATGACAAACAGGGGGAGAGGCGTGCAAATTTTCTGCATGTATTTCTTTTGCAATTTTCAGTTGTTTGTCATCATCAAAAAGGGGGAGATTGTTAAATGAAAATGTAATTAACCCATGAATTAATTTTAAAAATTAGTTTAATTGTATTTAATATTCATTTTAAGTTTAAAATTAATAGATTGATTTTTAATGATTCCAAACAACTATTTAAATGGTATTTATTGCATTACGTATTATTATATGCTCAGTTTAAATATTGGTTCATTAAGATATTTAGTGCCAAAACGAAAATTACACTTGATCTGGTAAATTTTGAATTTTCGTTCAGTTATTATCACACATAATACATATTGAATTCTACGACTTGAATTTTATGCTTTTAAAATTTCATGGCAACTGTGTTTTATTAATATTTTGCTTTCCTGATCTATTATAGTTATCACGCATACATATAATATCATATCTTCCACATGCTTTTTCAATTTCAAAGAAAGCTATCTATTTATGCGTACTGTCTCATCTTATCCTCACAAGGCATGAGTCACGCCTACTGTTTTTGACAGCCATCAATATTAGTTCTATTATATATATACATATATATATATATATATACATATATATATATATATATATATATATTTTGCTTTTGACAGCTTTGAAAGCCATCTTGATTTAAGTCCCATCCGTGTACTTTTCTACAAATGGTTTGAAAAACCTCTTAGCATGCCTTGCTGTAATTATTTGGGACGCACTTTCTTTTTCTCTTCTTATGCCACGTGCTACCTGCTTCGGCAGTGACAGTCTTGGGAAACGAATATATCAGATTTGTATCTTTCTAAGATATTGTTCTATTAGATTTACTTTTTATATATACCTGTTTGGCATAAGATGTGACGGTATAGAAATGTAGCAATTCAGTTCCTATTCAAACTGTCTTGGACAGTTAACTTACATATATTTACATATCTTTTATTACGTTCCATTGTTTTGTCTATTCAATATATATATTTGGTCTATTAGTTCTATTAGATAATTTTTCTTTTGTCTTGATATGTCCAAACTGTTTGGTACGAGGCTCTTAGTCTTTTGAATTTTTTTTTGCCACGAACAAACATTGTTTTACTCATAACTTTTATATATTAATTTGTTCAGTCTTCAAGACCAAGTAGTCTGTGATATCATCCAAGCGGGTCCCATTTATTTACACGATAATGGGTTATATTGTGTTGCAGATTTAGTATTATCTAATATATTCAACAGATGTGATATGTTGACTGATGGATGATGGATGACTCATTTTATGTCTACTAACACTTGCAACACACAACGATTTAATACATACTTCTTCCTTCTTTTGCTACTAACCTCTTTCTCTCTCTATTAGTCTACCATTTTCCTTTCTAGACAGAACATTAAAGACTGAGATATGGAAGATATCTTGCCATCTGTTCTTGAGCATTTAATGCTCTTTCAGCCTACAGATTTTTATGAAGAAGAGCGTATCTCACTCTCCTCTCCAACGGTCATCTTATTATTGGCATCTACAAATTGAAGATCAGTTGTTGTTAAAAAAAAAAGGAGAGAAAAGGGGAGCAATCAAATATTACATTCTGTTCATACAAACACTCAAAGAAAGCAACAAGAGAAGATCATTTCAGCTCTACTCAAAGTTTGAAACAGCCACATATCAGTTTTTCAGCTTGATGTTTTAGCTGTCCTTCAAAAAGAGAACAAGCACAAGAGATACTACTCTACTACAAAGATTTCAAGAAAAAGTCTAGTACCAAATATTCAGATATATTGTGAAGTCTTAACCAGAAGAAACTCAGATTTACAATATAACTTTTGAGAGTTTCATCATCCAAATTTTGTACTCAACTTTCGGATTTGTTTGAAGCTGGAACTTTAGCTTCGGTTGTACAAGTAGCACGGTTTAGCTGCTCGATTGTACATTGGAGGTTTGATCCTGCCTTAGTGGATCACAGTATTGAAGCGCAAGGAGACGGAAGTGGCTCTGGCGCGTGGACGTAGGCCGGGTTTTTGGCCGAACCACGTTAAAAACACGATGTCCTTTATTTTCAGCATTTAAGTCTATTTATTTGCTTGTGTCATTAATTAATTTCATTATCAAGCACTTAGACTTGCAAATTAATTAAAACTGAAATTTGATTTTTTTTACTGAAATTATTATTTTCGTAATAATTAATAAAGTCCAGAATTTTAATTTTAAAAAAAAAATGAAAATTGATTAAAGATTTATTTGGGTATTGATTTCTGTGATTTATCTTGTCTAATTTATTTAGTTAAAATTGTTAGATAGTATTGGTATTAATCTTTGAAGATTTACTACATCTGATATTTATATTAAATGATTTAAATTAAAATATTTTCTGAAATATTAATTTAACCTCAAAAGTTTGCTAAACTCAATTCACCCCCTCTCTTAAGTTAATATCTGGGAAACAATTGGTATCAGAGCCACGCTCTAATTTATTATCTTTGTTTTAAACATCTTTAGAGTTTACGATTTATGGCAAACTTTAGTGTTTCATCTCTTGGTGAGGGTCAATCAATTAACAGACCTCCTCTATTTTCAGGAAACAATTATAGCTATTGGAAAAATAGAATGAAAATTTTTGTTCAATCAAATGATTATGCTGTTTGGAGAGTTATTATAAATGGTCCAAATATTCCCATGAAAGTTGTTAATAATGTAAATGTTCCTAAAGATGAAAATGAGTGGAATGATGCTGATATTCAGAAAATACAAGTTAATGCCAAAGCAATGAATATTTTACATTGTTCTCTTGATGTTAATGAATATAACAGAATATGTTGTTGTGAAAGTGCAAAAGAAATTTGGGATAGATTAGAAATTACTTATGAAGGAACTAGTCAAGTAAAAGAGGATAAGATTAGCATGCTTGTTCATAACTATGAGCTTTTTAAAATGAAAACAGATGAAACTATTTCTGATATGTTTACTAGATTTACAAATATTATTAATGGTTTGAAATCTCTTGGTAAAACCTATACTGATTCTGAATTAGTGAGTAAGGTTCTCAGGTCACTACCATCTACTTATATGACCAAGAAGCTAGCAATCAAAGAAGCTATATGAGAAAGACCTATTTCTCTTGATGAATTGCTGGGCTCCTTAATTACTCATGAAATGGAACTCAAAGAACTAGCTGAAGATGAGAAGCCCAAAGTAAGCAAAACTATTGCTTTCAAATCCATTGAGGAAGAAGAAGATAGTGAAGAAGCTGATGATGATGAAGATGGTGATATAGCACTTCTCACTAGAAAATTCAAAAAATTTCTTGCCAAAAAGAAGGGTCATTCTGGAAAATTCAATAAATTCTTTTCAAAGAAGGCACATGAAGGAAAGTCATCCTCCAAGTTTGAGCCAAGATGTTACAACTGCAAAGAGTTAGGCCATATCAGACCTAACTGTCCTAAAGCCAAAGAAGGGAAGAATGATAGAAAAGAGAAAAGAAATGAGAAATACAAAAAGGCCATGAAAGCTACTACTTGGAGTGATTCGGATGAAAGTAGCAATGATGAAGATTCAAGTGATGAAGAAATTGCAAATCTTTGCCTTATGGCAAATGATGATGAGGTATCTTCTAATTTTAATTCTGATAGTGAATATGAAACTTTAAATGATCATGATGAACTTCAAAATTCTTTTGATGAACTTTATTATAACTTTGATGAACTTAAAACTAAATATATTAATCTTAAAAAGATGCATTCTTCTTTATTACATAAATATGATTCTCTCTCTGAAAACATAGATGTAATGAAATATGAAAATAAGGCTATAAAATTAGAAATCGAAAAAATTAAAGTTAAAGATTCACCAAGTTATTATCTTTTTTCTGAAAATGAAAAATTAAGACTTGAAGTTAAGGATTTAACCTTGTGTCTTGAAAAGTTTGTGAATGGAAAGAAGAATTTAAATATGCTACTTAGAAGCCAAAGATGGATGTATGATAAGGCTGGAATTGGTTATAATGAAAATGAAAATGAGAAAACTTTTGAAACTTATTCTAAAAATATGGGAAATTCTTTATGTACATATTGTGGAAGACACACCCATTTTTCAGATTCTTGCAAATATAGATTTTCTACTAAAGTCGCATGGATTCCTAAAGGGACTCCTATTTTTGCTAACCCCTATGGACCCAACTCATTTTGGGTACCGAAAGAAAAATTATTTAAATGTCCATTGTAGGTTTGTTTTAGAGTGGGTTCACACAAATCAAATTGGTTCTTAGATAGCGGGTGTTCAAGACACATGACGGGTGACAAAAGCAAGTTTTATAGCTTGGTTGCCAAAGATGGAGGACTAGTGACATTCGGAGACAACTCCAAAGGCAAAATCATCGACATAGGTAAAGTCGGTATGGATCTTTCCCCTTGCATTGAAAATGTTCTTTTAGTTGATGGTCTTAAGCATAATTTAATTAGTATTAGCTAATTGTGTGATAAAGGTTATGATGTTACATTTAAAGAAGATTTTTGTTTAATAACAAATGCTAAGGATAATAGTGTTTTATTTGTTGCTTCTAGACATGAAAATGTTTATACTCTTGATTTTGATAAATTGTCACAACAAAATGTTAAGTGTTTAACTGCCCTAAATAATACTTGTTGGTTATGGCATAGAAGGTTAGGACATTCCAACATGGAACAACTTAATATTTTGTCCAAAAATGAGTTAGTTAGAGGGCTGCCCAAAACTAAGTTTATTAAAGATAAAATTTGTAACGCATGTCAATTTGGAAAACAAACCAAAACTTCTTTTAAAAAGAAAAAAGAGATTTCAACTAGTAGACCTTTAGAATTATTACACTTAGATTTATTCGGACCTAATAGAGTTGCTAGTTTAGGTGGAAAATATTATGCTCTTGTTATTGTTGATGATTTTTCTCGTTTTACATGGGTTTTCTTTCTTACTCATAAAAATGATACACACCATACTTTTGCTAAGTTTTGTAGAAGAATTCAAAATGAAAAAGGTTGCAATATTGTCTTTATAAGAAGTGATAGAGGAAGAGAATTTGATAATAAAGATGTCGAATTATTTTGTGATGAAAATGGTTTTGAACATAACTTTTCTGCTCCTAGGACACCCCAACAAAATGGAGTAGTAGAAAGAAAGAATAGATCATTGCAAGAAATGGCTAGAACTATGTTAAATGAACATAATTTACCCGAATATTTTTGGGCGGAAGCCGTCAACACATCTTGCTATGTAATAAATAGGACTATTGTTAGAAAAGGTTTAGATAAAACTCCTTATGAGATTTTGAAAAATAAAAGACCAAATGTTAGTTATTTCAAAGTTTTTGGATGTAAATGTTTTATTTTAAATGATAAAGATAAATTGGGTAAATTTGATGCAAAATCGGACGAAGGTATTTTTCTTGGGTATGCACTTCATAGTAAAGCATATAGAGTTTTTAATAAAAGGACTTTAATAGTTCAAGAATCAATTCATGTATCTTTTGATGAATCTAATTCTTTTGCCAATAAAAACAAAGATGATGATGATGTTTTAGTCCTAAATAAATCTGTTAATGAATTAAAATTAAATGAAAATGTTAATTCTAGTGTTGATGATTCCATTAATGTCGAAAAGACTCCAAATAAAGATAAAGAGGATAATGATTCCAATTTACCTAAAAGTTGGAAATTTGTTAATAATCATCCTTTTGAAAATATTTTGGGTGAACCTTCTAGTGGTATTCTTACTAGATCTTGCTTAAAGAATGTTTGTAATAATTTAGCTTTTGTGTCACAAATTGAACCAAAAGATATTAATGAAGCTGAAAAAGATGAATTTTGGTTATTAGCTATGCAAGAAGAGTTGTTACAATTTGAACGTAATAATGTTTGGTCACTTGTACCCTCACCTAAAGATAAAACTATTATTGGAACTAAATGGGTTTTTAGAAATAAAAAGGATGATGCCGGATTAATTATAAGAAATAAAGCTAGAATAGTTGCACAAGGTTATAATCAACAAGAAGGTATTGATTATAATGAAACTTATGCCCCCATAACTAGATAAGAAGCCATTCGTATGTTATTAGCTTATGCATGTTATAAAGACTTTAAATTATTTCAAA
The DNA here is from genome assembly GCA_949130495.1 of Sambucus nigra. Classification (NCBI taxonomy): domain Eukaryota; kingdom Viridiplantae; phylum Streptophyta; class Magnoliopsida; order Dipsacales; family Adoxaceae; genus Sambucus; species Sambucus nigra. The sequence continues at coordinate 314,890,469 of OX422214.1, read as the reverse complement.
TGGATGTCAAAAGTGCTTTCTTAAACGGTTTCATAAGTGAAGATATTTATGTTAAGCAACCTCCCGGTTTTGAAAATGACATATTTCCAAATCATGTTTATAAACTAAATAAAGCCTTATATGGATTAAAACAAGCCCCTAGGGCTTGGTATGATAGATTGAGTGGATTTTTTCTTGAAAATGATTTTGTGAGAGGAAAAATGGATTCTACTTTATTTATAAAAACTCTTAACAATGATATGCTTCTTGTACAAATTTATGTTGATGATATTATATTTGGATCCACAAATGAAAATTTATGTAAAGATTTTTCAGAATTTATGCAAAAATAATTTGAAATGAGTATGATGGGGGAGTTAAATTTCTTTTTAGGCTTACAAATTAAGCAAACTAAAAATGGTGTTTTTATCTATCAATCTAAATATATTAAGGATCTTTTAGTAAAATATGGTTTAGAGAATTCTAAAACACTTGGTACACCTATGAGCACATCTATAAAGTTAGATATAGATGAGAAAGAAAAATCTGTTAATACAACTTTATATCGTGGCATGATTGGTAGTCTACTATATTTAACCGCTAGTAGACCCGACATTATGTTTAGTGTATGTTTATGTGCTCGTTTTCAAGCCAATCCTAAAGAATCTCATTTGTGTGCCGTAAAACGCATTTTTAGATATTTAAATAGTACTAAAGACTTAGGATTATGGTATCCTAAAACTACATCTTTTGAACTCGTAAGTTATTCCGATGCGGATTTTGCGGGTTGTAAAGTTGATAGAAAAAGCACTAGTGGTACTTGTCACTTCCTAGGACACTCACTAGTTTCGTGGTTTAGTAAAAAGCAAAATTCAGTAGCTCTTTCCACGGCCGAGGCAGAATATATTGCCGCCGGTAGTAGTTGTGCTCAAACTTTATATATGAAACAACAATTAGAAGACTTTAAGATATCCTTTCAAAATACTCCAATTTTTTGTGACAACACGAGTGCAATATGTCTAACTAAAAATCCAATTCTTCATTCTAGAACAAAACATATTGAAATTAGACATCATTTTTTACGCGATCACGTACAAAAAGGTGACGTTAGACTAGAATTTATTTCTACGGATCTTCAATTAGCCGATATTTTCACAAAACCTCTACCCGAAGATCGTTTTTCTTTTATTTGTCGCGAACTCGGTATGGCACGTATAAATAATCTAGAATTATAATTGAATGTTTTTCTGAAATATTGCATTATTTACATGAATAGTGTATTCACATCTTTCCAAAATACTTTACCAACTAGTAGACAAACCATCATCCCCTATATATATGTGTGTTACTGCCTCTCACTCTATCTTCACACACACACACCATGAAGTCCTTCTATGTTGTTTGGGTAGGCAAACAACCCGTGATTTACACCTCTTGGGGAGAGTGTGAGCTTCAAACCAAAAGTGTAAGTAATGCAAAATTTAAAAAATATTCTTCTTATTTCGAAGCTCTTAACGCCATAGCTCTATCTCCTCCATTTGCTCCCTGGGTAAGTCCACCTCCTTGGCCTTTTGTCCTACCACCTCATATGGCTACTCCCTCACAAGCAAACACTTCTACCAAATCTGAATCTTCCTCAACCAACTCCTACACTGGAAATACTATCAAACTTATGGTCAAAGATAATGGGAAAGAAATCCTTCTTGAAGGACATCCCAATGATGTATGCCATATGATAAATAATCTGAAAATGTAATTTCCTTTTAATATCAATAAAATTTGCAGTTATCTTTTCTTTGCATCTCACTTTTATATCACCCATTCCTATTCCTTTTTGTTTATGACAAACAGGGGGAGAGGCGTGCAAATTTTCTGCATGTATTTCTTTTGCAATTTTCAGTTGTTTGTCATCATCAAAAAGGGGGAGATTGTTAAATGAAAATGTAATTAACCCATGAGTTAATTTTAAAAATTAGTTTAATTGTATTTAATATTCATTTTAAGTTTAAAATTAATAGATTGATTTTTAATGATTCCAAACAACTATTTAAATGGTATTTATTGCATTACGTATTATTATATGCTCAGTTTAAATATTGGTTCATTAAGATATTTAGTGCCAAAACGAAAATTACACTTGATCTGGTAAATCTTGAATTTTCGTTCAGTTATTATCACACATAATACATATTGAATTCTACGACTTGAATTTTATGCTTTTAAAATTTCATGGCAACTGTGTTTTATTAATATTTTGCTTTCCTGATCTATTATAGTTATCACGCATACATATAATATCATATCTTCCACATGCTTTTTCAATTTCAAAGAAAGCTATCTATTTATGCGTACTGTCTCATCTTATCCTCACAAGGCATGAGTCACGCCTACTGTTTTTGACAGCCATCAATATTAGTTCTATTATATATATATATATATATATATATATATATATATATATATATATATATATATATATATATATATATATATATATATATATATTTTGCTTTTGACAGCTTTGAAAGCCATCTTGATTTAAGTCCCATCCGTGTACTTTTCTACAAATGGTTTGAAAAACCTCTTAGCATGCCTTGCTGTAATTATTTGGGACGCACTTTCTTTTTCTCTTCTTATGCCACGTGCTACCTGCTTCGGCAGTGACAGTCTTGGGAAACGAATATATCAGATTTGTATCTTTCTAAGATATTGTTCTATTAGATTTACTTTTTATATATACCTGTTTGGCATAAGATGTGACGGTATAGAACTGTAGCAATTCAGTTCCTATTCAAACTGTCTTGGACAGTTAACTTACATATATATACATATCTTTTATTACGTTCCATTGTTTTGTCTATTCAATATATATATTTAGTCTATTAGTTCTATCAGATAATTTTTCTTTTGTCTTGATATGTCCAAACTGTTTGGTACGAGGCTCTTAGTCTTTCGAATTTTTTTTGCCACGAACAGACATTGTTTTACTCATAACTTTTATATATTAGTTTGTTCAGTCTTCAAGACCAAGTAGTCTGTGATATCATCCAAGCGGGTCCCATTTATTTACACGATAATGGGTTATATTGTGTTGCAGATTTAGTATTATCTAATATATTCAACAGATGTGATATGTTGACTGATGGATGATGGATGACTCATTTTATGTCTACTAACACTTTCAACACACAACGATTTAATACATACTTCTTCCTTCTTTTGCTACTAACCTCTTTCTCTCTCTATTAGTCTACCATTTTCCTTTATAGACAGAACATTAAAGACTGAGATATGGAAGATATCTTCCCATCTGTTCTTGAGCATTTAATGCTCTTTCAGCCTACAGATTTTTATGAAGAAGAGCGTATCTCACTCTCCTCTCCAATGGTCATCTTATTATTGACATCTACAAATTAAAGATCAGTTGTTGTTAAAAAAAAGGAGAGAAAAGGGGAGCAATCAAATATTACATTCTGTTCATACAAACACTCAAAGAAAGCAACAAGAGAAGATCATTTCAGCTCTACTCAAAGTTTGAAACAGCCACATATCAGTTTTTCAGCTTGATGTTTTAGCTGTCCTTGAAAAAGAGAACAAGCACAAGAGATACTACTCTACTACAAAGATTTCAAGAAAAAGTCTAGTACCAAATATTCAGATCTATTGTGAAGTCTTAACCAGAAGAAACTCAGATTTACAATATAACTTTTGAGAGTTTCATCATCCAAATTTTGTACTCAACTTTCGGATTTGTTTGAAGCTGGAACTTTAGCTTCGGTTGTACAAGTAGCACGGTTTAGCTGCTCGATTGTACATTGGAGGTTTGATCCTGCCTCAGTGGATCACAGTATTGAAGCGCAAGGAGACGGAAGTGGCTCTGGCGCGTGGACGTAGGCCGGGTTTTTGGCCGAACCACGTTAAAAACACGGTGTCATTTATTTTCAGCATTTAAGTCTATTTATTTGCTTGTGTCATTAATTAATTTCATTATCAAGCACTTAGACTTGCAAATTAATTAAAACTGAAATTTGATTTTTTTTACTGAAATTATTATTTTCGTAATAATTAATAAAGTCCAGAATTTTAATTTTTGTTAAAAAAAAAACAAAAATTTATTAAAGATTTATTTGTGTATTGATTTCTGTGATTTATCTTGTCTAATTTATTTAGTTAAAATTGTTAGATAATATTGGTATTAATCTTTGAAGATTTACTACATCTGATATTTATATTAAATGATTTAAATTAAAATATTTTCTGAAATATTAATTTGACCTCAAAAGTTTGCTAAACTCAATTCACCCCCCCTCTTGAGTTAATATCTGGGCAACAAAGGGAAATGGGATAAAGGTTTGGCTTCGGTAACACTCCTGGATGGAAGAAGGGATGTGGAAGCATATGATTGATCAAAGCATTTTTATGATAATGAAAATGGCTTTGAATAGATTTCCTGAATGTAAAAAGGGAAATGGGGTGATATAAAACGAAAAAGCATTTTTATGATAATAAAACTGGCTTTTAAAAAGTATATGATTGGTTAAAGCAATTCATGATAATGAATTGGCTTTTATATTTACATTTCCTGAGTATAAAAAGGGAAATGGGAAGTTTTGAGAAAATGAATGTATTGATAAATACTTGGTATATGAATTCTCAGTCCGGGAGATAGATCTTGATGTTTATGGTAATATATATATATGGATGACTCGAGTACCGAGGGTCTAATGGATCCCGACGATCGACCTTGCCGCGTAGTAGTGTATCGGGGGGGTTCCTTGTTTGGATTTCGCTTTGCGAGACACCCCACGCACGAATATGGCATTGTGTTGAGACTGGGGAGAAGTTTAATCCTTCGTGCTCTAACATTATAAATGCTTATGGTATATATATATTTATATATATCTTTCTGTACTGAGGGACTGGCGGATCTAGACGATCGACCGTGCCGCGTAGTAGTGTATCGGGGGGGTTCCTTGTTCGGATTTCGCTTTGCGAGACACCCCACGCACGAACATGGCATAGCGTTGAGACTGGGGTGAAGTTTAGCCCTTAGTACATTAGTTGGACTATCTAGGATTGATAGTGGGTTGATGATAGGCTAGTTTAGCAGGATAGCTTGATTAGGATGTTTAGAGGGATGCTCTAGGAGTGCACTGTTAGTGGAGAGGTGAGGGGTATCTCATGGGAGTGGGATACCAAACTTAAATATGAGATAAAACCTTTTTCAAAATAATAAGGCATTTATGCACTTGCTAAATATTTTCAAAACTCGGGCTCTGACCCGTTTATCTACTTTTCCTTTCTTGATATATATTATATATATATATATGTGTCCAGACACAGGGACGCCTGGATGGCACTTCTTTCGAGTCAGACGTCAGCTGCAGCAACTGTGGATGCGTGCAGGTTTTGGATAGCTGCTTCCATCCTTGAACTCTAGATAGGAGGTACTGTATAAATATTTGGGCTAATGGTCCAAGTGCATTTATTTATTCTTTTAGAGCAGCATTCGACATGGTTGTATATTTTGACCGAGTGTTCGGTTATTTTATTTCATTTCAGTTTCATTTCTGCAAAACTGTGTGGATGTTTTATTTACAGTTGTCAAAAAGAGTAGTAAAGTTAAAATTTTGACACTGGCCTAATAGGTTATTAGTAATTAAATGGATTTTCGACAGTGATGCTAAGGATGATCCATACGAGACTCCTGTTTTAATTTAATATTGGAGTGATCGCCCGGTATCTCATTAGGTGGGGTGTCACATGATTTAACTTTTTTTATTTTCTGATTTTATTGCCAAATTTTGTACAGTCGTTCTTGTACTTCTTATATGTTGTCTTGTGTAATGCACATTCTCAATATTTGTACATAAATTAAATTTTGTTAGTTATGTGAATCTGACTATGTTGTTGTATCACTGACTACCTGAGTAGCTACATTTCTTGCAATTGGGAATAAGTAATTAGATGCACTAGTATATTACCTACTTGTTTTACTATCAGTTCATAGTGGGTAACTTTTACATTTGTATCTTTTCTTGGGTTTAAAATAATTGCAGAAATGGTCAGTGGTGGGGAAACTTCCTTACCGTGTGAAAACCACGCTGGTAGGATTTTGGAATGGTTATACTTCATGTCGGGTCAACGAGACAAAGGACCGGATGATCCAGCACTGAGGAAGGTCATTGGAGAGATGTGGCGAACTAAATTAATTTTATGACCTCTTTCTCCCAATTTGCATCAATTATAATTTTTTCATTTGATTTTTTATTCTAGTGTAATCAGTTCAAATTATCAATTTTTCTTATATTTATTTAATCTCTCACCGTAAGTCATCGGGATTATGTATTTTTTTGAAGAGAAGAGGGGGAGGTGGGGTGAGTACTAAAGGACTTTGTCAAATGTGTTAGTTGCAACCTTTTGTAACTATGTATGTATTGTGTATGCATTGAGGAATATGAATACATCAAAGTAGCCACCCCAAAAAATTCTAAGGGGTGGTTGAATCTCTCTCTCTTTCTCTCTCTCACACACACACATGCACTCAAGCACATGCAAAAAGAATCAAAAAAGAAGAAAACATGGGCAGGTCTATTTTGCATGTGTGCTATGGAAGTTGCTGGTAATCACATTCCAAGATGATAAGGAATTTTCTTAGTTGATTGGAAAAGAAGGCATATTTCATATTGTATGCATGTAACGTTGAGTTATCAACATGAGCAATCAAACATTACCTTCCAAAGACGCCTCGTGGCTAACTGTGAGTCTGCAAAGCAAGGTTCTTTAAAGTTGATTGATATTACAACTACTTCGCGTTAGACACAAACACAAAGCTCTTTGACATGACTATCTCTAAGGGAAAGGTCACAAAGTCCATGAGTGTCCACAAGGAGTAAAAGACAGGGTAAAGGTAAAAACACATACAATACCAGCCTAGGTCATAGTGCTGTTGAGTCGGTGGATTCCAATGATGAATCACCGTATGGATGTAACTTCACCATGTTCATATATAGCCACATTAGCACTTTAAGTACATCTCATACCAATAATGGAGTTTTCAAACATTTTAACTTTTCCAATTAGTTGAATTATTTCGGAGAGTTTGAGGGTGATTGTGAGAATTTGAGTGAGGGAGAACGTGGTGTCCAATATGCATACTCCAAACTTTACACCAAGTCGCTATAAATTAAAATAAAATAAAAAATGACTTTTAAGGTGTTGTCTTTAGAGAAGGGGTTGAAAGTTTTGAGAGAGAGTGAGCTCTCGTTTGGGATGTCTTTTAGTGATCAAATTATTTCGGTGGATAGGTAAACAACGAATTAACCAACGAAGTGGCTAGTCCTACTGAAAGATCTTGAATTATCATTAGAGACTCGTGAGAAACTTGAAGCCCACGTTTCCCAACTCGAGAAATATCGCAGGCGTGCTCTGGAGGTCAAAGTCATTTTAGAGGACACATCCAAGAAAGTTAAAAAGATGTGTTTAGGTATTGCTTTAGGTTTTAAATAGAGGCATGACATAGGTTACAATGGTGCATCCACTTCCAATACTATACCCTAACCGGTTACAGAGTTTGTGTTATATCCTTATGTGCCTCCACCTAACCCACAAAGGATAACTCATCTAGGCATTTTAACCAAGGTCGACCCAAACAAATTTATGCTTATACCCATTACAAATGAAGAGGTCATCTTAGGGAGTTTTGGTATAATCTAGGAAGAGTCTCTCACATACATGCTCCCACACACCACTATAGGGACCTAGCTAGGCTTACATATTAAGTTTAGTTTCTAATCAATACTTCTAAATGTTTAACAAAATAATTTCCAAGGATGTTTATGCCTTTTGAAAACACATCCAACATAATGACTAGTGTCAATAATGATAAGGGTAAGCAAAGGGTTTCCATCACTTGGTTACCTAAAATGGATAAAAAAAATCCCTTGTTGTTCACGTTGTTCTTAAGGTTTGAGATATTTCACAATTCTATTCTGATAGTGGGTGCTCTAGTCATATTACCAGTGAAAACTCTCATTTTACCAACCTTGTGGATCGTAAGAAAAGAAAGGTAGACTATGGATATGGGAGTAGATCTAGAATATTAGGATGAGTTTATGTGGATATTTATAACTTTTTAAAGCAAGACAGTGTGTTATATGTCAAACGGTTAAAGGATAATTTAATAAGCATAAGACAACTTTGCGATGCTAACTTTGTGGTAAAGTTTGACCGGTCAGAATGTAGCATTTATGATCAACCCAATAAACGTTTTCTAAAAGGTGTGAGGACTACCCATAATTGCTTTGGTATCATTCTCAAGTCCTATTTAGCGTGCAATATTTGTAAGGTATCCACCGTGGACCTTTAGCATCAACGACTAGGTCACGTCAGTTCTAAATATCTTGAGAGGTTAGTAAGAAAGACATAGTTCATGTATTACCATCACTTGGAAAACCAACTTCCTAGGTTTGTGGTACTTGCCAATAGTGGAAACAAATCAAGACTTCCCGTAGGCATTTTCATATGATTACCACCTCACGTGTTAGAGTTGATACACATGGATCTTATGGATCCAATTCGCACCGAGAGCATTGGTGGTAAGCACATTTTGGTGAGGGTAGATGACTTTTTGAGATACTCCATTGTTGTATTTCTTAAGGAAAGTATGATGATTCTCCCCTCTCTAAAGTCTACCAAGCCTCGTTGAGCCAAAATCTCATCAAACCTTTAGACCCTTGTCCATTACCAAACCCACTTCCTGAATATTTCAAAACCGACGCCCATTGTGATTTTCACCAAACTGTTAGCCTTACTAATGATCAATGATTCCATCTCTGGAATGTAATCCAAGGGTTATTTAACCGAGGTGTTATTATCTAACCAGCCAATTCTAAACCCAACACCATTCACAATCCACTTCCAACCCATACAAATGCCATCTTCTTAGAGAATGACCTAGAATTTGACCCATCTGCTCAGATTGTGCCCAGTAAAGCACCCATTATACCCGCATTTTCACCTAAATCCCTTAAAGTTTGCCTATATTTTCTCTTACATCCTACCTATTTCGTCGACGAAGCTCTGTTATGCCTCATGGGGGCTTGTATTATCATTCTTACCCAATTCGGAGGAAAAAATATGGAGTTATCAGTAGTGTTGAACCAGCTTTTAGATTTTGGGCTGAAATTGCTCTCTGAAATGATTATTGACCATTAGAAGTTCAGCGATCTGTTCATGGAAGCCCAAAAATGGGCTCGATAGTTAAATAATTGGGTGTTACCCATTGAAGAAGTCAGTTTGGACAATGCATAACAGATTATAGAAGATACGTTCTGACAAACTAGAAAGATCTGCATCATTTTCAAGCTACACAATGACTTAAAGCTACAAGGTCGGTTGGTCCCTTCAGTTATGCACCTCCCCATTGAGTGGGAGGTTTTATACGAAGAAGTCGTTAAGGTCGCGAAATGCATTGACTTCTCTTGTCGAGACGATATCATTGCCACCAGATAGGGGAACGAGTTTGATAGCTCAAACGAAGAACCAAGTCAAGAGAAGGTTAGTTCGGTAATAAATATGTGTGGGATGATATCTTTTGAAGATCTTCTAGGGGAAACCAATAAAGTTAGCATGTAATCTGAGATCAATGAAGAAACGGGGTTCTTATTATTCCCCTCCTCCGTGAACCATATGACAAGATATGGGAGGCACGACATCGAGCAACGTGAAATGTGCATCTTCAACCATTCCCACTAACTCCACTCGCTAAAAATGTATAATGTTTAATTTGGAGTTTTAAATGTTTTCGTATTTATTTGGAAATTTTTATAAAATGTTTTTATCAAAATAAGTCTGTAAGGACACAACTTTCCAATTGAGTCCTTTGTAGTTTTGGCTCAATTCCGGACAAAAATGTTTCAGTCATAGGATAGAGTTATTGACCACCCTTTAAGCCTATGATATACTAAATTTGAAGACGTAGCGGCCAAGAGTATAAAGCTTCATCAAATGCCGAGTTTATTGTGCCTCGTTTCTATGTCAACAACATTTGTTTCGTTTACTCCTAAGGTATGAATGCATTACATATTTATATAGGGGCTTGGAACAATTAGTATTCGGTGTAAGTTTTGTTTAAACTATTGTTTATTTTCAGAAAGTTTCTTTAAAACTTTAAAATAAAGTTTCTGGGCTAAAATTTAATTTTTGAACATTCTGGAAAGTCGTTCGATATTGTCGTTCGAATGAGTTTTTTGTTCGAACGAGATTTGCCAATGATCTTGCCTCTGGAACTTCGTTCGATATTGTCGTTCGAACGAGTTAGTTTGTTCAAATGAGAATGTCGTTCGAACGAGTTTGGCAATGAGATTTCTCATCAGGCCACTGGAACTTTGTTAGAAGGTTCGTTCGAATGAGACTTCATTAGAACGAAAATCTCGTTCGAACGAGATTTTCGACGGGAATATAAAATGACAGTTTTTGGACAATTTTTGACAGTTTTTCCCACTTCTTTCCCCACTAACTTTTGACAGACTTATCAAGTGTGGGAACCAACTATTTTTGGTATAACTTTTTCACATCCTTCCATATCCAAGAGAGAGTTTGAGAAAAAAATTCCAAAAGGAAAAAAGTTCAAGTTTGAGTGTTCATTTTCCAAAGAAAAATCTTTAAAACACTTATGTTTTACACCCATAGTTTATTTATTCCACGCTTCCATATTAATATCTTGCTTGGAGTGTTTGGTATCGGTTTATCTCTACACCTTGAATAAGAGAAGTTAAGGTTTACTTCTACATCCCTCAAAGAAGAAGTCTCTTGTTTTTCTGCAGCACTCTCACATGGTGAAAGGGACCATGTGTGGTTGACGGTGTACCTAAAGTCTCATTGGTGAATTCAATGATTCACGTGGAGCTCCGGGGTTATCGACTACGCAGAGGTGTTTACAAGAAGACGCTTCAAGGCTTAAAAGGGATCGAGTCAAGGAAGTAAGTCATCTGTCTTGTAATTGTAAAACCATACTTAGTGGACTTAAGGCTAGTGTCGTCCGTGATTTTTTCCCGTTGTGAGTTTTTTCTCGTACATCGCGGCGTAGTGATTTATTTGTTTATTTTATCTTTTACAAAATTCACCTAGAACGCATACTTAGGTAAAAAGATAAAATTTGATTTATACCACTACTTGTTTAATTTGGTGCTAAATTAATTTGGGTAATGTTTATGTTAATTTAATTCAAGTCATCACTTAATTTGATGAAATTGGTTTGGCCTAATTTGGTAATATTGAAAATATGACTTAGGAAAATTTCTAGGGCTTGAGTTAAATTGATTTAAGTGAAAAATGTTTTTACGTTAAATCCAATTTCACTTTGTTTAGTTTTAATTTGGAAAGAAATTAAAATTATTTAATTATTTTAATTGAACCATCTCGATTCCGCATCATAAAAGGAAATTACTTTTTGTAGTAATAAGATTTCAAAATTGGGGGTGCTATCCTTTTCAAATTGGTATTAGAGCCAAAATGATAAATTACTTCGTTAACATCCTTTAACTATTTTTTGGCTAAAATGTAATTTTCCCCATTTTCAAAATTTCCTATTTTTGATAGTTCTAAGTACGCGTATTGGGAAGTGCGAATGAAATCGGTACTAAAATCTATCGACGAGAGAGTTTGGTTATTCATTTTTAACGGGTGGTCCCCACCTACACATTTAGTAGATAATGAGCATGTTCCCAAACCCGCCAATAGATGGAGTGAGAATGAATTTAAACTCTCAAATTTTAATTCCCGTGGTTTAAATGCTTTGTTTTGCGGGGTCACATCGGATGAATTTCGTCTCATTATGACGCGTGAAACCACTAAAGAAGCTTTGGATATTTTACAACTCACTCATGAAGGTACTAGTGTCGTTAAAGCTTCGAAAATCCAAAACCTCACCACTCAATTTGAAACCATCAAAATGAACGAAAAAGAAACTTTTGATGAATTTTATGCTAGACTTTCTGATATTGGTAATTCATCTTTCAATTTGGGAGAGAAAATACTCGACAACCGAGTTATAAAGAAAATTTTAAGGTCCCTACCCGATAGATTTATTCCTAAGGTGAACGTGTTAAATTCTTTACCCACTTTAGCCTCTACGAAATTAGAAGAGCTCGTAGGTGATTTACAAACCTATGAACTAGACATGTTTCCCTCTAAAACTGAAAAGAAAAAAGATAAGGGCGTTGCTTTGAAAGCCCGTAAGGAGGAAAAACAAGTAGTAGAGAGTGAAAGTGATAGTGACTCGAAAAATATGGCTATGTTTCCTAGAAAGTTTAGAAAATTTCTTAAATTTAAAAATGATTTTAAGAAATTTGAAAAATCTACGCATGACAAAGCCGAGAAGATCCCTAAAACTATTATTGAAAATTTAAATAGGGACGAGTCAAATAGGTGTTATGGTTATGAAGGGTATGGCCATAGGGCAAAAGAGTGCCCCACTAAAGTAAGGAGAGAGGGTAAGCAACCAATTTCTTTTAATGCAACCCTTAGTGATAGTGATAATGAAGAGGGACCCGATTTCCCCACTGAGCCCAACTTTGTGGCTTTTATGGCTAGCCATGTGAGTGATAGTGAGCACACTTCTATTGATAAAATTTTAACACATGACACTTCCAAGGTCAAAGTTTATGATTCCCTTGTTTTTGATGGTCGTGAGAGTGGAAAAGAAAGAGAGAGTGAAAGTGAAAATGAGGTTGATATGAGTGAACTTCAAAATGCTTTTCAAGAACTTTATAGAGAATATATTAAATTAAAAAGAGCTAATTTGAAGTTAAAATCCAGTTTAAGAGAGCGTGTCAAGGTCGTTGATGATAGTGTGTTGATTGAAGACCTTAGGACACATGAGAGAGATCTTCGTGAGAATATTAAATATTTAGAAGGTGAGAGAGATAACCTTAAAGGTTTAATGGAATCCTTAAAAAGGGAGCTTCTCGCGTTTGAAGAGCGCAATATTTTATTAGAGTCTAACATTTTAAAATTAGAAATTAAAATAAAAGACTCTAGTAAAGTCAAATTTGATTTGGAGTGTAGGTCCGAAAAACTAGATAAAATCTTAGGTACGGTCCAAATAAAAAATGATACTTGTGGTTTAGGCTTCGATACTTGTAATGAATCAACTCATAAATTCAAAACCAATGTTTTAGGAGAAACGCCAAGGAAAGCCTTTAGAGATCATTCCTTAGGTAAATCTTTTCGCCGTGACTTTAAGTGTTCACATTGTGGTCGAAAAGGTCATCTTGGGAAAAAAAATTTGATCTTAAACGAGGTCCTAGAAAACCCCTTTGTAAGGCAACCGAGATAGCCAAGATTCCTACACCCCGAGATAGTCATTAGTTATTGGTTTGGGTTAGGAGATCCGACTTGGTCACTTTACAAGATAGGGTATTTAATTCTCATTTACTTTCACTTGGTTCCTCCCTTGCAAAATCTAATGGTTGAATATGTTAGTTTTATTTGCATACTTTAGCTTTTGTACTACATGCTATATTATCATGCTAATTGTATGCTCCTAAATCATTTTCTAGTCTATTATCCATGCTTAATCACATGCTAGAATAATGATTTTTGTTTATCTTTTGTATTATACTTCTTTCATTTTAGTTTGCATTAAATGAAAAATACAAAAAGATTTTTGTTTATCATTTGTGTTTTACCCATTTCGTAATTTATGCTTAATGAAAAATACAAATGATATTTGTGTGTCTTTTGAGTAAATATTTTTGTGGTTTGGTTTAAAAATTTCAAAAACGCAAAAATATTTTTATTTTTGTGTGTATTTTAGTTTGACACACTTTATGTGGCATATACTTGTATTTGAATCCCATCTTTTTCGCTCCCATGTGGCTAGAACTTTTGGTTTAGATTTTCAATACTTATTATGTTCTTTACCATGCTTACATAGAATAGTTGGATTTTGTGTTGTTATAATGGATTCTATTTTTATATGCCTCAATTCACATATGCACAAACTCATTTGAAATTTTGACTTCACATGTTATATTTGAGCTTTGTGAGGTGTTCTCCTACCAATATTATAATCTACCTACTTGTGACCTAAGAGGAGTAGTGCATGTCAAAATCCATTGCACGTGAGATTTGTGAGAAATAAAATATATTATATATAAATGTGCACGGGGAAGGGCTCCGAAAGTATTTATTATCCTTTGTGAATAGCAAACCATCGTTTGATTTGGACCTAAAAGAAATACGTGGTCCAAAGGTCTAGGCTTGTATACATTGTGTATGTTTGTTCATTGAGTTCAATCTATATTATCACGTGAGGTTACATTCTAATGTGAGGAAGTTTGCTATCAATTGAGAACTTCGTGAACATATTTTAAGTGATTGGGTCTAAATTTAATTGTTGCTAGTTCACACCCCAATACTTCCGTTTCCATTTGACACATTTTTGCCATACGAGTGTGAAAAGCTTATCTTATTTTGTGTCATTTGTGTGTTTATCTAGTCCATCTTTGCTTCTACTTCACAATTGGTATTTATCTTGTTGCATTCTTTGTTGATATCACATGCTTAATACTTTATGTATCATATTGGTATCTTTTTCTTGCATCCTAGTTGGTATCCGTTATTATTTGTTGGATTAGTTATGAATTTGTTTCCCACATGCTTTAATGTTCTCATCACTTTATGCACATTTGCATGTTTAGCTTGCTATCCCATTCTATTTATCCCTTGTATAGTTTAAGGGGTGTATATTCTTTAATTGGGGGAGATAAGTTAATTTTTTTATCCTTTTTCTATTTCTGAACAAAAAGGGGGAGAATGATAGGGGGAGAAATGGTATCTAATCCTACTGTAATCGTATCTTAGTTTAGGAGATTTAACTTAGGAGGAGAGCGCTATATTCTTAGGTTGATCATTGTTGATAAAGAGGATAATTAATTTAGGGGGAGTATTTATTTTATGCATTTAATATTCTTGATATTCTCTATGCGTTTGATAGTTTGCTTAAGTGTGCAAGAATTCTTCTAAGTGGCAATTTTCATCGTCGGCAAAGATATTGATCCTTGGGTTGTTTGAGTCAAGCTATTGTATTTTTATTTTGGGTGGGACATTTTTTTAGTCTAGTAGAGCTTGACGGCCCTTTAGGATTTTTGTTGGTTTTTGTCCCAGAATAGCCAAAGGGGGAGATTTGTAAGGACACAAATTTCCAATTGAGTCCTTTGTATTTTTGGCCCAATTTTGAACAAAAATTTTTGAGTCATAGGATAGAGTTATTTGTCATCCTTCAAGACTATGACATACTAAAGTTGAAGACGTAGCGGCCAAGATTATCAAGCTTCATCAAATGCCGAGTTTATTGTGCTTTATTTCTATGTCAATAACATTTGTTTCGTTTACTCCTAAGGTATGAATGCATTATATATTTATACAGGAGCTTGGAACAAATAATATTGGGTGTAAGTTTTGTTTAAACTGTTGTTTATTTTTAGAAAGTTTATTTAAAATATTATAATAATGTTTCTAGGATAAAATTGAATTTTTCAACATTCTCGAAATTCGTTCGATATTGTCGTTCGAACGAGTTTTTCGTTCGAACGAGAATATCGTTCGAACGAGGTTTGCCAACGATTGTGCCTCTGGAACTTCGTTCGAATGAGTTGGTTTGTTCAAATGAGAATGTCGTTCGAACAAGTTTGGCAACGAGATTTCCCATCAGGCCACTGGAACTTTGTTAGAAGGGTCGTTCGAACGAGACTTCGTTCGAACGAAAATCTTGTTCGAATGAGATTTCCGACGAGAAATTAAAATGGCAGTTTTGGGCAGTTTTTAACAGTTTTTCCCACTCCTTTACCCACTAACTTTTGACAGACTTATCAAGTGCTGGAACCAACGATTTTGGTATAACTTTTTCACATCCGTCCATCTCTAAGAGAGAGTTTGAGAGAAAAATTCCAAAAGGAAAAGTTCAAGTTTGAGTGTTCATTTTCCAAAGAAAGTTCTTTAAAACAATTATGTTTTACACCCATAGTTTATTTATTCTAAGCTTCCATATAAATATATTGCTTGGAG
The DNA here is from genome assembly GCA_949130495.1 of Sambucus nigra. Lineage (NCBI taxonomy): Eukaryota > Viridiplantae > Streptophyta > Magnoliopsida > Dipsacales > Adoxaceae > Sambucus > Sambucus nigra. Next base: position 314,874,419 of record OX422214.1, on the reverse strand, counting down.
CGTTTAGCACCGGTTTATCTCTACACCTTGAAGAAGAGAAGTTTGGGTTACTTCTACATCCCTACAAGAATAATTCTCATGTTTTTCTGCGGCACTCTCACATGGTGAAATGGACCATGTGTGGTTGATGGTGTACCTAAAGTCTCATTGGTGAATTTTAAGATTTCGGTGGAGCTCCGGGGTTGTCGACTAGGCGGAGGTGTTTACAAAAAGACGCATCAAGGCTTGAAAGGGGTCGAGTCGAGGAAGTAAGTCATATGTATTGTATTTGTAAAACTATACTTAGTGGACTTAAGGCTAGGGCCGTCCGAGGTTTTTTCCCGTTATGGATTTTTCCTCGTACATCGCGGCATAGTGATTTATTTATTTATTTTATCTAGTGCAAAATTCACCTAGAACGCATGCTTAGGTAAAAAGATAAATTTGGTTTATATCACTAATTGTTTAATGTAATAACCCGCCTTTTTGGAGACAATTAAATTCCATAATTAAGTATAATTTGGAATTTGGAAGAATTTCTCGAAATAGTAATTTTTGGGATTTTCGAGGATTTAATGATTTTCGATGGGTGTTATAAATTATTTTGGGACTATATAAGTCGAAATATTTTATTTATATGTCGCCGTGGAGTATAGCGACAAAAGAGGAAAGATTTTGAGTAGAAAACCCGCATTTAATTATTTTGGGTTAGAATAGTGATTTGCGGTCAAGTACCTCGGATGGAAATTTTGACTGTGCCATGAGTCTCGGAATGTCCGATATAGTCGGAAAAGAGTGTCCGATTGTCGAAATTAAGTTCCGGGTAATTTTGGAGTTAAATAGGCTCGTAAATGAGTAAACGAGTCGTTTTGGGGGTATTAAGGGATTTAACCCTTTTCTCCTTATAAAAGGAGGGAGAGGGGGAGAAGAAAGAAGAGAAAGAAGAAAAAAGAGAGAGGGAAGAGAGAGAGAGGGAAGAAAAGAGGAAAAAGGGGGAGATTCCGTCCAGCCTCCGCGGGATTCGGCTCGAGGACGTCGGATTTTATCCACGAGGCAAGTGTTTACTTGATTTATTTATTTTTGAGCATAAATATCTTATATCATTGTTGGTATAACAAACCCAAATGATTTTGGGTTGGGTATTCGTGGATAAAACGGGTTTTCGGGAGATAAAATGAATAAACCCCTAAAATTGATAAATTGGAGAAATTTAGTAATTAACCAAAAATATTGGGTGATTTAGGGTTCTAGGATGTTTAGGACCCGTATTATATGTGTATTTGTTATTGGTAGAAGTTGTAGGCCGTTTGTTGAAGAGATGGAAGCTTGGAGGAAGCTTCCAATCGATTGACCCCTGCTGAAAGTGGATAATTTTCTTAGGGTGATTTGGGTGGGATAGATTCCATTTCATATTGCTTTGAGGTTAATTAGGTGATAACCTAAAGGACCTTTTAGGACTTTATGGTCCATAAATTAAGGCAATTTAGGAGGGTAAAGTAAGGGTTTTAAGTATATAACCCTTAATCTATATTTTCGAGGAAAATAAAATATCTGCTGAAATTGATGGATTAGGGTTCCTAAATTAAATTGGGGACTTCTAAATGATTAATTGGACTAGGCGTAGTCTTGGAGTTCAAGGAAATGAAATCCTTAACTCGTTGAATTTAAGGTTGTTCGGGTGAGATAAATCCCGAGGATAATTCTCGTAGGCATACATGCCTATATAATTATGCTTAAAGAAAGCATAATTATATCGATTATCGTTAAGTATATCCTAGGAGATAATTAGGATAATTTGGGAATATAGATATTTGTTGATTTCACTTAGAGTGAAGGGTATCATTGGAGATATCCAATAAATCCTTAGATAGGATTGAGATATATAGTGATTATTAAAGTAAGAAATACTTTGGGTTTAGTATCATGCTTATATGAATGCATGATTATGATTCCTGGAGGGAATCTTTGGGATTATGGTCATCGTTAGATGATATAGGCCATTATGGCCGGTTATATATTTTAGGAGGAATATATAAGATATGTATATACTGTGTGATTTAGGTATATATATATATATATGTTATGATGGAAATGATTTTGAAAATATAAAAATGAATATTTTCAAAATGGAAAGAGAAATGTTTTTCATAATTGATAAAATATGGATTACACACCTCCCTAAATCTCTATCATAAGGGAAGTTGCGTGCCTTGTGGTGAAGCCCACTGGCTATTGAGCAGGGTGGATATAGTCCCTAGGCCATATGGGCATTTGTATTATTGCGCTGGTTAGGGGATTCCGGGTGTGGTCCTGACTTTCCCGCAGGCAATATGGCCGCTTCCCGACGTTGGTAGTTCCCAGGTTGTCTTGTATAGATAGGCCCTGGAAGATGATAGCCATTTAGGGGCGCGTCCAGTGGGGAAACCCGGAGGGGCGGTCTTAGATTTATGAAAGCAATTCATGATAATGAATTGGCTTTTTATTTACATTTCCTGGGTATAAAAAGGGAATTGGGATAAAGGTTTGTCTTCGGTAACACTCCCGGATGGAAGAAGGGATGTGGAAGCATATGATTTGATCAAAGCATTTTCATGCTAATGAAAATGGCTTTGGGTACATTTCCTGAGTATAAAAAGGTAAATGGGATGATATATAAAGGAAAAGCATTTTTATAATAATAAAATTGGCTTTTAAAAGTACATGTTATGATAAAGAAATTCATGCTAATGAATTGGCTTTTAAATACATTTCCTGGATATGAGAAGGGAAATGGAAGGTTTTGATATGAGTATAGAATACACCTCAGTCCGGGAGGTAGATCCGGATGTGTATTATATAGTTTATTACGAAAACCTCAGTCCGGGAGATATTATCCGGACGTATATTGTTGATGAATATATATATACATGTATTTATACATTTGTGTGTGCTATGGGCCTAATGGATCTCTACCATTAACCCTACTAAGTAGTAGTATATCGGGGGGGTTCCTTGTTCGGATTTCGCTTTGCGAGACACCCCACGCACAAACTTAGTGCAGTGTTGAGAATGGAGGGAAGTTTAGCCCTTAGCACTGGGACTATCTGGGGTAGATAGTAGTTGGGTGATAGACTAGTTATGCAGGGATAGCTTGACTAGGGTATGTGTTAGGGTGCGTTAGGTGTGCACTACTAGAGGAGAGGTGAGGGGTATCTCATGGGAGTGCGATACCAATTTAAATATGAGATAAAACTATTTTTCTAAAAATAAAGCATTTATGCACTTGCAAAATATTTTCAAAATTCGGGCTCTGACCCGTTTATATACTCTCCTTTCTTTCTATATATTATATATATATACAGGTGTCCAGACACATGGATGCCTGGATGGAAATTCTTTCGAGTCAGACGTCTGCTGCAGCAGTTGTGGATGCTTGCGTGTTTTCGGTAGACGCTTCGTTCCTTGTACTCTAAATAGGAGGTATTGTACAAACATTCGGGCCCATGGTCCAACTATTTTTATTTATTCTTCGCACGTTATTTGATATGGTTGTATATTTGAACCGAGTGTTCGGTTATTTTATTTCATTTCAGTTTCATTTACGCATTAACTTGTGGATGTTTCATATTAATTGTTTAAAAAGAGTAGTTAAGTAAAAGTTTTTAACGCTCGCCTAATAGGATATTAGTAATCAAATGGATTTTTGACAGTGATGCTAAGAATGATCCATATGTAACTCCTGTTATAATTTGATATAGGAGTGATCGCCTGTATCCCATTAGGCGGGTTTTTACAGATGGTATCAGAGCATCAGGTTCTAGTATCCTTAGGAATCTGTGCGGACGTACTACGCTTTCAACGTTGCTCTCGATTTGTTATAGAGCCCCAGGATTAGGATTGTTGATTTCTCTATGAGATTTCGTTCTCTTGCCATGTTAGAAGATTTTAGTAATCCTTTGCGTGCTCGTTCTAGGATCGTGTGTGCCGATCGAAGAAGGACGACCAAGGAGGGCTTCGGGGAAGAGAGCATTGGCAAGTCTTAGTTAGCTCGGGAAGCAAGTAGAAGATGGGGACGAGGACCTTAGTAGAGGCCACTCTCCTAGTGGATGCAGAAGGCTCGGGAGCTTTGGCTTAGATCAGGGTATTGAAATACCCAGATGTGAAAATATAAGGAAGATTTTCACTTGTAGGGAGAATGTGGGTGTGTTTAAGTGCCCCTGAGTGGACATCCACATGGGGAGATTTGTTGAAACTAGTAGTGTACTTTCCTTTTTACGAAGAGGTTAAGAGGATTAGTAAGGTGATTGTAAGGAGGGAGGTTATAGAGTCAGATGGCATTGACAACCTTATCATGGTCAGGAAGGCCAGTGATGAAAATGGTATTGTGGAGTGGGGAGCCACACGGTTAGTCCTTTTTTCGGTAGGAATAAAGGACAAGATTAGGGTTCCCAGATGGGGCCTAGAGTTAAGAAATTCTACTAAGAGGTGTGGCTAGATGAAGTTGTGGCATCCGATAGCCCTAGACTCGTGTGTGTAATTTGAGCTCTATATTTGGTATCGATAACATAATAATGTAGGCTTGTGTGTTTTCCGCGATAGCGGAATTTTGTTTTCTTTCACTCGCCATAGAGATGGGTGATTATATTTTGTATATATACGTATAATGTATTTGGTTGATCGGAGCGATAACAGGCTAATGATGGCAAGACAATCGTGTCCAAAGTTCCTGGAGGGAACAGATTGTGGTTGCGGTGTCTCACCTGGATACAGGTTCAGTACACCTTTGTTATTATGGATTTGTGGAACCTCGATGAGTAGAGGCTTCCTTATTTTGGTTGGTATGTGTGGCAACCTTATAGATATAATTTAAGGCCCACAGGATCATTGTTGAGATGTAAGATTTAGCTCAGTACTGGTTTGCGCAAGGACTTAGAAATAGTGCGAGCACTAGGTGGTGTGACTCTTAGTTAGAGATAGGAGTTCAGACCACCTTTCGATGATAAGGGATAGGATTATCCCAGTTGCATGTCTGAAATAACGGGACTCCGTGACCGACGAAGTCAAGTGTTAATGTGTGGAGGGATTCCTTGTTTGGATTTCGCTTTGTGAGACACTCCACACATGACTCTTAACGACGTCGGGCGTGGAGAGCTGTTATAGGATGCAAGGATGGGGGTTAGTCTTATAGTGTGGATGATCCACTATAGACTACGCGCCCTGTGATGATGGTATGATTATGAAAATATTGTGCTATGGAAAAGCACTAAAGTGGTCCTCTCACCACAAGTAGTTGGTGTGACACCCCGACTAATTAAATACCGCGTAGCTCCTCCTTTATTAAATTAATACAAAATGCCAAGTTGGTCCAGTTAATAGCATCACTGTCGAAAACATTTTAATGATTACTAACCACCTAGTATTTAAAAAGTAAGTTGCCAAATTTTAAGTTAAGTCTGATTAACATGCAATAAGAGAATAATGGAAGAACAACAAAATCCATTCACCATAACGAAGTAATGAAATAACCAACAAATAGTAATAAGTCCGGAGGAAAACTCCTCACAACAATCCCACAGCTGAAAATAATATGACAAGTCTGAATCCTGAATTAATTACATGCCAGAAGTCTGAATAACTGAAATAAATGAAGTGTCTCTAAAATAAATGGGCGACATGCCCTACAACTGATAAATGCTGAATATAGAGTCAAGATAGATGAAGCGTCTACAAGCAAAGTCCTGTAACTTCCACAAACAGCTACAGCTCGTCACCTGAATGAGGATCCTAAGCATGGTGTCCTTGTGGCTGGGCACCTAAAATTGGTTTTTACAAAAAGATAGATTTGAAAGCAAACGGGTCAGTGCCCGAAAGTGGAGAGTATTTTAAAAATATCAAGTGCTTTAATAACATTTAAAATAATGAATGCAAAAATACATGTTAGGACATGCTCTCACATGAAATACTCACCTCTCGTCTAACTGTGCACTCCTAACGTTCCTGTACCCATTCATGTGTTTTCTCATAACTATCTAGTTCAAAAGAGTTTCTAACACTTCTACTCGGTTCACGTTTTAATTCCAACCTTAACAATTAAATAGAGAGTTCTAATTTAATTCTCGGATTCCCAATTATTAACAAAACCATTTAATGATAACTGTCCCCTTTTTATCTTTTCATAACGTTACAATAACTATACTCACAGTTCCACATAACACATTTCCTTTTCATTTTTCCGTATATTATTCACATCATAAATATACAATACAAGCACCCCGAGGCTAAGCTGGAGTGCACGCATACTCTGCTATCCATCCCGGTACATCACGTACATAAGGATTACGCATTCCGAATCTCTCAGGAATCGTTCTCAGATAACAACATCACAAACAATGGAGGCGAACACAGTCACATCACATGGGTCACGCACATACCTACGCTCCCACGATCAGCAGACTTAATAATATCCCAATAAGTCCTTCTTTGACCTATGTTCATCGAGGTACCAATCTAAATCCGGGCAACACAAGGATAAGAAGGCCCTAAGCGAACGTAAACCTCTCATGATAGCAAGTATGGTAGGTATGTCATACACATAAAATTATATGCTAAGCATTCACACATCTTAGATATCTCAATATTAATAAAGGTATACTCTACATCCTCATACCATTATTCCAATTTTATATATTTTAAGTCTCCCGATAATATAGAATTTAAACTGTCGACACGTCACACGTCATAGTTTCTTATACTTAAAGCCAATCTTAAATAGATTATTAAGTTCCTATTATTCCCACATATAACATCATCATTCCTAAGGTCCTTACTTCTGCCCCGAACATCATTTCATCAATTATTCGAATTTACACTTTTAACCCAAATATTATCTCACTTATCGAATTCCATTAGATTTAGAATAATTCCTCAAATTGAATTCTAATTAAGGTCCAAATTTCATAGCCATGCCTACTGGTCTTCCTTAAGTTTAAGGGTATTCATAAGGTCTCCAATAATATTTCCCAAGGGTTAACATCATTAAAATTTAAATAGGGAAAACTTTACTCATTCTGGGAAGGTTGATCGATCGAACTTTACCTTCGATTGATCGATGGTGGTCGATCGATCGACTGATGAATGTCGATCGATTGAACGCACCAGGTATGGCTACGGACTGCTTCGTTTTGCAGTTTTCAAATCATCACAAAACATCCTTTTAATGCATGAAACTCTAATATAACGTTATAATATCATCATACAACCATCCTACAACATTGTTAACGTTCTAAAACCAACAATTCATCAACCAAGGACTTTGTTTGGATCAAAACTTCATCAAGAACCCTAGTTTCCTATTTCTTTCAAGAAAATTAATAAATCTCTTCTTAAATTCGTTTTTAGATCATCAAGGGTCATAATTTTGAATTCATAATTCGTCCAGAATGTTTCTACATGCAGTCCCTAACATAGTTCATAGTTTTACATCTTCAAATTCATGAGTCTAATCAATCTTCTAAGATAAATTTGATAATTTCCTAAACATGGAAAAGCATAGCATTGAATCTATTGTAATTAAACCACTTGCCTTAATCTTTCCCTGAATTTGAGGTTGAATCTTGAAGGTTGAATCTGTCCTCTCTCTCTCTGCAGAATTCTCCTCTTTCTCTCTCTCTCTACAAGTTCTTCTCAAGGTGATAATGGAGGAGGGGTTGGTTTTTGCCAAGTTTTAAAGTTTCTAACTTCTCCCGTAGCCCACTACCTAAATTGGGGTTGGAAATGGATTAGTGGGTTAAGACTAAGTCAGATTTTTAACTCTAATTTTCGTGGGTTTTAATCACCCAATTTTCGAAATTACCAAACTACCCTTTTGGGTTGCCGGTATGGCCTAAAAATGCCCCGGGACCCAAACTAAACCCCCGGCTAGTGTTTTCTGACTATTTCTATCCTTCCGGACTCGTTGGCGCACTCAAAATGACCATATGGGTGATAAAAATAAAATTCACTTTTTAATTCAAATAAATATATTCTTGACGCGACTGTCACGCGCGTCCCAACAAAATTTCCCAAATTGCCGTATTTCAATCTCGCGACAATTTCAATAGTTCCAATATTCATATATTGCCATATATACACATTATAATCAAATACTAACTCACATCTCGTTAATATTTTTATCCGAATTAATTCTCAATTAATTCACATTTAATTTAATTAATCCCATAAATAAATATCATAAAAATACGGGGTATTACATACTTCCCCCCTAATAACAGAATTTCGTCCCGAAATTCGGAAATAGAAACTACCTGGTAAGAACAACTCTGGATAACGTTCGCGCATTTCATCCTCGCGCTCCCATGTGGACTCCTCGACATTATGATGTCGCCACTGAACACGCACTAACGGGACTATCTTTAACCGCAGTTTCCTCTCACTTCGGTCCAAAATAGCAATCGGCCCCTCCTCGTAGCAACTATCAGGCTGGAGATCGATGTCCTCCAAAGCAATATGAGAATGAGCCAAATCGTCTCTAAGATATTTCCTTAGCAAGGAAATATGAAATACATCGTGAATCCTATGCAAATGCTCCGGTAACCCAAGTCTATACGCAACCGGTCCAATCCGCTCAATAATAGGAAATGGTCCCACATATCTCGGTGCCAACTTCCCTTTCTTCCCGAAACGCATAATCCCCTTCATAGGAGATACTCTGAGCAAAACCTGGTCCCCCACTTGGAACTCCCTGAAGAACCTCTTCGCATCAGTATAGCTCTTCTGCCGATCCTGAGCTACCCGAATGCGACTCCGAATCAATTCTATCCTCGTCGATGTATCCTGAATCACTTCTGGCCCAAGTAGCTTGTTGTCCCCCACCTCCAACCAACATGCTGGGGAACGACAAGGTCTACCGTATAACGCCCCAAATGGAGCCATGCCAATAGTGAACTGGTAGGAATTGTTGTAAGAAAACTCTACCAGTGGAAGATACTGCTCCCATCCACCCCCGAAATCAATGATGCTCATACGCAACATGTCCTCCAACATTTGGTTTGTACGCTCGGTCTGCCCATCGGTCTGCGGGTGATATGCCGTACTCAACCGCAATTCCGTGCCCATGGCCTCCTGCAAACTTTCCCAAAACCGTGAAACAAATATCTTGTCTCGGTCAGACACGATATTTAGGGGCACACCATGAAGTCTCACTATCTCTACAATAAAGAGCTGGGCATACTGTCCCATAGTGTAGTCTGTCCTTACGGGTAGAAAATGAGCGACTTTGGTCAACCTGTCCACAATTACCCAAATGGAGTCGTGACCTCTCTGTGACGTAGGCAACCCCGTGATAAAGTCCATGGATACGCTCACCCACATCCACATCGGGACCTCCAACGGCTGTAGCAGTCCTGTCGGTCTCTGATGATCCACTTTTACTAGCTGACAAGTGGCGCATTTTGAAACAAACACGGCAATATCTCTCTTCATCCCGCTCCACCAATACTGTCGTCTCATGTCTTGGTACATTTTGTCCCCACCGGGATGTACTGCGAACCGTGAGCCGTGCGACTCTGCCATTACCTCGTGTCACAATTCCTCCCCTTTCGGAACTACCAATCTCCCATTGAAGCGTAATCCCCCGTCTGAGCTAATGGTATAGGATTCGGCTCCCTCTGCCAATAATCGAACTATCTTCTCCTGACAGAACAAGTCATTTGCCTGTGCCCTTACTACCTTCGTGACAATCTGCGGTGTAACGGTCATCATCGACATGAATGATCGGGCCACTGCATCCTGGTGTCCCAACTCCTTCCATTTGGCCTTCCATACCCCTGCCACCTCATCTACTGGCCTACGACTTAATGCGTCTGCTACCACGTTAGCCTTCCCCGGGTGATACTGGATATCAAACTGATAGTCCTTTACAAACTCAAGCCACCTTCGCTGCCGCATATTCAACTCCTTCTGCGTGAATAGGTACTGTAGGGACTTGTGGTTCGTGAACAATCGAAACTTTTCCCCCAAAAGGTAATGTCTCCAAATACGAAGGGCAAATACAACTGCCGCCAACTCCAAGTCATGAGTGGGGTAATTCTTCTCGTGAGGCTTTAGCTTACGGGAAGCATAAGCTATGGCCTGACTCTCCTGCTGCAAGACACCTCCAAGTCCTTGTAAGGACGCATCAGTGTAGACTAGATACTCAACTCCCGATCTCGGAAATGCTAACACAGGTGCTGAGGTCAACTTATCCTTCAACTCGTCAAATGCCAACTGACAGGCATCACTCCAAATGAACGGCACACCCTTACGAGTCAGATGTGTCAAAGGACCCGCTATCTTCGAAAATCCCCGAATGAACCTCCTGTAGTATCCTGCAAGACCCAAGAAACTACGGATCTCTGTCGGCGTTGTGGGTTGTCCCCACTCCCTCACCGCAAATACTTTCCCCGGATCAACAGATATCCCCCTGTCGGAAATAATGTGCCCCCAAAACTGGACCTCCTTCAGCTAAAACCCGCACTTCTCATACTTTGCATACAACTCGTTCTGACGTAGCGTCTGCAACACTTGCCTCAAATGCTCGGCGTGCTCCTCCTCTGTCTGGGAGTAAACCAGAATATCATCAATGAAGACAATGACAAACTAGTCTAGGAAATATCTGAACACCTTATTCATCAAGTCCATAAGCACGGCTGGAGCATTGGTCAAACCAAAAGGCATAACCCGAAGCTCGTAAGAACCATATCTCGATAAGAATGCAGTCTTCGAGACATCCTCCTCCCTGATACGCAACTGATGGTATCCCGATCTCAAATCAATCTTCGAGAAGAAAGAAGCTCCTCTCAACTGGTCGAATAGGTCATCGATTCGAGGCAACGGATAATTATTCCGTATTGTGACCTTGTTCAACTCTCGGTAGTCCACACACAATCTCAGTGAACCATCTCTCTTCTTCACGAACAACACATGGGCACCCCACGATGAAGTACTCCTCCGTATAAACCCCTGACCCAACAACTGCTCAATCTGATCTCGTAGCTCTCGCATCTCTGCCTGAGCCATACGGTACGGTGCGGGTGCTATAGGTCTCGTATCTGGCAATAAGTCTATGACAAAGTCTATCTCTCGACTGGGGGGTAGGCCTGGTATCTCCTGAAACACATCAGAATACTCCCTGACAACTGGGATCAAATCTAAAGGAATCACAACCTCCTTAGAGGTATCCTCCTCTATGTAGTACAAATGAGCGGTCGAGCCTCCCTCTGGGCGATGCATCTCCACTACAAACATCTCTTGCCCCGGAATGGCAAAAATAATGTTCCCACCGAAGCCATCAATCATGGCTCTATAGTCTGCGAGCCAATCCATACCGATAATCACATCATGCACATGCATATCTAATACCAACATGTCTGTAGGTAATACCAAACTACCAATCTCTACCCCCACTCCCCGGCATATAAAGAAAATAAGTGACCCACTCCCCAATGGTGAGTCTACACACGTCACTGTGCTCTATGCTGTAGCTAACAACCCTAAGGCTTTAGCAAAATGTGTAGCTATAAAACAATGCGTTGCCCCCGTATCAAACAAAACCCGACCCATAGTACCATGGATAGGAAACATACCCTCAATCGCGGGTGGTGCCTGTGGATCTGCTGCCTGGTGGACGTTATAGACACGTCCATACTGTAACTTCCCCTGCTGCACAGGAACTGCTGGAATGGCTGGTAGTGCTGGCACCTGGGCTGGAGCTGGGAGGGCAGGTGGAAAAAGTGGCCTCTGTGGCTCATGTCGAGCACCCTTCTGCTGTTGCGGGGCCCTTCCCCTATCAGGACAGTCCTGGCATTTATGGCCAGTCTTGCCGCAAACGAAACACTTCCCCGGGAAGTTCCCCCCTCTCTGTCCCTGTTGCCCCCGGCCCTGGTGGCCGTTACCGTTCCTCCACTGGCCCTGCTGAAACTGTTGTTGACCATTCTGACCCTGCTGGTTCTGATGGCTGTTCGGACCCTGATGGCTCTGTCGGAAACCTCCCTGTCCGTGCCTGAAATTTCCTGACCTGAACCTCTTGTGATCCCCCTGCTGGGAACCCTGATCACCCTGCCTCTGCCCCTGAACATAATGTGCCCCACTGGCACCATTTCCCCCAGTCCTGCGCTGATGGCTGGACTCTCCTGACCTCTTGCCTTCAGCCATGTGAAAGTGATGATCCTGGCAGTGTAATAGTGCGGCGTTAACCACGTCAGAATAAGTGGGCAACGAGAGGTTCCCTAACAAATGCTGACGAATCCTCCATGTCAACCCGTTTGTAAATTTCTGTATCTTCTTCTCCTTTGTCGGTATCTCATCCGGAACAATGTTCAGAAGATTAGTGAATTCGGCCTCATACTCGGCCACAGTCTTACCTTCCTTCTTGAGGCTCATTAGCTTCCTCCTCATTTCCGTGTGAACTGCTGACGGAAAGTACTTGCGGTCAAACCGCACCCAAAACTCTTGTATCGTGAGAGTGTCTCTCTCCTCCATGATGGTAATAGACTCCCACCACTGCAGTGTAGATCCAACTAGCTTGAAAGTAGCTAGCACCTGCTTCTGAACTTCGATGCACTCATACATCCTCAAGTGCCGTTGAATGTCCTTCCTCCACTGACTCGAAACCACAACATCGGAGCTACCTACGAACTCCGGAGGGTGTGCTTTCGGAAAAGCATCACGTACACGTTCCCAAGCAGACGGGAATGCAAGTGCCTGAACTGGCGTGGCTGCTGGCGCCTGAGGTGGTGCCTGTTGTACAACTGCTAGAGCGGCATTTACCGCTTGGGCTACAATGGCTGCAACCTCAGCGGCATTCATGGTGCCCTATACTAGAGCTGGCTGTGGCTCGGGCTGTGCATTCCTAGGAACCCGTGGTGCACGTCGTGGAGGCATCTAAAATAAGATTAAAGTCTATAAGTTCGCAGTTATAAACTCAAAATAGTTGAAGAACGTAGCATATACAAAAGAATACAACAGTCCTAAAATATAGGGCTCTACATCAAAGAAAGCTCAGCGGAAACATAATAAGCCGTACAGATCCTAGAGGACACTAGAACCTGATGCTCTGATACCACCTGTGACACCCCGACTAATTAAATACCGGGTAGCTACTCCTTTATTAAATTAATACAATATGCCAAGTTGGTCCAGTTAATAGCATCACTGTCGAAAACATTTTAATGATTACTAACCACCTAGTATTTAAAAAGTAAGTTGCCAAATTTTAAGTTAAGTCTGATTAACATGTAATAAGAGAATAATGGAAGAACAACAAAATCCATTCACCATAACGAAGTAATGAAATAACCAATAAATAGTAATAAGTCCGGAGGAAAACTCCTCACAACAATCCCACAACTGAAAATAATATGACAAGTCTGAATCCTGAATTAATTACATGCCAGAAGTCTGAATAACTGAAATAAATGAAGTGTCTCTAAAAGAAATGGGTGACATGCCCTACAACTGATAAATGCTGAATATAGAGTCAAGATAGATGAAGCGTCTACAAGCAAAGTCCTGTAACTTCCACAAACAGCTACATCTCGTCACCTGAATGAGGATCCTAAGCATGGTGTCCTTATGGCTGGGCACCTAAAATTGGTTTTTACAAAAAGATAGATTTGAAAGCAAACGGGTCAGAGCCCGAAAGTGGAGAGTATTTTAAAAATAGCAAGTGCTTTAATAACATTTAAAACAATGAATGCAAAAATACATGTTAGGACGTGCTCTCACATGAAATACTCACCTCTCGTCTAACTGTGCACTCCTAAAGTTCCTGTACCCATTCATGTGTTTTCTCATAACTATCTAGTTCAAAAGAGTTTCTAACACTTCTACTCGGTTCACGTTTTAATTCCAACCTTAACAATTAAATAGAGAGTTTTACTTTAATTCTCGGATTCCCAATTATTAACAAAACCATTTAATGATAACTGTCCCCTTTTTATCTTTTTATAACGTTACAATAACTATACTCACAATTCCACATAACACATTTCCTTTTCATTTTTCCGTATATTATTCACATCATAAATATACAATACAAGCACCCCGAGGCTAAGCTGCAGTGCACGCATACTCTGTTATCCATCCCGGTACATCACGTACATAAGGATTACGCATTCCGAATCTCTCAGGAATCGTTCTCAGATAACAACATCACAAACAATGGAGGCGAACACAGTCACATCACATGGGTCACGCACATACCTACGCTCCCACGATCAGCAGACTTATTAATATCCCAATAAGTCCTTCTCTGACCTATGTTCATCGAGGTACCAATCTAAATCCGGGCAACACAAGGATAAGAAGGCCCTAAGCGAACGTAAACCTCCCATGATAGCAAGTATGGTAGGTATGTCATACACATAAAATTATATGCTAAGCATTCACACATCTTAGATATCTCAATATTAATAAAGGTATACTCTACATCCTCATACCATCATTCCAATTTTATATATTTTAAGTCTCCCGATAATATAGAATTTAAACTGTCGACACGTCACAGTTTCTTATACTTAAAACCTATCTTAAATAGATTATTAAGTTCCTATTATTCCCACATATAACATCATCATTCCTAAGGTCCTTACTTCTGCCCCGAACCTCATTTCATCAATTATTCGAATTTACACTTTTAACCCAAATATTATCTCACTTATCGAATTACATTAGATTTAGAATAATTCCTCAAATTGAATTCTAATTAAGGTCCAAATTTCATAGCCATGCCTACTGGTCTTCCTTAAGTTTAAGGGTATTCATAAGGTCTCCAATAATATTTCCCAAGGGTTCACATCATTAAAATTTAAATAGGGAAAACTTTACTCATTCTGGGAAGGTCGATCAATCGACCTTTACCTTCGATCGATCGATGGTGGTCGATCGATCGACTGGTGAATGTCGATCGATCGAACGCACCAGGTATGGCTACGGACTGCTTCGTTTTGCAGTTTTCAAATCATCACAAAACATCCTTTTAATGCATGAAACTCTAATATAACGTTATAATATCATCATACAACCATCCTACAACATTGTTAACGTTCTAAAACCAATAATTCATCAACCAAGGACTTTGTTTGGATCAAAACTTCATCAAGAACCCTAGTTTCCTATTTCTTTCAAGAACATTAATAAATCTCTTCTTAAATTCGTTTTTAGATCATCAAGGGTCATAATTATGAATTCATAATTCGTCCAGAATGTTTCTGCATGCAGTCCCTAACATAGTTCATAGTTTTACATCTTCAAATTCATGGGTCTAATCAATCTTCCAAGATAAATTTGATAATTTCCTAAACATGGAAAAGCATAGCATTGGATCAATTATAATTAAACCACTTGCCTTAATCTTTCTCTGAATTTGAGGTTGAATATTGAAGGTTGAATCTGTCCTCTCTCTCTCTCTGCAGAATTCTCCTCTTTCTCTCTCTCTCTACAAGTTCTTCTCAAGGTGATAATGGAGGTGGGGTTGGTTTTTGCCAAGTTTTAAAGTTTCTAACTTCTCCCGTAGACCACTACCTAAATTGGGGTTGGAAATGGCTTAGTGGGTTAAGACTAAGTCAGATTTTTAACTCTAATTTTCGTGGGTTTTAATTACCCAATTTCCGAAATTACCAAACTACCCTTTTGGGTTGCCGGTATGGCCTAAAAATGTCCCGGGACCCAAAATAAACCCCAGGCTAGTGTTTTCTGACTATTTCTAACCTTTCGGACTCGTTGGCGCACTCAAAATGAACATACGGGTGATAAAAATAAAATTCACTTTTTAATTCAAATAAATATATTCTTGACGCGACTGTCACGCGCGTCCCAATAAAATTTCCCAAATTGCCGTATTTCAATCTCGCGACAATTTCAATAGTTCCAATATTCATATATTGCCATATATACACATTATAATCAAATACTAACTCACATCTCGTTAATATTTTTATCCGGATTAATTCTCAATTAATTCACATTTAATTTAATTAATCCCATAAGTAAATATCATAAAAATACGGGGTATTACAGTTGGGTGGAGTAGGACCTAGAGAAATTGAGTTGAGGATAATAGCTAGGCCCTAATAAGAAGGCAAATTTGGGGGAAATATGTGATCGGTGTGATATAAGAAGTGTTCCTACAGAGAGTAGGCACTTTGAATAGTTAGGTTTCCTTCTGTATGGGCGGAAGCATAAGATAGTAGGAATGCGTTTGTAGGTTAGTTTAGTAAGATTTAGGACGTCCCGCTGGTGTGCCTTAGGTCGTTATATCTCGATAACCGACAACGCGAGGGAGTAGTGTAACGGGAGGGTTCCTTGTCTGGATTTCGCTTTGGCGAGACATCCCACGCACGAAACCAAGCAAATATCGGGAGTTGAGAGAGGCCTTGGGCACTAGGGATATAATTAGGATACTCGTTTCGCTTAGGTAGGGTAACGAATAAATAGTAGCATTGTAGGATGTAGGCTCGATAGAGTTAGCGATTCCGAGGTTAGGAGTTTGGAATTTCGCGGGTTGGAAGGACCCATAGGTGAGTATTACACCGAGGAAAGGAGACCCTTATTGGGAGAGAGTGTTACGTGTCAGACACTCACTACGGATGTGCAGATATGCACAAGTTAGGAAGGTGTATGGGCACCTTGGTGAGGTGGTTTGGTATACCGCCTAGTTAAGATAGGAGTAGTATATAAGGTTAAAATTCATGCCAAGAGGCATTTTAAGAGGATGGGTATTAAGTGACGTATTAGAGTCACTTTAAGATTGCGGTAGCCGCATAGTGTATGGTTAGGAACCGTTAGGTTAGTATCTTTCCCTTGAGGTTTTAGGATTTGTAGTAATCCTAGTTAGAGGGTGTAAGTTGTATCTGAATTTCGAGGAAGAAATTCCATTGTAAGGGGGGAAGTATGTAATAACCCGCCCTTTTGGAGACAATTAAATTCCATAATTAAGTATAATTTGGAATTTGGAAGAATTTCTCGAAATAGTAATTTTTGGGATTTTTGAGGATTTAATGATTTTTGAAGCGTGTTATAAATTATTTTGGGACTATATAGGTCGAAATATTTTATTTATATGTCGCCGTGGAGTATAGAGACAAAAGAGGAAAGATTTTGAGTAGAAAACCCGCATTTAATTATTTTGGGTTAGAATAGTGATTTGCGGTCAAGTACCTCGGATGGAAATTTTGACTGCGCCATGAGTCTCGGAATGTCCGAGATAGTCGGAAAAGAGTGTCCGATTGTCGAAATTAAGTTCCAGGTAATTTTGGAGTTAAATAGGCTCGTAAATGAGTAAACGCGTCATTTTGGGGGTATTAAGGGATTTAACCCTTTTCTCCTTATAAAACGAGGGAGAGGGGGAGAAGAAAGAAGAGAAAGAAGAAAGAAGAAAGAAGAGAGGGAAGAGAGAGAGAGGGAAGAAAAGAGGAAAAGGGGGGAGATTCCGGCCAGCCTCCGCCGGATTCGGCTCGAAGACGTCGGATTTTATCCACGAGGCAAGTGTTTACTTGCTTTATTTATTTTTGAGCATAAATATCTCATATCATTGTTGGTATAACAAACCCTAATGATTTTGGGTTGGGTATTCGTGGATAAAACGGGTTTTCGGGAGATAAAATGAATAAACCCCTAAAATTGGTAAATTGGATAAATTTAGTAATTAACCAAAAATATTGGGTGATTCCGGGTTCTAGGATGTTTAGGACCCATATTATAGGTGTATTTGTTGTTGGTAGAAGTTGTAGGCCGTTGGGTGAAGAGATGGAAGCTTGGAGGAAGCTTCAATGGCCGAAACATCTTCTCGGAGAAGAAGCTTCCCGACTTGATCGATCGATCGATCATGGGGTTTCGATCGATCGAAGCCTTCGATCGATCGATAGCCATGGGTCGATCGATCGACCCCTGCTGAAAGTGGATGATTTTCTTAGGGTGATTTGGGTGGGATAGATTCCATTTCATCTTGCTTTGAGGTTAATTAGGTGATAACCTAAAGGACGTTTTAGGACTTTATAGTCCATAAATTAAGGCAATTTAGGAGGGTAAAGTAAGGGTTTTAAGTATATAACCCTTAATCTATATTTTCGAGGAAAATAGAATATTTGCTGAAATTGATGGATTAGGGTTCCTAAATTAAATTGGGGACTTCTAAATGATTAATTGGACTAGGCGTAGTCTTGGGGTTCAAGGAAATGAAATCCTTAACTCGTTGAATTTAAGGTTGTTCGGGTGAGATAAATCCCGAGGATAATTCTCGTAGGCATACATGCCTATATAATTATGCTTATAAAAAGCATAATTATATCGATTATCATTAAGTATATCCTAGGAGATAATTAGGATGATTTGGGAATATAGATATTTGTTGATTTCACTTAGAGTGAAGGTTATCATTGGAGATATCCAATAAATCCTTAGATAGGATTGAAATATATAGTGATTATTAAAGTAAGAAATACTTTGGGTTTAGTATCATGCTTATATGAATGCATGATTATGATTCCTGGAGGTAATCTTTGGGATTATGGTCATCATTAGATGATATAGGCCATTATGGCCGGTTATATATTCTAGGAGGAATATATAAGATATGTATATACTGTGTGATTTAGGTATATATATATATATATATATATATATATATATATATATATATATATGTTACGATGGAAATGATTTTAAAAATATAAAAATGAATATTTTCAAAATGGAAAGAGAAATGTTTTTTATAATTGATAAAATATGGATTACACACCTCCCTAAATCGCTATCATAAGGGAAGTTGCGTGCGTTGTGGTGAAGCCCACTGGCTATTGAGCAGGGCGGATATAGTCCCTAGGCCATATGGGCATTTGTATTACTGCGCTGGTTAGGGGATTCCGGGTGTGGTCCTGACTTTCCCGCAGGCAATATGGCCGCTTCCCGACGTTGGTAGGTTCCCAGGTTGTCTTATATAGATAGGCCCTGGAAGATGATAGCCATTTAGGGGCGCGTCCTGTGGGGAAACCCGTAGGGGCGGTCTTAGATTTATTAAAGCAATTCATGATAATGAATTGGCTTTATATTTACATTTCCTGAGTATAAAAAGGGAAATGGGATAAAGGTTTGGCTTCGGTAACACTCCCGGATGGAAGAAGGGATGTGGAAGCATATGATTTGATCAAAGCATTTTCATGCTAATGAAAATGGCTTTGGGTACATTTCCTGAGTATAAAAAGGGAAATGGGATGATATATAAAGGAAAAGCATTTTTATAATAATAAAATTGGCTTTTAAAAGTACATGTTATGGTAAAGCAATTCATGCTAATGAATTGGCTTTTAAATACATTTCCTGGATATGAGAAGGGAAATGGAAGGTTTTGATATGAGTATAGAATACACTTCAGTCCGGGAGGTAGATCCGGATGTGTATTATATAGTTTATTACGTAAACCTCAGTCCGGGAGATATTATCCGGACGTATATTGTTGATGTATATATATATATACATGTATTTATACATTTGTGTGTGCTACGGGCCTAATGGATCTCTACCATTCACCCTGCCAAGTAGTAGTGTATCGGGGGGTTCCTTGTTTGGATTTCGCTTTGCGAGACACCCCACGCACAAACTTAGTGTAGTGTTGAGAATGGAGGGAAGTTTAGCCCTTAGCACTGGGACTATCTGGGGTAGATAGTAGTTGGGTGATAGACTAGTTAGGCAGGGATAGCTTGACTAGGGTATGTGTTAGGGTGCGCTAGGTGTGCACTACTAGAGGAGAGGTGAGGGGTATCTCATGGGAGTGCGATACCAATTTAAATATGAGATAAAACTATTTTTCTAAAAATAAAGCATTTATGCACTTGCAAAATATTTTCAAAATTCGGGCTCTGACCCGTTTATCTACTCTCCTTTCTTTCTATATATATTATATATATATATATAGGTGTCCAGACACAGGGACGCCTGGATGGAAATTCTTTCGAGTCAGACGTCTGCTGCAGCAGCTGTGGATGCTTGCGAGTTTTCGGTAGACGCTTCGTTCCTTGTACTCTAGATAGGAGGTATTGCACAAACATTCGGGACCATGGTCCAACTATTTTTATTTATTCTTCGCACGTTATTCGATATGGTTGTATATTTGAACCGAGTGTTCGGTTATTTTATTTCATTTCATTTTCATTTTAGTTTCATTTACGCATTACCTTGTGGATGTTTCATATTAATTGTTTAAAAAGAGTAGTTAAGTAAAAGTTTTTAACGCTCGCCTAATAGGATATTAGTAATCAAATGGATTTTCGACAGTGATACTAAGAATGATCCATATGTAACTCATGTTATAATTTGATATAGGAGTGATCTCCCGGTATCCCATTAGGCGGGTTGTTACATTTAATTTCGTGATAAATTAATTTGGATAATGTTTATGTTAATTTAATTCAATTCATCACTTAATTTGATAAAATTGGGTTGGCCTAATTTGGTAATATTGAAAATACGACTTAGGCAAATTTCTAGGACTTGAGTTAAATTGATTTAAGTGAAAAATGTTTGTACATTAAATCCAATTTCACTTTGTTTAATTTTAACTTGGAAAGAAATTAAAATTAGTTAATTTGTTTAATTGAACCATCTCGCTTCCACATCATAAAAGGAAATTACTTTTTGTAGTAATAAGATTTCAAAATTAGGGGTGCTATCCTTTTCAAATTCGAATTTTCTAAGTCAAAATAATTTTTGAAGACCTGTTAGCGAAGTTAGAAAAACTTTTTCTTGATGCTGTTGTTGCTCAAATGACAAAGCCACGTCGCTCGAATGATAGGATTATGTTGTTCGATTGAGTTGTTCAAGCGACATGCAATGTCATGAGATCAGGTCGCACGAAGCTCACTCATACATTTCATCAAACAAACTTGTACTGTTTTCCTCATTTAGCCTCATTTGATATGTCGCGTGAAGGCCCCTTCAAGCGACATCTTACGTTATTCGAATGACATCTCCCTATCTTTCGAACGACCTCAACGACATAATTTTTCCTATAAATTTAGGGTTCTGCACTCATATTTTTCAAGTCTTTACAACTCCATTTTCTACAGAACTGCTGCAATTTTCAGACTTCATGTTTTAAGTTTTAAACCTCTTTTGATTCACAAAACATCTCAAATATATATGTGAATCGTTATAAACCCGTGTTACTCATATTACCCATTCTTGGAGTAATTCTTGTGAAGAAGAAAGGTTGTCTTCACTACTAACCATTAGAGCTCTTGAGGGATCTCTTGTTGACGATAACGAACTGACTCCTGAGGGTATTCGTGTGTCAAAAAGCTATATTTCTCTGTATTTGTAAGTTGTGATTTACATGTTATAGTGAAATAAAAAGGTTTTTCCCCTTTGGGGGATTTTTCCTCAAGACTGAGTTTGTGATTGAATGACTTTCATGCTTAATCTATTTATTGCTTTCAATCATGACTAGATGCATGTTTAGGGTTTAATTAAAGTTGGTGATTAAATTGGAATTTAATTAAATAAGTTTATACATTAAACGAAAGCGCACTCTCAAATTGGTATCAGAGCCAATTACACAATTATACCGTGTAATTTTTTCGCAAAAGTTTTCTGAATATCAATTTCTTAAAAAAATTAATTTTTGAAAAGCGTAAGTTCAATAAAAAACTTATATAATTGAATGCCATTTTTTGGCGGGACAAACTATGCATATTGGAAAGCCCGCATAAAATCTTCTTTAAAGGCCATAGATGAATGTGTTTGGATTATGTGCGAAAGAGGGTGGACTCCTCCCTTCGTCACCGTAAAAAAATGTGACCAATCTTAAACCTGTGACTGATTGGACCGAGGATGAATTTAAATGGAGCACATATAATTCTAGGGGGCTTAGTGCAATTTCTGGAGCCATCTCACCCAACGAATTCTGATGCATAATGATGTGTACCACGTCAAAAAAATCATGGGATGTTATTCAACTTAGATATGAAGGAACAAATGAAGTTAAAGAATTAAAATTGCAAAATTTAACTACTCAATTTGAAACGATATCTATGCTTGAATCTGAAAGTTTTGATGATTTTTAGGCACGTCTATCTGATATTGTCAATACTAGTTTCAATATTGGTGAACATATTCCTAATGCACGAGTAGTTAAAAAGATTTTGAGATCATTACCTAAATGTTTTATCCCCAAAGTCACTGTGTTAAATTCTTTAGGTAATTTGAATAAGCTTAAATTAGAAGAACTAGTAGGAGACCTCCAAACGTATGAAATTGATATGTTTCCTAAAGCAGTAAGACTTAAAGATAAAGAGATAACACTTAAAGCACATGCTAGAAATAATGTTGAGTCAACTAGGAAGAAAGTAGAATCATCTAAATGGAGAGAGGTAGAAACGTTAAATTATGAGTTTGACTTTGATTTATATGATTTAGCTCTGTTTTCAAAGAATTTCAAGAAATTTGTCAAATTTAAAAATAATGGCAATTTTAAAGATAAAAAGAATTTTGAGAAAAATAAATTTGGCAAGAAATTTGATAAAGATAAACAAGACACGCCTAAAAAAGATGAATAAAGGTGTTATGAGTGTCATGGTCGAGGTCATAAGGCTTTTGAGTGTGTAACTAGGTTAAACCGTTAAGGGAAATGCAAAGTTGCTTTAAATTCCTCCCTTAGTGAAGACAGTGAGGTCGAGTCGGTGGATTCTTGAGACGAATCACCGCATGACTGTAACTTCACCGCATTCATGGCTAGCCATGTGAGTAATTCCAATTCATCTCACGACGATGAGGATGCTACATCACAAGGAGAATTCGATAGTGATAACGATGAGAGTGAGGGGGATGTTGCAAGTCAGAGTGAGAGTGACCTTAGATGCGCTTATGCCGGTTTATATGATGATTCATTAAAAACTAAAAAGCGTAACAAAGGGTTAACGCTTAGGATTGTTGCCTTAGAGAAAGAGTTTAGAGAGACGAGAGAGAGAGAGAGAGAGAGAGACCTCCATTAACACTGCCTTGAAAGAGAGAGAGTTAGTGTGTGTTGAGAGAGATAGAGTTTGTGTGGAGAGAGAGAGTCTATTTAGAGAGAGAGAGAGAGAGTAGTTTGGAGAAAGAAAAGGGGGTCTTGACCAAATAAGTGGCTAGTCTAATGAGTGATCTCCTTGAATCCTTGGAGGCTCAAAAGAGAATTGAATCCCTTGTAGCCCAACTCACTCATGATCTTGAGAGAGAACGGGAGGTTAAGGTACAAATCGAGGACAAATCTAGTAATATGGGAAAGATGTTCCTTGGCCCCACCTTAGGGTTTGGTGAAAGGCAGGGAATAGATTTTTATGGTGCTTACACGTCTCATATTGCACCTGGACCAGTTCATGAGTTTACGACAAATCCATATGGCCACCAACCAAAACCCAAGCGTAGAGTTCGGCTCAAACCAAGGTTGTCCTAAAACCGTGTACTTTTGTACTTACTGTAAAAGAAAAGGCCACCTGAGGGAGTATTGTTATAGTTTGGGTCGAACATGACATACCTATGCCCCGTTATGCGCCACAAGTGATCTTACCAGTCTTAGAGAACATGTTGAGTTTCTAGTCACCGCATCTCAGAGTTTGATGGGAGAATTCCAACGGTTATCTGTACCGTCAGTGAATACTTCCAATATCCCAGCTAGAACCATCAACAACAAGGGCAAACAAAAGGTAACCTCTTTTTGGGTACCTAAAAATGACGCTAAAGCCCTTGTTGTTCATGTTTCTCTTAAATCACATAATACCTCACAGTGGTATTTTGATAGTGGGTGCTCCAGACACATGACATGTGAAGTCTCATTTTTTAGCTCCTTAGAGGACCGTAAGGAAGGTAAAGTCACTTTTGGAGATGAAAGAATATCTAGCATAGTAAGACGAGGTACTGTAGAGATACCAGTGTTTCCTAATCAAAACAACATTTTTTACGTTAAAGGTTTGAAATCAAACCTTTTCAGCATTAGCCAAATGTGCAACACTGACTTCACAGTAAAGATTGATCATTCTCAATTCCTGACGCTAGCTACCTTCGTGCGGGGGAGGTCTCGCAAGAAAAATCCAAACAAGGAACCCTCCCAATACACTACTGTATGGCTAGGTCGGGGATTGAAATTAGTTGAACCAGGGTTAAGGTTTTATAAAAGGTTTTCATATTTTAAATATTGCCCGAAGGCCTATACAACAATACAATATAAATAAAGTCCACGTCTTTCGACACGCCAAACAAACACCTTATGTTTAGGACACAAGGCCTCAACAAATAAAACACTCTAACTAATGCATAGTTCTCAAAACTATCACATCTATAAGCTAAATTATCCGCTCAACATAAATCTACTAAACTCTGAACTTCTCCGTCATACAAATCTTTTACATCACCCCAAAGCATTACCTCCAAGTAAGTCCTTCCCTCATCGGAACACTATAATTACATGCCCTAACCCATCTATAAACCAATAACTTTAACGATGTACATTCCCAAAATCAATAGAGCCACTCTCTACTAGCTCATAATAAGACGGGTTAATATCCAAAAGATGTCCTGTAAAGACCACATATGCTCACTCCTCCCTAAGGCCTAATTCTCCTCAAAGAAATATCTCCCTCATAATTCCTTCCTAACCATCCCAAAGGACAAGACTCTATTGCGACTACTGAAAACTCCCTCAGTCCTACTCAACGAACCTGAGTCTCCAATTTCTTACTCCCTCATCCCAGAAGGCAATACTCCCGATATTGGGAAAACTCCACACACCTCATGTCGGGAAAAGTCACTAACACCAGGCTTCCTAACAAAAGTTGACGGGTTTCTCAATCTAAACCTCCCAAAGACTACACTATATACCTCTCCTCGGACTTACCTTACTAAGTCCAAGATTCGCCATTCGAGTAAATTTCCCTTTATTACTCAACCACTGATAGATCACCCTGAGACACTGCTAGAGTTCTCTTTATTAGTTTCGCCTGAATCGAGGAAAACAATTTCCTCCAAATCAAAGCGTACCCAAAATCTATTATGGGTATTGTATCTCTAATCTTTCCTTTCTTAGATGACATAATCTAGGTGACGTCTGAAACGAGAGCAACTATTATCAGAACGTCGATCAAGTGAATACACTTCACAGAAGAAGATAAGCGCAGTGAACACAACTGTCCTAATAGTAGGGCTTTATATCAAGAACGTTAACGGAAGAATGCAGAAAATCCACACAGATCCTAAAGACTCTAGAACCTGATGATCTGATACCATCTGTAACACCCGGCTTAAAATAATAATGGGTGGCCAACCCTATACTACATTAAATCAGGAGTTACAGATGGCTCAGTCTCAACACCAACTGTCGGTACTATATAATATAGGACTAACTACCCGATATCATCTAAGCGAGATGTTAAAATTAAATAAAACAGCGAACAAACAATATACCAACACTATAAAACTACTAATAAAGGAAAGAAGGATGAATACAAGAACTATGATAAATGAAATGCTAGAATAAAAAGAAATAAGTAACTACAACTGAATATACCTCAAAGGAGTAGACCCGAATAAGCTGTCGGGCCACAGCCAATACAGTAACTGAAATGGAATAAATATAACATGTATATAAATATCCCTTGGGTATAAACACGATATACAACATGAATCCTACCTAGATTTTTAAAGAAGTAGGAAGCGACTACAAGCTAAGTCCCGCAACAATCTGCAACTATCACGTCTCCCAAGACTCTGGATAGAAGGTCATCCGGCATCCATGCGGCAGGATGTAACACCCCGAAATTCTGCTTAATTTTAATTTACGCAAGTAGAGTAATTTAATGGGATTTAATTACGCTTTAATTAAATTACGTAAGTAGAATAACTTAATGTAATTTAATATGATTGATTTAAATTACGTGAGTAGAGTAATTTAAATAGATATTATGTTAATAAAATGAAAATGTGTTATAGAAAATTTATTAGGGTGAATATAAATTTTCAATGACGATATGTTCGGTTTAGTGACTATACGGACGTACCGGATGTAGCTCGACAAAATTTAAGATTGAGAGTAGAAAAATATTTACGAGACTCAAATGATAATTTAGAGTCCACGGTTGAGTCCGAAAGGGTCGAATTAGTCAAAATAGTATACCCGGGGGTACTAGTTGAGTGCCGGGTCATTTTTGGGCTAAGCCGGGACCATTCGGGGGCATTTTGGTCACTTTGCAATTAAGGGAAAGATGACCTACGAATTTTTGTAACCCTAAATCTGATTATAAGAATGGTGGCTAGGGTTAGACACTTAGGGTTACACCACAGCCATTAGAGAGAGAGAGAGAGAGAGAGAGAGAGAGGCAAATCCCTTAGGCAAGAAGGAGGGAGAAATCATCTTAGGAAGATTTCATCAAAAGATTGTTGGGAGGAAGGATTGAGGCACCAACATCATCAATCATCATCAACAACCACGAATTCAGACCCTACAAACCTTAAGGCAAGTGGTTAATTGCAGAAATAATTGAGTTATAATGCCCATGTTTAAGATTAAGGAAGAACATGATTTTTATGATATTCTTGGAAATAAACTGTTTAGAAAAATCCATGATTGATTAGGATTTGCATGTAGAACGTTTTTTTTTGAATTCCTAAGTATGTTTATATCATAGAAAACTTGATGAGAAATTCGTATGAAAATCTGAACGTTGATGAAAAAGATAAAGAATGCAGTTTTTAGGGTTCTTGGATATTATAGAGATTTTCAGTGAATTTAGCCAAGAATTATATTGATTTTGATGTTTTAAATCGTTAGTAATCATCCCAGAACATGTAGGTATGATTAAAAATTGTTGGTTGTGATTTTGATGGCCTATCATGAAAGCTAGAGATGTAAAAATGGTGAAACCCGTAGGAAGAAGACGAACTGGGTCTGTCACTGCTCGATCGATCGATCCGACCATTGAATGTCGATCTATCGAAGCAGTCGATCGATCGATCCTCTTCCTTCGATCGATCGACCCTCTCTGAATTATAGAGAATTTGTGTATAAACTTCTTTAATTGCCGTTACTTAATGGGAACCTTAGAAAGGATATTTTTCCTATAAGGAGACTTGAAAATTACCAATAGGTGTACCATAGGGTTCCTCCACCTATGATTGAGTAGAAATGTTGGAGAAGTGGAATGACTAAAGAACGATTGGATTTGCCGTGAGTTGAGATGGTTAATCTAATTTCGGTTAAAGTGAGACTTGATTTCCGGAAAGAAAATACCAGTAGGTTAAACTTTTACTTAACTACTGAATTAAGGGAGGGGTAACTAGGTCCCTTAGAGTTACGCGAATACTCAAATAAATACAATAGTGAGTTATATTGTAATTAATAAGTACGGAGAATATAAGAAAGAAATATTACGTACGGGTATGAATGATTAGGTCGGGTGCGTACCTACTAAATTTATATAAATAATATTGGGTAAAGAGAACACTACCTAAATGAATTATGTTAGGGTCGATGCGACATTCCGAACTAACATAAAGTTATATTAAATTTGGGGTCGATGATAAATGCCGAACCAAATTTGTACTGGTGCCGCGATGAAAGAGTTCCGAACCAGAATATGTGTATATATTTATAATTATATATAGTTGGGGTCGATGTGACATTCCGAACCAACTTTCACTTGGAGTCGATGAATTATTCCGAGCCAAGAGTCCTTTGTGTGTAATAAAAGGATATATTAGTGGTAACATATATTATATACATTGTTGGGGAATAAATGTTATACGTGCTAAATCTACCAATTGAGAATAGTAGACAAAATTATGATAAGTAAATGTCCTGATAATAATTTATAGCATGTTGAAATTATTACGAGAATAAGGTAATGAACGGTAAATGAGTTAACTTCAGTTATGGTTAGTATGACTAGGTAGACTTAGTTTCCTCGATAGTTACATGCTATGTAAGAGAGGTGAGGAGGTTCCAAGGAGCGTGCGAAACCTTA
Organism: Sambucus nigra; assembly: GCA_949130495.1. Classification (NCBI taxonomy): domain Eukaryota; kingdom Viridiplantae; phylum Streptophyta; class Magnoliopsida; order Dipsacales; family Adoxaceae; genus Sambucus; species Sambucus nigra. The sequence goes on along the minus strand of OX422214.1, from coordinate 314,846,445 downwards.
AAATGTGTATCAATAACTTAATTGTGATAACCGCTTGCAAAATATTTTCAAATGTTTTGAGTACTAACTCTTGCTATGTAAAATTTTAAAAACCTTTTAGGTGCCCAGCCACAAGGACACCCAGTTTGATTTCCTGTCAGAGATTTGGGAGCTGCAGCCAGTGTGGAGGTTGCAGGGATTGCTTAGACGCTTCTTTCTTTTCAGTTCTAGTGCAGGATCTCAGTTTTATCATTCCTTGTTGGAACATGTCGTTCCACCTTTTCTATTACAGTTTATTCTAGTTATGGATTTGTAGTTGTCTTTTGGGCCGTGGTTTACGGCAAAACTTTAACTGCTTTCAGATTTCTTTTGCTTATTGCATAGTCATATCTAGTTTTGGTAATGTGTGGTTTGGATTATTTGTTTATTTAAGAAAGTTAAAATTTGGCATCCGTTTTAATTTCACTTAGGTGATTAGTAAACTTTTTTTTATGGCGTTCGACAGTGATGCTAAGAATGAACCATTAAAGAAACCTGTTTATATTAAAATAAGGCTTGATCACCCAAGGTTTAATTAGGCGGGGTGTCACAGATGGTATCAGAGCATCAGGTTCTAGTGTCCATAGGATCTGTACGGCTTACTACGATTCAGCGTTACGTTTGTTTATAATACAGCCCTACTATTAGGACTGTTGATTTAAATTCCACTGTTGCGATATCGTACTTCTGCTCTTAAATTTTGTATAAATTGTGTACTTATACAATTTGAATCTTATTTCAGATTCCGCCAAGGATAATGAGATCAGAGAGGGCTGAAGCTAGAGAGGAGGTGAGGGAGGCTCAGCAAGAGCCACAGGTACCGATACCACCACCCCCACCCGAGCTAATCTCCACTACTCAGGTCGCAGTAATAGTGGCTCAGGCAGTTGAGACAGCGATGAGGGCAATGGCAGCCCACTTTCCTCAGCCCCAAGTACCTCCCCCTGTGCCACCGGTAGCACAAGTCCCGGCAGTACTATCTACTTGGTAACGAGTCAGGGAGGCATTTCAGAAGGGGCATCCACCCGAGTTTCAGGGCAGTACTGATGTAGTGGAAGCATGCAACTGGAAGAAGAATATCCAGCGCCACTTGCGCATGCTAGAGTGCACCGGAGTGCAGGAACAGATGCTAGCCACTTTCCGTCTGTCAGGAGCGGCCCTTCAGTGGTGGGAGTCAGTTACCACCATCGAGGAGAGAGATACTTTGACTATTTCTGAGTTCTGGGTGCGGTTTGACCGCAAGTATTTCCCTCCAGCAGTAGAGTCAGAGATGAGAAAGAAGTTCAGTGAAGTGGTCCAGGGTGAACGCTCGGTTGCAGACTACGAGGAGGAGTTTACCCGCTTGGCTAATTTTGTGCCAAACGAGGTGAGCAATGAGGAAAGGAAGAAGTCCAAATTTATGGAGGGCCTAGCCTGGAAAATCAGGCAACACTTAATTGGTAATTCGGCATTGGTAACCAACACAGATGTCGTCAATGCCGCTCTACTACACTGTCAGGATCACCGTTTTCATACTAAGGGAAGTAAGAGGGATGAACCTAGCCAACCGGGAAAGGTAGATGGAGGTGGTGGCAGCAGCACTACACAACAGCAAGCGGTAGGGCAGTTGGGACATGATTCCAGACAGGGGAACCCTGCCAAGAAGTTTAAGCACGGGAAGTATCGCTTCGACCGACAGGGCCAGCAGGGTCCTCAGCAACCAGTCCCTCAGGGACGACAGGGCCAGGGAAATCCAAATGGGGGACAACAAGGCCAAGGACGACAGGGTCAACGTCAGGGCCAACAGGACCAAGGACAAAGACAGTTCCAGGGACAGTGCTTCACTTGTGGTCAACAGGGTCACAAGAGCAGAAATTGTCCACAGCAAGACCGGGCACAACAGCAGGGTGCCCAACAGGGGCAACAGGCACCATTAGCCCCAGCAGCAGTACAGGCCCCACAGCCAGGACAGATGCAGTACGGGCGTGTGTTCAACATACGAGACATTCCATTTCAGCCGGCACCGCCAGCACCGTCGGCAGTTGCGGGTATGTTTCCTATTCATGGGCTTGAGGGGAATATTTTGTTTGACACCGGGGCAACGCATTCATTTATTTCCACTAGATTTGCACGGGCAGTCGGCCTATTAGTGACAGCAGACACTCATCTTATGTGTGTGGAATCACCGATGGGTAGTGGGTCCCTCATACACTCGATTTGTAAGGGTGTGGACATTATGGTCGGGAGACTGAGCCTGGAGGCAGACCTTCTAGTGCTGGATATGGAAGGATATGACGTCATCTTAGGCATGGATTGGTTGGCACATAATAGGGCAATGGTGGATTGTTATGAGAGGACCATCGTGTTCTCTATTCCGGGGCAGGAGATGTTCCTTGTGGCTATGCCACTTCCCGAAGGAGGATCACGAACTCACTTATATTATATTGAGGAGGAGACCTCACATGGGGTGGCCATTTCTCTGGACTCAATCTTAGTTGTGAGGGATTTTGAGGATGTCTTTCAGGAGATACCAGGGTTACCACCTAGCAGAGAGATAGAGTTCGTAATTGATCTAACACCGGGGACGAGACCGATTGCCAAAGCACCTTATCGCATGGCTCCTTCAGAAATGCGAAAACTGAGAGAGCAAATCCAGCAACTAGGACAGGGTTTTATTCGACGGAGTACATCGCCATGGGGTGCGCCAGTACTGTTTTTGAAAAAAAGGGATGGTTCACTTCGTCTGTGTGTAGATTACAGAGAGCTGAACAAAGTAACGATACGTAATAAGTATCCGTTACCAAGGATTGACGACTTGTTTGATCAATTGAGAGGGGCTGCATACTTCTCAAAGATCGATTTGAGATCGGGATACCACCAATTGCGCATTCGTGAAGACGATGTACCTAAGACCGCTTTCCTGTCGCGGTACGGGTCTTATGAGTTTAGAGTGATGCCTTTTGGGCTTACTAATGCACCGGTAGTATTCATGGATCTCATGAACAGGGTATTCCGGGAGTTTTTGGATCAGTTTGTGATTGTGTTCATAGACGACATTCTGATTTACTCCCGTACGGAGGAAGAGCACGCAGAACACTTACGATTGGTCCTACAGACATTGCGGAACCATCAGTTATACGTCAAATTTGAGAAGTGCGGATTTTGGCTCCGGGAGGTTCAGTTCCTAGGCCACGTCGTATCTAGCAGGGGCATTGCAGTTGACCCAAGTAAGGTATCGGCGGTGAGGGAGTGGGGACAACCCACGACACCGACAGAAATCCGCAGTTTCTTGGGCTTGGCTGGTTATTATCGTCGCTTCATCAAGGGATTCTCAAAAATTGCCGGACCGTTGACGAATCTAACTCGGAAGGGAATTCCCTTCGTATGGAGTGATAGTTGCCAGTTAGCTTTTGATGAATTGAAAGACAAGTTGACATCAGCCCCCGTTCTTACCTTGCCGAAGAGCGGAATGGAATACCGAGTCTATACTGATGCGTCCTTACAAGGACTTGGGGGTGTGTTACAGCAGGAGGAAAAGGCTATAGCTTATGCATCACGAAAACTTAAGCCACATGAGAAGAACTACCCCACCCATGACCTCGAGTTGGCGGCGGTTGTTTTTTCTTTGAGGATTTGGAGACACTATCTTCTGGGCGAGCAGTTTACGCTATTCACGGATCATAAGTCATTGCAATATCTGTTCACTCAGAAGGACCTGAACATGAGGCAGAGAAGGTGGCTTGAATTCGTGAAGGACTACCAATTTGATATACAGTATCATCCTGGTAAGGCTAACGTGGTAGCAGATGCATTAAGTAGAAGACCTATCGGAGAGTTAGCTGAGGTTTGGAAGGCAAAGTGGAGTGAGCTCCGACACGAGGATGATATGGCAAGAGCATGTATGTCAGTTCTAGCTATCACTTCCGAGAACGTTATGCGGATAGTGAGGGCACAAGAAGAAGACCCATTTTGTCAGGATAAAGTACGACAGTTACTGGCCAAGGGGGCAGAATGCTACTCCATCAGTTCGGAAGGTGGACTACGTTTCAACGGTAGACTGATAGTACCCGAGGATGATGAATTGAGACATGCCGTTATGACAGAGTCGCACGGGTCAAAATTCTCAGTACACCAAGGTGGGGACAAAATGTATCAGGATATGCGACGAGTATATTGGTGGTCAGGTATGAAACGAGATATTGCAGAATTTGTCTCGAAGTGTTCTACATGCCAACTCATAAAGGTTGACCATCAGAGGCCTTCAGGAATGCTACAACCACTAGAGATTCCCGTGTGGAAGTGGGAGAGTATCTCTATGGATTTTATTACCGGGTTACCAACCTCGCAGAAGGGCCACGATTCCATTTGGGTGATAGTGGATCGTTTGACTAAAGTCGCACATTTCTTACCGGTTCGTACGGATTATGATACTATGCGGTACGCGCAGCTTTTTATTTCAGAGATTGTTAAGCTGCACGGAGTTCCCATTAATATCGTATCGGACCGAGATAAGATATTCGTGTCGCACTTTTGGCAGAGTTTTCAGGAGGCCATGGGCACCGACTTACGGTTAAGTACGGCGTATCACCCACAGACGGACGTCCAGACAGAGAGAGTAAACCAGATGCTAGAGGACATGCTGAGAATGTGTATTCTAGATTTTGGGGGAAATTGGGAACCGTACCTTCCTTTGGTAGAGTTTGCGTATAACAACTCTTACCAATTCACTATTGGTATGGCTCCATTCGAGGCGCTTTACGGGAGACCTTGTCGTTCACCCGCTTGTTGGTTGGAAGTGGGGGATAACAAGCTTTTAGGGCCAGAAATGATACAGGAGACTTCCTCCAAAATAGAGTTGATTCGAGGACGTATTCGAATAGCCCAGGATAGGCAGAAGAGTTACGCCGGCAGGAGACATGTGGAGTTAGATGTGGGAGATCAGGTATTGATTCGAGTATCTCCTATGAAAGGGGTTACGAGGTTTGGCAAAAAGGGGAAGTTGGCGCCAAGATATGTAGGACCCTTTCCTATCATTGAGAGAGTAGGACCGGTGGCTTACAGATTGGGACTCCCTGAGCATCTTCAGCGAATACACGATGTGTTCCATGTAGCGTCGCTGAAGAAATACAAGAGGAGCGAGAGAGCCTTCTGGCACATTCCACTGGAGGAGATCGATTTGCAGCCAGATATCTCGTATGAAGAAAGACCCGTGACTATCCTGGATTATAGTGAGCGCAAACTAAGATCCAAGGTGGTACCCTTAGTGCGAGTACAGTGGAGACATCACAATATGGATGAGTCCACTTGGGAACGGGAAGAGGATATGCGCGAACAATATCCAGAACTATTCATTGCAGGTATTTTTCCTAATTTCGAGGACGAAATTCCTTTTGTAAGGGGGGAAGTATGTAACACCCCGAAATTCTGCTTAATTTTAATTTACGCAAGTAGAGTAATTTAATGGGATTTAATTACGCTTTAATTAAATTACGTAAGTAGAATAACTTAATGTAATTTAATATGATTGATTTAAATTACGTGAGTAGAGTAATTTAAATAGATATTATGTTAATAAAATGAAAATGTGTTATAGAAAATTTATTAGGGTGAATATAAATTTTCAATGACGATATGTTCGGTTTAGTGACTATACGGACGTACCGGATGTAGCTCGACAAAATTTAAGATTGAGAGTAGAAAAATATTTACGAGACTCAAATGATAATTTAGAGTCCACGGTTGAGTCCGAAAGGGTCGAATTAGTCAAAATAGTATACCCGGGGGTACTAGTTGAGTGCCGGGTCATTTTTGGGCTAAGCCGGGACCATTCGGGGGCATTTTGGTCACTTTGCAATTAAGGGAAAGATGACCTACGAATTTTTGTAACCCTAAATCTGATTATAAGAATGGTGGCTAGGGTTAGACACTTAGGGTTACACCATAGCCATTAGAGAGAGAGAGAGAGAGAGAGAGAGAGAGGCAAATCCCTTAGGCAAGAAGGAGGGAGAAATCATCTTAGGAAGATTTCATCAAAAGATTATTGGGAGGAAGGATTGAGGCACCAACATCATCAATCATCATCAACAACCACGAATTCAGACCCTACAAACCTTAAGGCAAGTGGTTAATTACAGAAATAATTGAGTTATAATGCCCATGTTTAAGATTAAGGAAGAACATGATTTTTATGATATTCTTGGAAATAAACTGTTTAGAAAAATCCATGATTGATTAGGATTTGCATGTAGAACGTTTTTTTTTGAATTCCTAAGTATGTTTATATCATAGAAAACTTGATGAGAAATTCGTATGAAAATCTGAACGTTGATGAAAAAGATAAAGAATGCAGTTTTTAGGGTTCTTGGATATTATAGAGATTTTCAGTGAATTTAGCCAAGAATTATATTGATTTTGATGTTTTAAATCGTTAGTAATCATCCCAGAACATGTAGGTATGATTAGAAATTTTTGGTTGTGATTTTGATGGCCTATCATGAAAGCTAGAGATGTAAAAATGGTGAAACCCGTAGGAAGAAGACGAACTGGGTCTGTCACTGCTCGATCGATCGATCGACCATTGAATGTCGATCTATCGAAGCAGTCGATCGATCGATCCTCTTCCTTCGATCGATCGACCCTGTCTGAATTATAGAGAATTTGTGTATAAACTTCTTTAATTGCCGTTACTTAATGGGAACCTTAGAAAGGATATTTTTCCTATAAGGAGACTTGAAAATTACCAGTAGGTGTACCATAGGGTTCCTCCACCTATGATTGAGTAGAAATGTTGGAGAAGTGGAATGACTAAAGAACGATTGGATTCGCCGTGAGTTGAGATGGTTAATCTAATTTCGGTTAAAGTGAGACTTGATTTCCGGAAAGAAAATACCAGTAGGTTAAACTTTTACTTAACTACTGAATTAAGGGAGGGGTAACTAGGTCCCTTAGAGTTACGCGAATACTCAAATAAATACAATAGTGAGTTATATTGTAATTAATAAGTACGGAGAATATAAGAAAGAATTATTACGTACGGGTATGAATGATTAGGTCGGGTGCGTACCTACTAAATTTATATAAATGATATTGGGTAAAGAGAACACTACCTAAATGAATTATGTTAGGGTCGATGCGACATTCCGAACTAACATAAAGTTATATTAAATTTGGGGTCGATGATAAATGCCGAACCAAATTTGTACTGGTGCCGCGATGAAAGAGTTCCGAACCAGAATATGTGTATATATTTATAATTATATATAGTTGGGGTCGATGTGACATTCCGAACCAACTTTCACTTGGAGTCGATGAATTATTCCGAGCCAAGAGTCCTTTGTGTGTAATAAAAGGATATATTAGTGGTAACATATATTATATACATTGTTGGGGAATAAATGTTATACGTGCTAAATCTACCAATTGAGAATAGTAGACAAAATTATGATAAGTAAATGTCCTGATAATAATTTATAGCATGTTGAAATTATTACGAGAATAAGGTAATGAACGGTAAATGAGTTAACTTCAGTTATGGTTAGTATGACTAGGTAGACTTAGTTTCCTCGATAGTTACATGCTATGTAAGAGAGGTGAGGAGGTTCCAAGGAGCGTGCGAAACCTTAAAATGTGTATCAATAACTTAATTGTGATAACCGCTTGCAAAATATTTTCAAATGTTTTGAGTACTAACTCTTGCTATGTAAAATTTTAAAAACCTTTTAGGTGCCCATCCACAAGGACACCCAATTTGATTTCCTGTCAGAGATTTGGGAGCTGCAGCCAGTGTGGAGGTTGCAGGGATTGCTTAGACGCTTCTTTCTTTTCAGTTCTAGTGCAGGATCTCAGTTTTATCATTCCTTGTTGGAACATGTCGTTCCACCTTTTCTATTACAGTTTATTCTAGTTATGGATTTGTAGTTGTCTTTTGGGCCGTGGTTTACGGAAAAACTTTAACTGCTTTCAGATTTCTTTTGCTTACTGCATAGTCATATCTAGTTTTGGTAATGTGTGGTTTGGATTATTTGTTTATTTAAGAAAGTTAAAATTTGGTATCCGTTTTAATTTCACTTAGGTGATTAGTAAACTTTTTTTTAAGGCGTTCGACAGTGATGCTAAGAATGAACCATTAAAGAAACCTGTTTATATTAAAATAAGGCTTGATCACCCAAGGTTTAATTAGGCGGGGTGTCACACAGGACACCTGTAATAGTATATATATATATACATGCAGGAGAGAAAAATAAACGGGACAAATCCCGAGTTGTGAAAAATATTTAGCAAGTTTTTTAACCGTGCATAATAAGTATCGGTTAACTTATTTTATAATTAAAGTGGAATCGCACTCTCGTGAAACCCCAACTCACCTCTCATCTAACGGCGCAAACCTATTCGCGTCCTGAGATTTTAGTTAAATTACCCCAATTATAAGGACAACCTAACTAAACATAGGCCCTATACCGACGAGAATTTCCTTCCTATCTTAACCCAATAATCCACTCTTTCTAAACGCACTTAATTATTTTTGCCAACTTATATGCCATAATAGGTTTAATGGATTCCGATTTATAACATAATTAATTATAATTCTTAATACGTTACCCATATACATTTGGGTTAAATCATATAATTTAATTACTAAATAACATGCATACAAATTATTATTGACAAAACTTCTCTCCAATCTTAACACTGCACTATGTTTCGTGCGTGGGGTGTCTCGCAAAGCGAAATCCAAACAAGGAACCACCCCGTTACACTACTCCTTGGCAATATCGACCTTAGAGATCCATTATGTCATGCATACTATATTAAACTTTTCTCCAATCTCAACATCGCGCTACGTTTCGTGCGTGGAATGTCTCGCAAAGCGAAATCCAAATAACCACCATGTTACACTACTCCTTGGCAATGTTGATCCTAGAGACCCATTATGCATACATACAATGCTACTTAATTTAAATTACCATATAACATTAGCTCAAAACTCTCCAATAATATCCTTAGGATGATGTAACCGAAATATTCCTTAAATGCGATACATCAACCCCCATCAATCTAGTACATCACAATCATCCAAGATGTAATCCACAAAGATTCCATATCCTTTCATCTATAGGATATATATATATATACCATCATCCATACCCATGACCAAGTGTACATATCACATCTGAAGAACAATGGCCATCCACAATAATATACTCGGCTATATATAGCGCCGATAAACTGCACCATGCTATCATCTTCCCAGTGCCCGACTCACGTAGCAATACTGGGGACCACCATGGTGGGGCTCAAAGACACCCATCTCGTGGTAAACTCACACACAAGACATCCCGGGAAGCGGTCATAGCTCCTCACCGGCAATGAGATGAAACATACCCACCACGTCTCATCCCAAAAATATAAATCACATAATAACACACGGGACGACTATGACCTGGGGAATATCCACACCCTGCTCCTCAAGCCAGGATGCTCACTCTCTGCGCGAAAACTTCCCAATGATAACATGAGAGGGGTATGCTTAACCACATAAGTATATATATCGTTCACATGCACAATATATACACATCCATATGATCCCATCATATGATCAAACATTAAACCATCATATACGGTTTAAATATTCATACCATGTATATCCACAACATAAATATATCCATATATTCATATTTATATAGATATATATACATATATTCACATATCTTTATATCTATATATACAAACTAATTCTCGTTCATATGTATAAGATATCTAAACTCGGCTATAAGTATACATAATCCTCAATATACAAGCCGTCACCACAAACTCATTTAATTTACCTCGATATGTGAATACAATCCCTCACTTGAAGCATATTCATCCATTTCTCCTATAATATAAGTAATCCTCCATTACTCAACATTAAGGTTATCAACTCAAGATTTAATGTATGTATAACAATCACAATACATTTCGTCTATAATCGAGAGCACATTGATGAATCTAGTAATGATTTCGACTATTGGTATACACATAACTAATAGTCTAAAAAAAACCTCAAGCTCAATATTAAATTCATCCCATAATCCCATCACTTAGGGAAATAACACACTGATATATAGTCACAATCCCGAATACGGATCCATAATCCTATGAACCCCTTAAACCTTATTGCTCTTGCAATCTATTCCTTAGGCTACACATTACTAAGGACATGCAACCACTCTCTCTTATCGGTCCCCAAATTTAACTTAACTAGAATCCTATCGATAAGGATTCGTCGCACCCGTAGACTTACAATTTCATTATGTATCCTCACTACTCTTCCAAAGGGTCCTAAGCCTTATGTCCCAAATGAACGCACTACCAACCTCTAAATAGAACTCCCAATCATAATGAGGTTTCTCATTACCTCCATATATAACTCCAATTCATACATATATATATATATATATATATATGTATATATATATATATGTATATATGTATATATATATATATATATGTATATATGTATATATATATATATATATGTATATATATATATATATATATATATATGTATATATCCCCAAATTGTTCCAAGAAGCCCTCAAAATCATAACGTGTGAGGGGCCCCCTTATATGTCTCCAAAAACATAACTCTTATATCATAAAAGAAGGTCCCACATCGATAAACCCAACCAAAAAGGACTAGAAATCATCCTAGAGAAAAATTCCTCAAAATACCCTATTTCCGAATCGATTCGGCCCCAACAGCGAATCGATTCGGCCCATCCGAATCGATTCGGTCCAAAGGGACCTGACAGTCTGCTACCAACCGAATCGATTCTCTAGGGGCGAATCGATTCTTCCCTAAGGACCTGTGGCTTCTGCAACCTGGCGAATCGATTCGGTGGGGGCGAATCGATTCGGCCAGTTCAGAAAGCCACGAAAATGGCTGATTTTCTATAAACCCAAAATTTCCAAAACTCCTATATATTATTACCCAATAATCAATTTTCATACCAAACATGTTTCAAACCTCAAAAATCATCATATAACTACCCAACAATTTCTATACCCTCAATTGTAAGATTTTTACCCAAAAATTAGGTTTTGCCATTAATACCCAAAATCCATTTCTTTTGCCCACAATTATGAAATCAAATACACAAATGACTTATTTTGCAAGATTAAACACTTGCCTCAAATTTGTAGAGGTTGGATCGTCCTCGATGTCGCGGTTGGGACGGAACCTCCAAGTTTTTTTTCCTCTCTCTCCTCTTTTCTTCTTCTTTCGTTCTTCTTTCTCTTTCTCTCTTTCTCTAAATAAGATGGCTTAATCCGTAAGCCTCTTAAACCTTAAAACATAGTCCCACTTTTAAATGTTAATACACATTTTAAATGACTCCTTTACTCCAATTCGAGTCAAACTGACTTAAAAACATTCCGGAGTCGAAATAAAATCCAATGGCAGTCATTTTAACTACCTCGACCCTTCCGGGATCGATGGTACCCTCAAAATCATCATCCGGAATACTTTGAAATGTTCTCAATTTTTTGGACCTCAATTCCCAAATTTTAAAATTCTCCAATTTAATTAAATTTTATTTTCCCAAAAATTTAATTTCTCAGTCTCAAAAATCATGAGGTGTTACAGGACCCTACTCCTGACTTAGGGGACACACCTGCTTGGGTTCACAAGAGTCATGGCTCTTCCACCATTCTAGGAGATCCCGCCTTAGGAGTCAAGACTCATGCTCAGTTAGAGAACGTTGTTAGCTTTGTTTACTACATGTCCAAAGTCAAGCCCAAGAATTATAAAGAAGCACTTAGTAATAAACATTGGATGTCTGTTATGCTGGCAGTGTTGCTTCAATTTAGAAAGAACGATGTTTGGGAACTTGTCCCCTGACCTAGTGAGACAAACATGATAGGTACTAAGTGGATCTTCAAAAATAAGATGGATGAGAATGGTACCATAATTTAAAATTAGGCTAGGTTGGTCGCTCAGGGCTACACACAAATATATAGTGTAGACTTTTAGGAGATATTTTCTCCTATTGTGTGGCTTGAGTTCGTCCATTTACTACTCGTCATAGCATGTCATCTGCGCTTCAAGCTTTATGAAATGGATGTTAAGAATGACTTTTTGAATGACATTCTTCAAAAGGAGGTTTACGTGGAATAACCAAAAGGGTTTGAAGACCCTAAGCACCTAGGACACGTCTACTATTTTAAGAAATACCTGTATGGTTTGAAGCAAGCACCCCGTGCTTGGTACGATAGGCTTACGTCTTATCTCTTAGCTTGTGGCTTCAAGAGAGGGGGAGTTGATAAGACGTTGTTTGTTAGGAGAGAAGATGGTGTTATTTTGGTTGCCCAGGTATATGTGGATGACATAGTCTTTGGATCCAAATGCTCACGACTTTGAGGAGGAGATAAAGAGTGAGTTTGATATGATCATGGTCGGTGAGATTACATTCTTCCTAAGTCTCCAGGTTCGTTAGTTAGAGGATGGGATGTCCATATTTCAATCCAAGTATGCTAGAGACCTTGTGAAGAAATATGGTTTAGACTTTACTAAGAATGCACGTACCCCAATGAGTACCTAAACAAAGCTTAGCAAGGACACTTCAGGCAAGGACGTAGAGCAAACCTTGTATCGGAGTATGATAGGCAGTCTTCTCTACTTGTCTAGTAGTCGTCCCGACATCGCCTTTACTGTTAGAGTATGTGCATGATATCAAGTGGCCCCAAAAGAGTCGCACTTACTCTCTCTTAAACGTATTACCAAATACGTGAGTGGGACTCTCTCATATGGCATTTAGTATTCTTTTGATACCGATGATCAATTGTCCGCCTATTCGGATGTCGATTGGTCTGAGGATACAGATGGATATAGGATCACTTCTAGTGGGTGTTTCTATTTTGGTTATGCTCCTGTCTCTTGGTTGAGTAAGAAGTAAAACTCCATCTCTTTGTCCACTACGAAGGCTGAGTACATAACCGCCGGGGTTGTTGCACGTAACTCTTGTGGATGAAGCAGATGCAGGAGGATTATGGGATATCACAAGACACCATGTATGTTTTCTGTGATAACACGAGAGTGATACACATATCTCACAATCCAGTCCAACATTTGCGCACAAAACACATTAGGATACACAAGCACTTTATTCGTAAATTAGACGATGAAAAAGTCATGTCCTTGAGTTTTGTGTCCATTTACCTCTAGTTAGCCGATATATTCACAAAGCCTTAAGATACCCTTAGATTTGAAAGTCTTAGGAAGTATTTAGGAATTTTAACAGTTGACTGAGGGGTGGTAACCATGTCTAGTATGTGATATATTTTTCATGCTCATATCATATGATTCTTATTGCTAGACTGTATCATTTGTACCATTTTTATGTATTATATTTTTTTTATTCATAGTATTAGAAAAATACAAAAAGATTTTTGTTTTTTTGAGAAAAAGTGAAAAATTCAAAAAATATTTTCGATTTTTAAGAAAATTGAAAAAGACAAAAAGATTTTATTTTTATAAATTTTTTGAAAAACACAAAAAAAAAATGTAACTTTGTTTGCACACTTTATGAATAGACATTTAGGATGGACAAAGTCACAACATCATTTCTATATTTCACGTGATTGTTTAATAGTAATTTGAGACACTACATCATTTCATCCTTGTGCTTTATAGTGTATTGGAGTCATTGAGATGCGATTAATGATATTTGTCCATATGATTGACTTGTTTTCTCCTTTAATGCACACATGCACAGATTTGTTTGAACATTTATCTTGTCTATCACATGTTGGTTTAGGTGTTTTCATCTCAATGATGCGTATAAAACAAACGAAACGTGATAAAAAGAGAATAATAAAAGCAATGCATGTAAGAACCATTGCCCGTGAGGATTGTGTTAGGATTTATAATATGCTGAGATCAAGGGATCAGGTGGCGAGAGAATAATAATCTCATCGTGAAAAGCCTCCGTTGATAAATGCCTAAAAAAGTGTGGCATGGATAAAAGTAGCCAAGGTGAATTTAGCTTTGTTTGTTATGTTCATTCAAAAGAAAAGAATATTCATTTTTATCTATGAGGGAGTCTGGATGGATATATATGAACGGGTTTGCGCGTTCTTGAAAATCTCGAAAAAGCGTTAAATAGTTTGTAGCATTATTGGTGTAGAAATCATTGGAAACTTTGATTTGTCGATTAGATTAAGCCAGTTTCATTTAAATTCACCTTTTTACACCTAAGGATGAGATTGAGTTCATTCTTTAGGAGAATCCAAAATTCATCGTGCACATATGTTATGACTGTATGCATTGATTTTCCTATCGAATTTTTTCACACCCTTCATTTATCCTATCATTGACTTGGTTATCTTAATATTCTTTTCATGGTGTGATTATTTATTGTACATTTTGGTAAGAAATATTTTTGAAATTTTTTAAAGGAGAAGTTTTGTTCCTCGTGACACACTCTGAATTTTATTGTTATGTTTGTTCTTATTTGTCTATTTGGGGACATCATAACATGGGGGAGAATGAATTATGGGGGAGTACTTGTGAATATTTGACTACATGATTTGCTTATGCTTAGTTGATATTAATTTATGCTTATCATTATTTTTCAAACTGTTGCGTATCACGGGTATTTGTTTCTTGTCTCATGTGTGAAGGTACAAAAAAGATTATTCTTTTGGTACACCATAATGATGACAAAGAAACTTTGGAGTATTGAAGAGTTGAAGCAATTAAAGATTTTGAAGACATGTAGTTTGATATTTCCATTTATGGGTTTTTGGGGATATTAGATTGTATGTCATAGGATTTATTTTGGGGTGCATAATTCGGAGATTTTTATGTATGTACCGACATAAACATATGGGGAGATTTGTAAGGTCGTGATTTTATAAATGTCCGCATAGAATCTAGGTATTTAATCTTTTTCCTAGATCTCAGCAATTATGTCACATACCGCTACATTCAGCACGTCACAACACGATCATCCTTGACGGCCTCCATACGACTTCTATAATTCATGCACCCATCATTTTTATACGTCCATCGTGAAATAACATCGAGCAACGTGAAACTTTCGTCTTCAATCGTTCCCACTAACTCCACTCGCTAAAAAAGGTATAATGTTTAATTTGGAGTTTTAAATGTTTTCGTATTTATTTGGGAATTTTTATAAAATGTTTTTATCAAAATGACACGGATTTTCAAAGTCAAAATTAAATTTTGAAGACCTGGGGTGATCTTAGGAAAACTTTTATTCGACACTGATGTTGCTCAAATGACAAAGCCATGTCTCTCAAACGAGATGCTTATGTCGTTCGATTAACCTGTTCAAGCGACATGCAATGTCACGAAATCAGGTCGCGCGAAGCTTGCTCATACATTTCATCAAACGAACCCGTACTGTTTTGCTCATTTAGTATCGTTTGATATGTCGTGTGAAGGTCCCTTCAAGAGAAATCTTACGTCATTCGAACGACATGTCCCTATCATTCGAACGACCTCACCGACTTGATTTTTCCTATAAATTCAGGGTTCTGCACTTACGTTTTTCAAGTCTTTATAGCTCCATTTTTTGCAGAACTGTTGTGATTTTCAGACTTCATGTTTTAGGTTTTAAACCTCGTTTAATTCACAAACACCACAAATATATATGTAAATCATTATAATCCCTTGTTGCTCATATTACCCATTATTGGAGTAATTCTTCTGAAGAAGAAATGTTGTCTTCTCTGCTGACCATTGGATCTCTTGAGGGATCTCTTGCAGACGATAATGAACTGACGCCTAAGGGTATTCGTGTGTCAAAAATATTTATTTCTCTGTATCTGTAAGTTGTGATTTAAAAGTTATAGTGAAATAAAAAGGTTTTTCCCCTTTGGGGGATTTTTGCTCAAGACTGAGTTTGTGATTGAATGACTTTCATGCTTAATCTATTTATTGCTTTGAATAACGACTAGATGTATGTCTGGGGTTTAATTAAAACTGGTGATTAAATTGGATTTAATTAAATAGGTTTATACATTGAACGAAAGCGCACTCTCATCTTCATCTATTGTTATTCCTCCTTTTTTCTAATAACAATATAATCGAGACCTCCTTTGATGAGGTTCCCAATGCCGTTTTTCCCAAAAGTTAAATAAACGAGGATTTTGAGTATCTTGTTGTGCCTTACATTAATTATCTTGATTCTAATCAAACTCTTGATGATGATGATTTTGCAAATGAACGATTTTTAACTAATCTTAATAAGGTTAATAAGAAATAACACAACCGAATTTAAATTAATGAGGATGAAATTATTGTGATCAATCTCGATTCTAGTAGCCAACATCGCGAGATTAGGATAGGGTCCATTCTTAATGATCAGGGAGTTCATGAAAATCGAATTTTTTTTAAAAGAATTTGTGGACATCTTCGCACAGTCCTACGACGAAATGCATGACATTGATCTCAAAATTGCTCAGCACGAGATTCTAACTCTCCCCGAATGCAAACCAGTCAAATATAAACTATGAAAGCTCCACACCAAATGGTCACTCAAGGTCAAAGAAGAAGTAATCAAACAACTGAACATAGGCTTCATCCGGGTGATCGAATATCCGACATGGCTCGCCAACATTGTACATGTTCCGAAATTAGGAGGAAAAGTCCGCATGTACATCGACAGTCGGGATTTGAACAAATCATCACCGAAAGATGGCTACCCATTTCCCAACATCGACATGATTGTGGATAACATGACCAATCACGCTCTCAAGTCATTATTCGATGTGTTCACCGAATACAATCTGATCAAGATGCACCTTGACCATTAAGAAAGAAACCGTATTCATCACCCCCTAGGGAACCTTTTTTTACACGGTTATGGCATTCAAGCTCAAGAACGCAGGGGCTACCTACCAAAGGGATGTCACAACCATATTACATGATTTGATACACAAGGATGTTGAAATCTATGTAGAAGACATGATTAATAAGTCTAAGAGTCGGGAAGGTCACATTTCTGCCCTTCGA
Source organism: Sambucus nigra (assembly GCA_949130495.1). Classification (NCBI taxonomy): domain Eukaryota; kingdom Viridiplantae; phylum Streptophyta; class Magnoliopsida; order Dipsacales; family Adoxaceae; genus Sambucus; species Sambucus nigra. The sequence goes on along the minus strand of OX422214.1, from coordinate 314,829,428 downwards.
AAGTTCTCCAAATGACTACGATAATACCAGATGCGACTATGTAAGGACAAATTTCTAATTGAGTCAATTTGTTAGTATAGGATTAATTCCGAACAAAACTAATTGAGTCATAGGATAGAAGTATTTGACTTTCAAGCCTATGACGTTTGTGTTGAAGACGAAGAAGCCAAGCAAAATTGAAGATATCATTACGGTTTCAAGTGCCTTGTTTCTCGTCATCAACATTGCATCATTTTTCCAAAGTCTCTAAAGGTATGAATGCATATATATATATATATATATATATATAGATAGATAGATAGATAGATAGAGAGAGAGAGAGACTTGGATATTTTATGGGTGTTCTTTTATAAAATATTTTTTAACGACTTTTGTTTGTCTCGGGAAAAATCATTTATAAACTTGGAATAAAAGTTTTTAGCACTCTTATTTCAACAACTTTCTGCCCAGAATTGTAAAACGCCATAATTATCTTACTAACAACATGAAAAATATTAGCACTCTTATTTCAACAACTTTATGCCCAGAATTGTAAAACGTCAATTTGAGGCTTTTTCGATCCGGTTTTGGAAAAACTTAAAACTACAAAGTTTTTCAGAACGTGATTTTCTACAAGCATGATTTTCTACAAGAAACACGAGCACGCTACCATAGCCTGCTTAAAACAGACCCGAAACTAACATATACAGCTCGAACCTGCTCACGACAACTTTCTGCATAGAACTGTAAAATGCATATTCGAGGATTTTCCGATCCGTTTTTGAAACAAACTTAAAACTAGAAAGTTTTCCAGAATATGATTTTCTACCATGTAACGTGGACGAAATATCCATTCTCGGAACCAAAACAGCTCAAAACAGTTTTTAATATGACGATTTACTTAATTTCATAGATTTCTCAAATTCAAGAGGTTGTTCAACAACTCAATTCCTATAATGATGTTATTTCATTTGAATCTACATGGAGGATGATCCTAATACATTGCATATCATTTTTAACATCAATTTCATATTAATTTAGGGATCCAAATACATGTTCATGTGAAATTTCATTATAGATACATATTATACACATATAGATTATTAACTTGCCTTTAATTATATGGAGAAATTGAATCCTCTTAGATTTCTTCTCTTCTTACTCTCTCTCTCTCTACCAAACCCTATCCCCCTTTTGTGAAATGATAAAATGAAGACTTCTTCTCTTCCTTTATATTTATACCTAGGGTTTGTTTATTTACAAAAATGTCATTGCCCCAAATTTAACCCTCTCGATCCTTTTACGCATTAATTCGCTTCTAATATTTAAGTCGCACATTGGTATCTCAATGAATTCATTTTAACTTTACATTTCCTAATATTTTGAATATATATACTCACATAGTTTCATTTCCAAACATTTCGAATATATATACTGGCGTAGTTTTTTTTTATCAATTTCAATTCAATCAAAATTTGCGGGTATTACATTCTCCCCCTCTACGAACGGGATTTCGTCCTCGAAATCCAAATTAAAACAAATCAATTCAAGTCAAGTAAGGTAGTTTTGTACGTACCTTCCATGAAGAGATATGGGTGACTAATTCTCAAGTCATCCTCTCTCTCCTAAGTGGCCTCCAACTCATCATGATTACTCCACATAACACGAACAAGAGGAATGACTTTTGACCTCAACTGATGCTCACGACGATCTAGGATCCTGATCCGCCTCTCCTCACATCTCCCATCGGGCTATAGCTCAACCCCGTCTAAATTTATGTATAGGTGCGAGTCCTCGGGATGTAAGAACTTCCTCAATATGGATACATGAAAAACATCGTGTACCCGCTGGAACTGGTCGGGTAGGGCTAAACGGTAGGCAACTGACCCCACCATGTCCAACACTGTAAACGGACCCACGTATCGTGGTGAAAGCTTCCCTTTGGCACCAAAGAGAACAGCGCCTCTCATGGGTGAGACCCTCAACATCACTTGGTCCCCAACGGCGAACTCTAACTTCCTCCGCCTTATGTCAGCATAAGTCTTCTAACGATCTTACGCGGTCTTCATCCGTGCACGAATCTAGTCTACGTTCTCTGAGGTCTCCCTAACAATATTCGGACCCAGAATCCATTGCTCTCTGAACTCCAACCAACATGTACGGTATCGACAAGGCCTTCCGTAGAAAGCCTCGTATGGTTCTATGCCAATAGTTTGCTGATAACTATTATTGTGTGCGAACTCCACTAGCGGTAAATGTGTATCCCAACCACCTTTGAAGTCCAACACAAAAAATCGTAACTTGTCCTCCAAAATTTGGTTTACCCACTTCGTCTGACCATCAGACTGAGGGTGGAACGCAGTACACAAACTCAACTGAACTCCCATCGCCTCCTGAACATTTACCCAAAAGTGTGAGATGAAGACACTGCTATGGTCGGACACGATATCATGCGGTACCCCATGCAACTTCACAATCTCGTTAATAAACATCGTGGCATACTGAGTTTCCGTATAATCCATCCTCACTGGAAATAAATGAGCCACCTTTTTCAGTCAGTCGATGATGACCCAAATCGAATCATGACCGCGCTGCGATCTTGGCAACCCAAAAATGAAATCCATGGAGATTCTTTCCCATTTCTAAGTGTACAACCGAACTCTCACCATGAAGTCTAACATAACTGAACTACTAAGCTGATCCAAAAATCAATACCCTTAAGTCCCGACTCGCTAAGTTTCGTGCGTGGAGTGTCTTGCAAGAAAAATCCAAATAAGGAACCCCTCTGATACACTACTGTCAGCTTGTCGAGATAAGGAATTTATCAACTCAAGACCCCTAGTGATACAAGAATCATCTAAATCCAAAAACCACTTATCTTTGGACTCAACGGTTCATCACACAATAAATAATCCAACTTCGCCTATTCAATACATATGTCACTATTCATCAATCATGCCTAGACACTCAACTCAGAATCGATTAACAGATGGTACTGGAAGCTCAAAAGCCAACTCTACTCCGAGTTGTCAATAACACTTGCTTTGCACTTAAATTGATGGTGAGTCAACCGATATGGCAACCCTTTTTATCCACAAAGGTTGCACATGTGCATAAGCATACAACTTCTATGCACTTACAAATATTGTTCCATCTTTCCCAGTATGGACTTAGGTAAATAATATCAACAAGGTTCATACTCTCTCGAACAAGACAACATCGACAAAGTTGCATTTTGGGCAATCAACGATCCCTTACCTAAAGGTTTCGAACTAACCCAAGATGCAATATACCCCCTTGCACATTTCCACTTCTCATGGTTTGGTCGCTCTAACCCAAGGTGACAGACCCTCACTAGATTAGACTTACTACTCTTTTATTATACAAAACATATAGGAATTTAACCTATCCGATAAGATTTTCCTTGGACTGTGAGTATATTAGAATTTTCTCACCGAACATGAAATGAACTTGGTTTTTCAAACCACGAATAAGGCTTGTAATTTTCCAAGCAACGAGGTAAGACCCAAAATTCCCACTTATCATACCAAATCAGAATACTGAATTTGTCACACTCACCATCCGGATACTCATCTTCCAGCACCCCAACGCTACCTGATCTTTATGAAGAATGGTTTGCTATCCAATAGGTCAAAGTTCGTAAATATAAGGTAGCGGGTACCTTCACGTACCGTGACCCCAATTAACACTCAACACTCCACACATAGCTGAAGTAAAAATTAAATATCTTACGAACCCATTCGTGGGTGTTTCCCCAAGAGTACACACCCTCCTTACAAAACTTCTCAACAACGGTCGAAACACTCTCTTGTTGTCCCCCTGCAGTGGAGGTTATGACAACCATTTCAATGAATGGATTCAACATTTGATACCCTAAAATGTCTCAATCCTTGCCATTAATGACGACACTCACTTGGCAACACTATCATCAATCAAGAAAAAACTGACTGAGCTACACGCGACTCTTCCATTATCAAAATACCATCATGGTGTGACTATTCACTAGTATAGATGTCACCATAATCGAACATCTTACACTTGGTTTCGGAACGCGTATTTAATCACACACGGTCTAAATAAACATCATGTCCTAACTACTCACTCGTGCTCTAATTCACATTAATACATAACGAGGGCCACAACACAGCCACATTACCATATATGATGGATTCAAAATCAAGCACCACCATTATCACGGTGAAACAAATTAGTACCCCCAATCATCGAGTGATAACATAAAACCGAACTCGTGGATATATAACCAACTCAAGCGATCCCACTCGCATTAAATAAAATGTCTATTGAACACTCCCTCGTGATGTTCTCACTCGATAACTCGTCCCTCAAGATTTTATACTCACCGTAGGGTTCACAACTGGTAACTCCAGCTTAAGTCCATCCCTTAGCACACCCATAGTCACGTCCCGCTATCGATAACTTTTAATAAATATATTGATGTTACAAAATAAGATAACCACATCTTATCGAACACCCATTCTAATCTAGGGCTTTACCAAGAACACTGAACTTCAATCATTACCAAGTATGGAAAGAAGACTCCTTCGACAATTCTGGACTTCTCCAATGTCAATCCTCGTATGACCTTACGATAAGGACTTCCTCATCCTTACTGTCCATAGCCAAGACATCGTAACATTACTGATACCTTCTCACGAGCTTGTTAGGGATAGCTCGTCAAAACATTCCACTCTGAACATGTGAGTACCCAACCCACTAACATATCTTGTGCATGCCCAAACACACACCTAATCGGCCTTAAATTGATTCCATTACGGATTTTATCAGATCAGAACACTATGGAACCACTGTGTCACCCCAATACGGCATCTATCGCTTGTGTGGACAACGTGTAGGTTTACATGACTACCAAACTTCCCTGATACCAACACAATATTTCAAGGATAATCACTTATCCATTCCAGATTCAGACTCATGAATCTTCCGTTTAACTTCATCAAACGGATGAATCTAGTTCATGCTTTTCACAAGTACGATAACACTCTTGCATACACCAAAATTGGACCCCTCAGGTAATCCTTTGACGGGGTGGGACATACACAAATTTAGTAGTCCTCTCTCAAATCACAACTCTTCCTTTACATGTTCATGAGTAATAATATACTCTTATTATCACAAGACTTACTTCGTTAACCATTTATTGATTAATACGTCATCGAGTGCCTAAATAGTCTGTCCATCACAGGTGGAGCACAATAATTCCTTCTCAGGAAAGCGTCATAACAATAACTGGACCACATCATTTTGAGGTATGCCGTATCAAAACCTCTACCCTCCCACATTGGAAACAACTTCATACAACTACACATTCAAGTGGTACCAGCAACTTAGTGGTAATATAGGGTGGGTTATAACTTATTCCAACTTCTTTACAACCATAAGAGCGACAATATTCAAAGTTGATAATGCACAACAAATATACGGGCGTTCCCTCCCACTAAAGCACCAAAAGTCAACTCAATCATTGAGTTCAACATCGATGCTCTTACCCACTGGTAGGCGATTAAACTACGATAGTTTCACATGAATCGCGGTCTCCTAAAATTCTTGGACCCTTTGCCCTCCTAGAGTCCACGTCTCATTAAATCACCATATTAAAAGATGGTAAGTTAACACGTATCCTAAAAAAATTATTCAAGTGGAGCACTAGTTATAATTACAACACGTACTCACATATGGACCTCAAGTGTACTATCATGTGGTCGATCGGAGATTCATCTCATGCATGGGACGTCTCATGAATGAAATCCAAACAAGGAACCCTCTCTATACATAAGGCTAGCTCTGAATCACCCGTCAAAATTGTAGCATGAAGATCTTCCAAGACATCGAATACATGACCTAATCATAAGGCTCTACGTATCAAGGAAATGATGTGCAGAAAACGTAACGAACGCCCTCAGATCCCTAAAGGCTCTAAAACCGTGCTCTGATACCAAATGTGACAACCCCTCTTTTTATATCTAATTCGGTTAGCTACGCCCAATTAAATTAAAGCGGAGCGTCAATATGTTGGCATTAGAAACAGAATTTAAATAAACGCAGTAAAGTAAATATGTACACTCTCATACGTGTAACCAAATCACATTATAACAATTATAACAAGTGAAACCAAATCATAACTATTAACTGTAATAATCCATCAGTAATCTCAAACTGAATATATAAAATTCCAATACATGTGGCCCAACACAAAATGGGAAAGAGTAGTACAACAATTCTCTCAAATACCAAATACAAAAAACGTGATATTATTCTCTGATATCACCCTCAAAAATAAGGGAAACAAACGACATAAATTAAAATAGAATAACTCCACAGCTATAGGACTCCTAAGATTAATATGATCTCATCAAGCTCCATAGTCTATTTTCCATCGGAACGAGGACATGTCTTATATTATATATATAGAAGAGGAGCAAGAAGCAAGATATACGAACGTCAAAGCAAGAAAACAAGCTATAAGATTATAAGATGTACTTATAATGAAAACACACTAGTCATTACTCGTCTCCAGTAATTAAGTTTTTCAATTACCCAACCAATGCTCCTATGCCGTTACTACCCAACCCAAACTCGAGTAACGTATAGTCTCATATCGTATCATGATTAATCATTATTAATCTCATTTCAGTATTTAATGTATCAAAATATTTCTTTCAAGTATAATATCAAATGCATCGATTCGGGATATTACTTTAAGACACAAGCATAATATCTCACACAACAAGTCATATCAGTTCACTATCGTTACCCCAGGAAAAAAGTCGTAACACTAGGACTACACAAAAATATTCCCCAATATTATGTGGCAAGGGCAATCATACTAAGTCCTAAATCACATGGCGTTCCAAGGTCTTTCTATCCGACCCCCATTACAACCATGTGTCCGGTGCCAGTGGTTTATCTCCGACACGGCACTCGAGGGTAACCTAACCGGATCAATCACAAAAAAAATAGCATTCAACATGTGCCTACGTCGACCGGAGGACTAATCTAGTGTATACTCGACAATATAAATGTAAAACAATTTCACGCTTATGTATATATACAATCGTGTCAAGTCTCTTGCTCGAGTTATACAATAGTCATTATTTACAATATAATATAATTTACATCATTAATTTACTAATTCAACATCAAATCATTTCAAGGTTATATATACCTAATAACCATAAGTATGTGATCAAGTTAGGATATTAGGCACAACACCATAATTATCTTACTAACAACATGAAAAATATTAGCACTCTTATTTCAACAACTTTCTGCCCAGTCAAATGCCAATCTGAGGCTTTTCCGATCCGTTTTTGAAAAAACTTAAAACTACAAAGTTGTTCGGAACGTGATTTTCTACAAGGACGGGTGAGCACGCTACCATAGCCTGCATAAAATAGACTCGAAACTAACATATAATATTCACCCCTATTTTCGACAACTTTCTATCCAGAATTGTAAAACGCCGATTTGAGACTTTTTTGATCTGTTTTTGGAAAAACTTAAAACTACAAAGTTGTTTGGAACGTGATTTTATACAAGGAAATGCGAGCACGCTACCATAGCCTGCTTAAAATAGACCCAAAACTAAAATATACAGTTCGGACCTGCTCACGACAACTTTCCGCGCAGAACTGTAAAACGTATATTCGAGGATTTTTCGATCCATTTTTGAAAAAAACTTAAAACAACAAAGTTGTCCAGAATATGATTTTCTACCGTGTAGCGTGGAGGAAACATCCATTTTCGGAACCAAAACAGCTCAAAACAGTTTTTAATATGACGATTTACTCAATTTCATAAATTTCTCAAATTCAAGAGGTTGTGCAATAACTCAATCCCTATAATGATGTTATTGCATTTGAATCTACATGGAGGATTATGCTCATACATTTCAGATCATTTTTAACATCAATTTCATATTAATTTAGGGATCCAAATACATGTTCATGTGAAATTTCATTATAGATACATATTATACACATATAGGTTATTAACTTGCCTTTGATTGTATGGAGAAATTGAATCCTCTTGAAATCCTCTTAGCTTTCTTCTCTTCTTACTCTCTCTCTCTCTACCAAACCCTAGCCCCCTTTTGTGAAATGATAAAATGAAGACTTCTTCTCTTCTTTTCTATTTATACCTAGGGTTTGTTTATTTACAAAAATGCCATTGCCCCAAATTTATCCCTCTCGATCCTTTTACGTGTTAATTCGCTTATAATATTTAAGTCACACATTCATATCTCAATGAATTCATTTTAACTTTTCATTTCCAAATATTTTGAATATATATACTCACATAGTTTCATTTCCAAACATTTCGAATATATATACTGGCATAGTTTTTTTTTTCAATTTCAATTCAATAAAAAATGCGGGGTATTACAACCAGGAAGAGCAACAGATGGCTCTAACAAAAGCAATCCCCTTAGCAGTCCAGGCCCCTCGGAGAATACCCACTACTTTAAATTTCAATTCAATTATGGGTTTGATTTACACACCATATTTTGAGAAATATTTAAAGAAATGCATTGATAAATGGAAGATGTATAAAATTTTTCAAGGAGATAGTGATTTTTAAACTCTCTCAAAATGTAATCTATTCCAAATAAATATGTCGTGTTTTTTTTCACTTCAACATGGTACAAATATATAAGTTTTATATCTTTAAATACTTTTTTCAGACCCAAGACCCCATCTTTAGATATTACATTTAATCATCATAAGAAAGTTAAACCTCTGTTTCTTTTCAAATTGAATCATCAATGATTTTTCAGATAAATTGTTATTATAATAATAAATAACATTTACTTTTTTTATGAGATGGCTAAAACTATTAAAAAAACTTATGTAAGGAAAGAGTTAAGTCTTATTTTTCCGATTATGATTTTCTTAATCAGATAAACCAATAGGAGGTTTTGAAATCTATCAAATATATTGAATAGTGTCACAAATAAGAACACGTACCCCATGCAAGGAAGAAATGCGAATGGGCTCGAGCGACTGATCAATAGTCTAATCCGAGTGAGTAAGATTGATCTTTGATTGTACTTTTTCTATCAGTCAGATTCTTCATTTTTTTCTGTTAGTGAATAATTTGTCCAATCTGTAGATCAAATTTTCTTAAATGATTTATGAATTATTTCATTTTTGATAATAGAATCCTTTATTTTTTTTAGTTTCACTTGATTTATATACTTATCTAAAACTAAATAATAAAAGTTTATTTGCTTCTGAGAGTTCTTTTATTATTTCTTTTTTTTAAAAAATAGAACGTTGTTGATAACCCATTTTTTTGTTTCTTTTGATCCATTTTAAAAGAAATTTCTTCGTCCTTTTAAAATTCTTACAACTAAAACTTCCTTATTTTTCACCTGTACAATTTTTTTCTAGTTCCTTTTAAAACGAGCTTAAAAAATGAAGTTCATTTTCGGGGATAATCAAAAGGAAGTTTAACTTCCATTCCCCAAACTGTTAAAAAATGCTCTAGCGAGTATTAGTTGTCTCAGGTCTCGATTTGATTGAGTTGTAATGGATCTAGTCAAGTTAAATTAGGCAGGTTTCAAATACCACACATGGGTTACGAGACATACGAGTTTGATGCAACCCATTTGATATCTTCATATCCGTGAATCAACAAACTCGATTCACCATGTTCATAAAATTTCATTTTTTTATTATCACGGATTACTCGATAATTCCACAAACACGAATGAATATTTTTTGTTCATTTTTATATTTTAGGGGACCTATAGAAAAAAGAAGAAACCCGAAACTAAAATGGTGAATTTAATGTAATATTACATCTTTTAACCTGGGACTCATTTTATCACGCTTCTTTCTTCCAAGAAAACTAAATTATGAAAAAACGGAGTTTAGAACGTAATTCCTTTGTTTTTCACTTTGATTCTATTGTTTATTAGGGGTTTGTGACTAATGGAAACGTATGGGTGGTCATTATAAGATATCCAATTTTTTGGTCATTATGGAACACAAAAGAATGTATGAAAAGAAACATCGATTGACAAAAAATAAATAATTTATAAGATAAGATCTATCTTAATAAAAAGTATCAATTCCAACAAGGATTTAAATATATTCTCTTTGTTGCTCGAACGGGATTAGTAGTCAAGAAGAAGATTAAGGCGCATAAGAATTTTTTTTATTTCTCAGGAAAGCGAATCTAACATTTAATACTCTATTCGTAATTAGGTAATTCACAGAATAAGAAACCTTTGCACAATTTTCTTCCAATGTAGATAAAGTTACTCAAAATTAATTATCATGAGGTCAACAATAATGTTCTTAAATAATCTTAATCCTTCCCTCTCATGGTGGAAGAACATGTAAGGACACAATTTCCAATTGAGTCCTTTGTAGTTTTGGCTCAATTCCGGACAAAAACATTTGAGTCATAGGATAGAGTATATTGATCATCCTTCAAGCCTATGACGTGTGTGTTGAAGACGTAGCGGCCAAGTGTATAAAGCTTCATTAAAATGTCGAGTTTAAATGCCTCGTTTTCTACGTCATCAACACTGGTTCCATGCTCCCAAGGTATGAACGCATTAATATATATATAGGAGATTGGAACATATTTTAAATGGGTGTTAGGTTTTAAAATTGCGTTTTGTTTTCAGAAATGTTTTTCTATTAAAACTTATATATAAAGTATATAATGTTTCTGGGCTAAAACTGAAATTTTGGAATTTTCTGTAAGTTCGTTCGAAGTGTCGTTCGAACGAGATTGTAGTTTGAACCACAAGTCGTTCGAACAAGATTGCCAACGACTTCCCATATCGGCCACTGGAACTTCGTTAGAAGACTCGTTCGAACGAGATTTCGTTCAAACAAAAATGTCGTTCGAACGAGATGTCAGGTGGGGAACAGTTTTTTTGGAAGTTTTTGATAGTGTTTACCCATGTTCTCCACTTCTTTCCCCATTATCTTTTCACAACATAACTATGTGCGGGAATCATTTTTGAAAGACAATCCTTTTCATATCCTTCTAACTCATAGAGAGTGTTTTGAGAGCAAAATCATAAAGAGAAAAAGATAAAGTTTTGAGTGATAATTTTCAAAGACAAATTCAATTACCACTTTAGTTTTCACCCATTGTTTTGTTTATCCAAGTTCATATATATATACATCTTGCTTAGAGTTTGGCACCGGGTTTGTCTCTACATCAAATTGAAGAGATCGTTTGGGTTTTCTTCTAAATCCCATAAAGAAGAAGAGTTCGATTTGCTGCGGCATTCTCATGTGGTAAAAGACACCACGTGTGGTTGACAGTGTACCTATTGCCCGATTGGTGAGTCTAAGATCGCGGTGGAGCTCCGTGGTTATCCGCTAGGAAGAGGTGGTTACAAGAAGACGGGTCAAGGCTTGAGAGGGTTCGAGTTGAGGAAGTAAGTCATTTGTCTTGTAAATGTAAATTACGTACTTAGTGGATTTGAGTAGGGCCGTCCGAGGTTTTTTCCCGTTGTCGGCTTTTCCTCGTACATCACGGCGTAGTGTGATTGACTTACTTTTATATTGCATAATAACTTAGAACGCATGCTTAGAATAATTCAAGATAAAATTGGTTTTAATTGTCACACTTAATTTAATTTGGTACTAATTAAATTTGGGTAATGTTTATTTAATTCAAGTCTATTATTAAAACTGGTTTGGCCTAATTTGGAAATATTGATAAATATGACTTAGGCAAATTCTAGGACTTGGATTAATTATGTTTAAGTGAAAATGTTCTTAATTGAATAATTTAATTTCACTTGGTTTAATTATAATTTGAAATAGTAAATTAAAATTTGTTTATTGTATTGAACCATCAATTTTACGCTTCCGCATTTATAAAAGGAAATTACTTTTGAATTCAAAATTGGGGGCCTATTATTTCAACAGAACATATAATGACTATTTACACTATAACAAATGGTTATTTTGATTCATTAGAAATTAGACATGTAAGGAGTTTATTGTTGAGTTATGTACTTGCTTAAAAATAATAAACCACGGTTAAAAAAAACTATTTCTTCTACCAAACCTTCACTCACGAATTAGTAACAATCAACGGATGCGCTAATGCGCAATGACTTTCGTGCAACTCATTGCTTCTTGCCCCTTATTGAGAACTACCGAAGTTTCACGCAAGTTGTCATTGATTATTGCATTCGAATCGAAGGTTGTTGGGTAGTGAAGTGGTCCGTGAAGGTGAAATAACACTTGTGTTAAACAAGTAGAGTAGTCAAGTCAGAGAGGCAAAAAAATAAAGAATCGATTTTTGTTCGATTGATGAAATCCATTGTACTTTCACTGTTGTGGATCGACTTCCATAAATAACCTTTAGGCAATAACTACTGCACACTGCGCGAATCAAAGTTCACTTTTGGTCAACTATCCATCCAGTCAAACGCAAAAAATATAGTAGAATCATGCAACACACATTACTAGTGTGCTTTCCGCTCGCGAGGAAGGAAAGAAAAATGACAAGGCAACATGGGAGTTGATGACCCAAAAAATAGCGGGAACAATGACAAAATATATCTATATAATGAGAAATATAGGGTCCTGTATTGGCGAGATCCAACAATGTACAACTTCCAAAAAGAAAACTGTTTGGAAGTCCAAGAACCTTTACTACTATATTTTACCCTGAATAAGCAACACCAAACAAGATCTCCATTGTTCATTTCCTTTATCCATTTAGATAGATACTAACTAGATAATAATGAATTATTTCTATTTGATGTTATATTCAAATTAAACTAAGTAAGAAAAGAAAAGAAAATATCAAATCATGGGTTTGCACGAAATCGAGGCTATTTTCATAAAATCGCTACAAGATCAATAAATTCCATAAGCTTAGGCTTTCACTGCTCGCATTAAAACATATCATTCCATGTCTTCCAATACAACCCATAACGGGTAAACAAACTCACAAAACACGCCTAACAATACACAATTATATATGCACGCTAACCCCGAAACAAACATATATATCCAAACAAATACACATAATCAAATATTGATAATTAACCCAATAAAAATAGAGGGAGGTGTGTGTGTGTGTGTGTGTGTGTTCATATTGCATATTTCATAACTGAAGAGACCATGAAAATGGTAAAAAATAGTATTTTTTTTGTATATTTGTATCCCACACCGATGCAAAAAAATAATTCCATTGTTCTTTTTCTTTTTGTGATTTACCCATTTTGGTTGATGATATCTTTCTTTATCTCTTGCGAAAATAAAAGTTAAATTTTAGTTCATGATTACACTTTACCCCCTCTCTCTCCCTTACATGTCTTCAAAATATTTTATAATTAAAAGTTTTGAAATTAAATAATTTAGAAAAATGTACAAGTGGAACTGTCCATGTAATATAGGAATCTAACATTTAATTATGAGATGTAATTGTGTACTTGAGAATTACGATTTTCAAATTTTGTAGAGTGAGAACAGATTGATATAGGTTTCTTCTTTATTTTACATCACAAAGAGTTTAGTTCCATTTTTGAATTTTCCAAGATGAAGACAATACACAAATAGAAAAAACTAAGTTGTTCAAATCTTTTGAATGCCAATAAAATGGTAATTTTCATTTTTAAATAGTTATGCGTTATTTTTTATATCGGTTATGCTCTCCTATTGTGACTTTTTTCAAAACATTTAGCTCTTGTTATATACCGAAAACATTTGAGATTTCGAATTGGGTAAAGTCACTCTAAAGCTAACCCTTATCAACTCTTTTAAAAACGGTCATTTTTCAACAGCTTTATAGTAAGAAACACTTAAATGATGACACGTGGACCATAAAAACTTTACAAACCAATAAGATCTTGGGATTTGGTTATGATCAAATTAAGCACTAAAAGAAATAACCACAAAAGTATAATCATATGCAACAAGTGGCATATGCATGTGCCAAAGTACCGTGAAACCAATACCATAAACTTTAACAAATTTGTCAATCATTCAATATAAAAATTAAATCAAAAGACATTTTTAATAAAATGGTTTATTATTAACTTTTAATCATCATTTACGTTAAATCAACAGTTAGATAAATAATGTTCAAAGACTTAAACATATCACCAAATAAATAGACATAAAATAATTTTTAAAAGTTTTGAATAAGAATGATGCATGCATTTACAAATATCATATTTAGTAGATAACATAACTATAAACAAAATGCATGAAAAATGTGCATACGAATGAAAGTCTCACCAAAACATGAAAAGAAGATACCAATTGGAATTCTATCACCCACAAAGATTTGTTTCCTCCACAAACCAAGAATGGAACGGGAATGAAAATCTACAAAAACATAGTCATCCTAGCAAACTATTTATCTAAATAGCGATGGGTGTTCCATCTCCCAGATCGATTGGATGTACAAACTTTACCTCTTTCATCCCAACCTTTATTTAAGAGGCATCACTTTTAACATTTTTTCTAGTTGCATTCCTAGGCAAACCACTACCTACCCTCACCATCCATCGCTCATCCCTCCTAGGATTCTTATGCCTAGTCCTTGTAACCCGAGTCTAATGTCTAGGACTATCTCTAAGAAAATCCCATGTACCCTCACCCCTATTTTGGACTAGAATTGTCATATTCCTCATCAATTCACCAACTTACCCTCTTAGTTCATTAGTAGTATCTATTTGGTACATGTTTATCCTATTTCCAATTAACTTTTTTTATTTCTTTCCATTAATTACCAACATGCTTGGTTTGTATTACCAAGTACTTTACAAAGATTACAAAAAACCACATTTCTTCTCATAACTTTCGTCCCACCCCTTCTTATCTATTTCTTCCCATGTTGAGATTTTTGACCAACTATTTAAACTCTTTTCCTTTTAAAGTAAAAATGCACAACATGATTCATCTTTCCACAACATGAAAATCGAATATCGCATCCACAAAATCAGATATAGGGTCAACCTCCTTCTTTTTCAATATTAGATTTGGTTCCTTATCCTTCTTTTCAATAGTAGAACTTTATATCTTCAATTTTGATTTTTTAACTTTTTCAATATTTTTTGAATTTGTGAAACCAATGCAATGATTATTATGTTTCATTTGAGCATGGCTCAACAAGATACTATTTGGAATACTTGTTATAATAATTTTAACACTTTGGCATGTTATAATTTAATCTTCAATTTTCTAAAATCCACTTTCAAAATTGAATATTCAAGTTCTAAATGTTCATGTTCTTTTAAAATGGATGCATTTTGTGATTTCAAAGAGTCACATTCCTTAGTCAAAATAATAACAACTTTCTTGAGTTCAAAACACTCCAATTGAACTTTTTTTAAAATTTTCTTCTTACTCATGTTCATTTTGAAAAAGTTTCATTTTAGTCAAAAGTTTGATGTATTACTTTTTGAATTTTAGAAACTCTTGATAGAGTTCATTAAAAGCATCTTGAATTTCACCAACTTCATCATCACTACCTTCTTGAGACTTTTGGATAAAACTGTGAATTTTTGCTATTAATTGAGGCGAGTCAATGAAATACATATCACTTGATTCTTTCACTCTATTTCCCCCCACCAGACTATCTAATTAGATTTCATCTCTACTTATTCTTTAATTTTCATCTAGATAACCATATAGGCTATCTCACTCCCATAGTCATCACTAGAGGAACTTTCATCACTTTTACTTTCAGAATCACTCAAACATTATTTAGACACCTTCTTCTTATTTTTCTTATCACCTTATTTATTTTTCTTAACTTTTATATAATGTGGGTCACACATTATTATGATTACCAACACCCCCATGAACAAAGCATTGGTCTTCATAATTTGACTTATTTTTATTATAATCACCCTTATCACCAAAAATAAGTTTTTTAGTATGAATATATGATTTTAATTCAAACTTCCAACCATTTTTATTAAACTTCTTATTATTTTTGTAAAATTTTCTAAAATGTTTTACAAATAAATTTAGGTCTACTTCAATATTTTCTTTGGGTATTTTGACACTCTTCATTGACGTCTTCTCACTCAACAACAAACTCCAAATCTTTTTTGGTTTAGGAACACCCACACTTTTTTCTTAATCACGAATCTATAATGATCCTACGAACTCCTAATGGCTACAAGTATGTGTATCCTTAACTTCATTTGAAAATGAAACCTTCGTGCTAAACCTAGAACAAAGAGTTATGATTAAATTTGTGATGACATTGTTCTCAGTGATCTTCTCATCAACATTGAAAGAATATTTAACAACTTCCATAAGCCTCATGTAGTAGTCGTTAAAAGACACTCTCCTCCATTATCATCATGTCAAATTTAGTCGCAATGTGTTGTAACTTTGCACATTTAACACTAGATTATCTTAATGTGTTACTCTAAGGCTATTATAGACACCCCATTCTATTACCTCCTAACTCACCTTAGGTCCCTAGTACCTCCACTCATCACCGCAAACCCAGGTCATGTCCCGAGCACTGACCTGAAAGCCGTCGCGCGCTCCCCATCTCAGTTTGACCCAAAAGTCAAACTCTTCATCTCGACCGAGGCTGAATGAATATTCGAAGGGCATATAATACCCTTTCCAATGGTCTACCTCGTGCGCGATTCCGACTTACCACGCGGACGAACGGTCCGTTTGCGTCCAAAACTTGACCGAGAGGCCACCGGGCGCTCCCGAGCTCTGTTTGACCTAAGTTAACTCTTCAGCTCAATCGAGGCTTAATGAATCTTCAAAGGGCCCTAAATACCCTTTCCAACGGTCCGCCCCGTGCGCGATTCCGACTTTTTCATACGGACGAACGATCCGTTTGACTCCGGGAATCCACCGATCGCTTCCCGGGCTCGGTTGACCAAAGTCAATTCTCCAAACCGGGTCAAACTCTTTGGAATGTCGAAGTAAATATCCTAACCTTTCCAACGGTATGCCCCATACGTGATTCAGATTTACCATGAGGACGAATGATCCGTTTGCGTCCGAATGATTCCCCATCCAATGGACCGACAAACGCTTCCGAGCCATATTTGACCCAAAGTCAACTCCCGAACCCGGGAGAGGTCCAATGGAATTTAGAAGGTATCTGAATTACCTTTTCAACGGTATGCCCCATGCACAATTCTGACCAACAATTTGCCCTCGGCGGTCGATTTTCCAAAAAAGCCTGAAACACACTGCCAAACGGCAAGTCCCAGAACCTGCCTATCGGCACCTGCCTGTCGATAGGCAGGAAGGGCTCTAGGATGGACTTTAAAAGGAGGACTTCACCTCATTTGTAAGGAGGAGCCCAGATCTGATAAAAATCTCTCTGAACGAATCCCAGAAACCTCTCTCGAAGGCAGCGTGATTTCAACTTCCAAATCCCCTTTTTACTTCCACTTTTCATCATCCTTTTCATCAAACTTGGTGAATTAACTACTCTCCATAATCATCCAAGTGCAAGGCTTGCTCTTCAACATTCAAGATCAAGCTCAAGATCTTCAAGAAGGTCCAACTTTCTCAAACTCTCTCTTAAAATTCTCTTAAATTCCCAATAACTTGTTTTCTTGCTTAGCACTTTTATTATATCATCTCACACATCCTAAACATACATTTTATTTAGTATTATTGCACATCTCATATTTTCATATAAATAAAAACCCAAAAAACAAGAAAAAGAGGGTTTGCTCATAAATTCCAAGTAAGGATTCTCACAATTTTTCCACACTTTTCTCACAATCTAAACACTTTTTCTACACGCACACACACACACACACTCTCTCACAAATAAGAGATTACCCATTTGGATTTATGGGATAAACCCCACCCCTCATTTTGTATGCGAACTATGTGGACTTTGATGCCTCTATAGGCTACGTAGGCGTCTCGGGGTAAAACCCGAGACTCGAGTCCTTCTTCTCACATTTTATCTTATCTTCTATCTTCTTTTAATCCATTTTCCTTACATGCTATATACTTGCTCTTAGTGACGTTTTACTCCATATGCGTTATCGTTCCATTATAACGATCAACGTAGGGGTAATCGTGTAAATCTCATTTTTCTAACATTACTCTTATATCTTCCTACGGACGACTCGCTTTATCTTTCCCATGATACAAGTCGAAGATTCCTACCTCCATTCTATATATATACACATGCACACATATCACGGGGGGAAACATAAAGGAAAATAGCAAATATTCATGAGAGATCGAAAGGGTGGAATGGGTGCCTAAAACCTTCCCATTTCGTAACTAAGCCTCCTAACCCTTCTCGAATCATCTTGGTTTCGTATGCACCAGTATGTTTTTAGATGCCACTCTTCGGGGTGGCTTCCCCTTTTTCTTTTGTCTATTTTGAGTAAAATAGACTGGCGACTCTGAATCTCTCTACATTTTTCACACCAAAAACGACGCCGGCCAAAGCGCTCCCGAGAGGGACGCGCGGGACCCGAAGGATCCTTTCTTCCACGCGCTCGCTCGCAGGGATCAGGATCGGGGATGTCCACAATGGCGACTCTGCTGGGGATATGTGTTTTTGCTTGTGGGCTTGACTCTATTTACATGGATGCTATATTTGTTTATGTTTCCCCCCATATCTGCCTATTCCCCTTTCTCATATGTATCCCATGCTTACGCTTATGTTCACACACTTGTAGAAAATTCTCCATGTACACTTCGCACCACGTGCACCTAGGATCACATGTATATCCCCATGTTTCACGCATCACCCATCCATACTTGGCATACCTTTTGGGGTACTTGTACTTTGTTCCCTGTTTGGCATAATCAAGAAAGGCATTCTCATCATAAGACACTAATAAGATAATCATGCATGATTCACACGATATCACCAAAGAGCATTGCTATTGACCAAATTTTATCCAGTAACTGGAGGGTCACTTCGTGATGGGCGTTGGTTCGGCAGGACGCAATTAGCCTAAGTGATATGACTCTCACCTTCCATTGGCCCAGTACCTTCGACGTATATCGAACGGTTCCCCCGCATCGTACCGCGTAACTGAAGTTATGACGGGAGGTATATCGCAGGGAATTCGTTCATGTACGCCGATTATATCTAATTCTCTCTCACACGTACCGTCCCCACGAGGTATATGGTGAGGCGATTCACGTACACTCAGGTATATCCAATGGCTTGTCCACACGTACCGATTGCCCGCAAGAGAAAGACGTATATTGTGGAAGTCACGCCAAAGGGGGGAACCCATGCCGATTCACCCAACCAACTGCATACCCGCATATAGGTGTCAAACATAGGACACGCACTTTAGATTGTCATTTTCAACCCGAAACTCTGCCGAAATTCCAGGTCGGTCTGCCACCTAATTTTTGCGCATTTTTTAAAACGGGACCCTGTCCGCGAGCCTGGTTACAACTCCAAACCGTAACTTTGCATATATTAAAAACCCCACTTTTTCAGGCTTAGGTCCCATCCGGCATTGCATTTAGGAGAATTAAATACAAAAGAGAACATAATAATTATAATAATCATGTTGAGTTCCGTCTAAAAAAATATTTCTCCCTTCTTTATTAAAAATCCAAAAACATTTCTCTCTTCTTTATCAAAAATCCAAAAATAATTTCTTCCCTTTTCTCAAAAATAAATCTTATCATACGCCTTCTCAGGTCGATTGCAAGCCCTTGACCTGGCTCCCTATTGGCTTCGGTCTTCAGTCAAATCCCCCCAGAGTTTCATCCATTCCTCTACTACTTCTTTCGAGTCCGGAATCCATACATCTTCTATGGAGAGTGCAGATCAAGCACCAGTCATACAACCGGATCTGCCGACAGTCCTAGCTCAGCTCGTGGCCAAGATTGACAACCTCCAAATTGAGGTCATAGAAATGAAACGAAATCAAGTTCCTATTCCTCAAAATCCCGAGGCTATGTTCCCTCGTGCTATGGGTCCACCCGAGCCTATCCAGGTCCCGAAAGAATATCAGCACGCTCCACGTGCCCCTCCTGTCAATGGGCCGCCAACTGCCCAGCTTCTAATGGCAAACATTGCCCAGCCTATGGCTAACCTACCTGTGGTCACTGATCCAACGGAGGAGGAGTTGAATAAAGTTAAAGAGTATCTCAAGATGATCACCAAGAAGTTTGACCAAGTCAGGATCTCTGGGAATTACATGGACTATACCCACATGTCTCCTTATCCTAAAGAAAGGTTACCCGAGAAGTTCATGATGCCAAACATTGAGAAGTTCGAGGGGAGTGGTCCCCCAATTGTTCATCTTCGCAGTTATCATCGTTCCATGACTCTACTAGGGGCTTTCGAATAAGTAATGGACCAACTATTTCAACAAACTTTGAAGGATAGCGCTCTCCTATGGTTTTTGTCTCTCGAGGAGTCCAGAATCCATAGTTGGGAGGATGTAGCCCGAGAGTTCATGTCGCAGTACAAATACAACGAAGAGCTTAAGGTCACCCGCTATGATTTAGAACTGCTCAAACAAAACTCTGGAGAATCAGTCAGTAACTTCATAGACCGATGGAGGGAAAAAACAGCTACCATGACCAATCGGCCATCTGAGGAAGAACAAGTTAACATAGTGGAGAAGAATTTCTTGCCCCATGTCCGAGAAACCATGGGAGGACAATACTACCCCCACTTTCGAGCTCTCAGAGAAGAAGGAGTAGAAATCGAGGAAGGTCTTGCCAAAATAAAAATTGAACCAAAGAAGGTGTTCGGACAGTTCACCCCTAGAAAATATGACAAGCCTGTTAGTGTCGCAGTCTCAACCATCAACAACATCTCTCAACCAACCATATCATGGGCACCAGAAAGTCGCCCTGCCCCCGTCCGAAGGGAATACACTGATCTTCATGCTCCTCTCTCCAAAGTTTACCAAGCCCTGTTAAACCGAAACCTCATCAAACCCTTGGATCCCCGTCCATTTCCAAATCCACTCACAAGAAACTTCAAGACCGACGCTCATTGCGCCTTCCACCAAACTACTGGCCATACCACCGACCAATGCTTTCACCTCCGAAATGTAATCCAAGTTCTCATTGACCGGGGTACCATCGCCCCACCAGCCAATCCTAAGCCAAACACTACTCACATCCCACTCCCAAATCACACCAATGCCATCTTCTTGGAAGAAAACCCAAATTTCGATCCATCAACCCAAATCACACCCTTATACCCTCCTAAACCTCTTCAAATTTTCCCATATTTCCTCTTACACCCTACTAGCCCCACTGATCAGGCACTTGCACTCCTTACTAGAGCATTCATCGTTATCCGTACCCGTTCTGAAAATGGAGGTATGGAATTATCAGAGGTATTAAACCAACTCTTAGAATTCGGGCTGAAATTGCCCTCACGGATGGTCATCGATTGCCAGAGATTCAGTACACTATTTTTGGAAGCACGAAAATGGGCTCGAGATTCAGATAGATGGGTGGTACCAACCGACGAATTCAGCTTAGATGATGTTGCCCAGACTATGGCAGAATTATTCAGGCAAACCAACAGCATTTGCAGTATCACCGGGTTACTTGACACTTTGAAGCTACAAGGGAACTTGGTCCCTTCAATCACACATATGCCCACAGAATGGGAGAACTTGTATGAAGAAGCCGTTGAAGTTGTGGAATGCATCGACTTTACAGGGAAAGACAAAATTATTGCCACCGGATGGGGGGAAGGATTCGAAGATTCGAGCGAAGAACAAGCTTCAGGAAGAGCTGGCCCAGTAGTCGACATATGTGGGATGATCTCATTTGAAGAACTCCTCGGAGAAATATACAGGGTGGAAGAACAACCTGAGATTCACGAGGAAATGGGATTTATATTTTTTCCTTCTTCAGTAAATCACATGACCAGATCAGGGAGACATTACCAAGTTCCAAGCTCACTACCAGCAAATGACAAGGGGAAGGGCGTTGAAAACCTTCCTATGCCAGATATGACCATCGAAGAAAGCAAGATCCTCGATCAACTGAAGAAAACTCAAGCTAACATCACTCTATGGGGGCTTTTCATGTCTTCCCAGCTACACAAAAATGCTTTAAACAAATTACTCACTGGACCTATAGTTCCTCCCTCTACCACACCAAAGGAGGCGGTAAATCTGGTTGGATCCTTAACCTCTACCCGAATGCTATCATTTTCTGAAGAAGAAATCACGAGAATTGGGCCGAATCACAATCATGCACTCAACATCTCCGTCGAAGTTATGGGGAAGGCCATGCCACTCTCTCTTGTCGATAATGGACCCGCCTTGAATGTTTTCCCATTGAGAACCTTCAAGTGTTTAGGCCTGAAAGAAAGCGACCTCGCTCCAACCTTCGCCGCTGTGCATGCCTACGATAATACCCATAGTAAGGTGATGGGATCCATAAAACTTGCAATAGGGGTTGAACCTATAAACCCTGATGTTGAATTCCAAGTCATAGACATCCCAGCTTGTTTCAACCTGTTGCTTGGACACCCCTGGCTCCACAATATCAAGGGTGTGTCTTCCTCACTCCATCAGAAATTGAAGTTCTTCGTCGACGGGCGAGTCATCACCATTTTGGGTGACGAAGAAAATATCTAGGGTGCAAGCACCAGCAGTCCAATTCTCGAGATACAGCACGGGTCAAATGATATGCTCCTATCATGATTTCGATTCGAGCCATTCCTACTCCCGGCAGGGGACGGTTTCAAAGAAAGGGTTTGTCCAGCATATGACCCTCATGGCAATGTCAATGTGATTCAGATGTTCAGAAACATGCACTTTATGCCCGTACTGGGGCTAGGGCAAAGGCAACAAGCGATAATCAAGCCCATCGAACTGAAGAAATCTTTCCCTCCTTGTGGCTTGGGGTATCAACCATCAGAACAAGAGCTCAGAATGATCCGCCAGTCTCAACCAAAGAGAGGATTAAAATATATCCGAACTATCTCAGGAGATTCCTTAAATGGACGATTCATCAAAGAAGGTGAGGATTTCCCCTTTTTCGGTTTTCTAGAACCATGGTACGACCACACAGACAAGAAGATGAAGCCTGGAATGGAGATATTTTTCCAAGATAGCTACCTATGGGCCAAAAGTTTCCCACATCGCGTACAACCGCTCATCAAAGATATCGAAGAGATTGAGGAAAGTGATTCCGAAGATTCCTTCAACTTACAGATACTGGGGCTGGCACTCTGAATGGTTCATTCAGGCACTACATCAATGGACCCATTCTGTCTGATTAAAGCTGCTGATACACCTCTCCTCAACTGGCATGTTGCGCCAGTTCTACCTCTTGAAATCTCCCCTAACCCCAATGTTTACCCTGTTTCTTCATATGTTGTCTATCCTTGCTCAGATGTAATCGAGACCTCTTTTCATGAGGTTCTCAATGTTGTTTTTCCTATCAATGAAATAAACGAAGATTTTGAGTATCTTGATGTTCCTTACATTAATTATTTAGATTCTAATCGAACTTTTAATGATGATGATTTTGCAAATGAACAATTCTTAACTGGTCTAAATAAGGTTAATAATAAACAACATAACCGCGTTCAAGTTAATGAAGAAGAGACTGTTGTTATTAATCTCGGTTCTAGTAGCCAACTGCGCGAGATTAGGATAGGGGCCACCCTTGACGAGCATGAGCGCGCACAACTCGAAGAATTTCTGAAGGAGTTCGTAGATGTTTTCGCATGGTACTATGATGATATGCTCGATATCAATCCTAAAATAGCTCAGCATGAGATCCCCACTCTCCCAGATTACAAGCGAGTCAAACAAAACTGAGAAAACTCCGCACTGAATGGTCGCTCAAGGTCAAAGAAGAGGTGGTCAAATAGTTAAACGTGGGTTTCATTTGAGTGATCGAATATCCCACATAGCTAGCCAACATTGTACCTGTACCAAAAGTAGGAGGAAAGGTTCGAATGTGTGTGGACTACCAAGATTTAAATAAAGCTTCTCTGAAGGATGATTGTCCGCTACCCAACATCGACATGATCGTGGACAACACAGCCAGTCATGCTCTCAAGTCATTCGTCGATGAGTTTGCCGAATACAACCAAATCCAGATGCGCCCAGACCACCAAGAGAAAACCTCATTCATCACCCCTTGGGGGACCTTTTGCTACACCGTTATGCCATTCGGTCTCAAGAATGATGGGGCTACCTACCAAAGGGCTGCCACAACCATCCTGCACGATCTGATTCACAAGGGGGTCGAGGTTTTCATGGATGATATGATAATCAAGTCCAAAACTAGATAAGGTCATGTTCCCGCTCTCCATAAGTTCTTCGAACGACTGCGACAGTATCAGATGCGACTTAATCCACAGAAGTGTGTCTTCGATGTTACAAAGGGAAAACTCTTGGGATTCATAGTCAACGAAAAGGGGATAGAAGTAGATCCTGCAAAGCTGAAGGCCATACTTGAGATACCGCCACCCCGAACAGAGAAAGAAGTCTGAGGTTTTCTTGGGAAATTGCAATACATCAGTCGGTTCATCAGCCAACTAACCTCCATCTGTGAACCAATCTTCAAGCTCCTCCAAAAGGATTCAACCAAGGTTTGGAACGAGGCCTGCCAAGGAGCTTTTGATCGAATCAAACAATACCTGACCCAACCTCCAGTACTCATGCCACCATAGTTTGGTCTCCCTTTACTCCTATACCTAACCATAACCGACACTGCAGCCGGGGCTTTGCTAGCCCAATACCTTGAAGACTTCCGCAAAGAAAGAGCCATCTATTATGCCAGTCATAAATTGGTCGGGTACGAGGTCAACTACACTGCTTTAGAAAAGGCATGTGTCGCACTTGTCTGGGTCACCCAAAAGTTGTGACACTACATGCTCGCCGTCCCCATCAAACTTGTATCCCAAATGGATCCCACCAAATACCTGCTTGAGAAACCCGCCTTATCCAGCCGAATGGCCCCATGGTTGATGCTCCTAAGTGAGTTCACTACACCAAATCTGCCCATTTGTCAAGGTCATTGACCTTGACAAATCCACCTTGTCCAGGTCAATGACCGTGACATTTCGAGGCGAGACAACTTTTTTTTGTCACGGTCGTGTCACGATCATTGACCTTGACAACCTTGACAAAAAAAATGCGTTTTGTGTCACGATCGTGTCAAGGTCAATGACCGTGACACGTTTGTCACGGTTTATAACCGTGACAAAGACATGACCTTTTTAAAAAAAATTGTCACGGTCATTGACCGTGACAATTCTGGGCAGAATTAAAAAAAAAACTGCTGGGCAGTATGGCCACTGCCACTGCCCAGCAGTATATTTGTACCTGTTATAGCAACGTTGTACCTGTTCCAAACATCATATATCCAACACAAACTAAAGATATAATCCAAATATATTCATGACAGTATAATCCAAATATTCAAAGTAAAAATAATATACATGACGATATAATCCAAATATAATTAAAATGGACAAACTTAAAAATAATGTGACTACATGTCTTGGATAAAACTGAGGAGGTGAGTAGGCCACACGACATACGAATTGACGCACCCACTAATATACGTCGTGCCGCATTGTTCGCGCAACCACAATAGGGAGTTCTCCTTCCCGGGTATGACATGCGTGACGAGCACCCGGGACTCCATCTCTTGAAGCACACGTCCATGGACTATTCCACCCTCGACGATATTCGGGTCCCTCAACCCCCGCCCTATCCGCTGGCCATCAAATACGTCCAATATGAACACGCTCGGTCAACCAATTGTCGACAATGGTCTGTTGGAGGGAGTCAAATAGGGAAGTGGATCGTCGAAGTACGAACGTGTTGGTGATGAAGCAGCGAGGTCCACATCCTCATCATCCTGCGCCTCGTCCTCCCACACCTCCTCCTCCACCGCCTTCTCCTTCCCTTTCCCTTTACGGTCTCCACCCAACGTACGCTTCATGAATGCGTACATATCTTGGACCGTCGCCTCCAAACAGGACAGCTTCGCGTCGTGTGAATCCACCGTTCGAGCCAAGCCGGTGTCGCTCGTCTCCAATCCGATGATCCTAGATTTGGCCACCCGCGATCTCACTCCCCTTGTCCTCCCCTTGTGATCAGAGCCAAGCACTTGGCTGAGTGCGTCTGTGGACAAAGATGCCTTGTCGGCATCAGACTGCGACTCATGCACTTCCTTAAGCTTTGCCTGAAATGACAAAAAGCACATGATTAGTAAAATAAGTAAACTAAAAAATTATAACGTAATTAACAATAATTAAACTGTCGGATTACTTACAATCGTGGCCGCGAAGCTCGGGGACACCTCCTTGTCCTTCCCCTTCTTCTTCCGAAGAGCCACATAAGTATTGAGCCTATGTGGCTTACCCCCTGGCCCACTCCCTACCCCCTGAAATAAAATAAAGTAAAGTAAAATTAGTATCGGCCCCGCAAAGTAAAATAATATCCAATAATATATTTCGGTAGTTATAGATAAATTAAATCTTACCTGCATCCTATGCTCCACCTCAGTGTAAGAGGTCCGGCCGGAGTAGTGCACGTCTGTCTTTATAGCCTGACTTTCCTTCCCCGATTGGCGAGATGCCAATTGTCGATCCTCGATCTCATTGTCAATGAACTTTTGCCATTGTGCCAATGAGATCGGCTCCTTGGGCGGGACAGATCCGCGACTTTGTAAAATGGACTCTCGTGTTTTTCCAAAGTATCGTGTCCGCATATTTTTCTTCCACGTCTTGTGTTGCTCCCTCAACTGCTCCAAGACGGAATCGCGTAGCTTTGGATCCAAGTTGAATTGTTCCTGTCCAACAAATACAATGTTAGTTGCGAATAAATATAAATATAAATATAAATATAAATATAAATATAAATATAAATTGAAATATAAATTGAAATATTCATATAAATATTACCTGTAGTGCCGCCCAAACAGCTAACTTGAGCTCATACGGCATCTCCTTCCAACTCATAAACCCCGGGCCGATGACCGTCTTTAGCAGCTCGAGGGATCTCGCTAAAAGCTCTGACTTGTTTTCGACGGTAATCCCAAATTTTCCATATTTGGGGAGCCTAGGGGCGGAGGAGCTCTCGTCGCCTCCGCTACCACCGAACCCAGATGACATCATCATAAACAGCATCATCATCTTCGCCCTAACATCTGAAGGAGACATTTTTGCTGTAAAAAAAATGTTATTAGTACAGATAAAAAAAAATGTTAATAGTACACATTTCGTTTTACCTAATTGAATTAATTGAATTAATAGTACAGATAAAAAAATGTCCCGTCTATATTATAACGTATGTTTAAGTTCCGTCTATAAATATTTCATTCAAAAATGTTCCGTCTATATTATGTTTAAATGAAAATATCAATTATTATCCAATATTTTTAAATGAAATATTTATTTTGAATGAAAATATCAATTATTATCCAATTATTATCCAACTATTATCAATTATTTATTTTGAATGTAAATAATATTCAAAACCCCACCCACTCCTACCCCCACCCCCTCCCCCTCCCGATGTGGGAGTCATGTTTGGGATCTTGTTTAAATTATATGTAAGATTTAATTAAGTTTAGGTCTAATTTATCTTATTATGGTTATGATAATAGTTAACTCATAGTTCATCTGTCTTGTTTACAGTCACTTTATAATCAACAAGTGCTTTCTCATCTCAAATTCGAAGATACTAAAGCCAGTACTGATGAGCATCTTTCAAGGTATGTATTCTTTGTTTCAAAATCATATGATGTTAGTCATAAAATACTAAGAACTGAAGGCTTTTTTGTGATCAAGAATTTGTTGTATTTACAACAACAATGTTGGTAGATTTTTTTATGAATTTAAAATGAACTATCAAATGAAATTATTTTTAAATAGGGTTATTTTGTGTTTGTGAAATGATTTTTTTTATAACATCAAATACAATACGAAAACATAGGGTCCTACCTAATGTTACCTGAAACATGGATCATTTTTTATAATATTCTTCTAATAAATATCTTCTAATATTCTCAAGATATGAGAGTTTTTTTATTCATTTTTCATATTTCCTATATGAGAATTATGTATATAAACACTTTTAATACGTATATCCTAGCCTTTTAGGATTTTCTCTTAAAACCTCCTTATCAGTTTATTCTTAGATTTTAGCACATTATAAATTCACTATAATTTATCTTTTTCCTCTTAAAAAAGCAAATTTTCATCTGTTAATTTTCATGTGTTGGAACGGAAGTGTACCATGTTTTGGAACGCGAGAATCAATACGTAAATTGCTAGGGTGTTGGTATTCCCTAACCAAAAGCGCTATGTGAGTATCTTATCTAATAACTTGAGCCCTAATTTTTAATTATCATTATAATTATTATATTCAAAATGGAATTGAGCCAATGATGAGTTTATGGGTTATTCAAAATGCATTTTTAATAAGTATAACTATTATATTCAAAATTATAGTTACCCACACCCCACCCCCTGCCCCCCTCCACCACCCCCTCCCCCCTCCACCACCTTCTCCACCACCACACACCACCACACACACACACACACCACCCCACCCGCCCCACCCCCTGCCCCCTCCACCACCCCCTCCCCCCTCCACCACACACACACACACACCACCCCACACCACCCCCTGCCCCCCTCCACCACCCCCTCCCCCCCCCCTGCCCCACCCCGCCCCACCCCTACCCCCACCCTGCCCCACCTCCCCACACGCACACACATACACACATATATATATATATATATATATACACATACACACATAAATATACACACAAATATATATATATAAATGGAAGAGAGAGAGAGAGAGAGAGAGAGAGAGAGCAGCGTCGAGAGAGAGAGAGAGAGAGAGATGGAGGGAACGACGCGGGAGGGAAAAAAGAAGAGGGATAGGGTTTTTGCTGGGAACATTGTCACGGTCGTGTCAAGGTCAATGACCGTGACATAAAACGCGTGTTTTTTATCACGGTCAATGACCTTGACAAGGCTGGCCGGCTGAAAGGTGACAATTTGCCCATTTTGGTGTAGTGGTTCGATATCGTGTACGTCACATAGAAAGTTGTTAAAGGAAAAGCCATCTCTGACTACCTCGCTGACTACCCTGTAGAAGAAGCAGATGTTTGGATCTCTGAATTCCCAGATGAAAATATCCTATACACCACTCAAGACTGCCTTCGATGGAAAATGTTCTTTGATGGCGCTGGCAATAAAAAATGATATGGCATTGGGATACTTCTGGTCACCTCAGATGACTCCCACACTCCCATCGCCATTAAATTGGATTTCCCTTGCACTAACAACATGATGGAATACGAGGCATGCACAGTGGGCCTCGAGGTCGGTCTCAAGAAAGGTATTCAATACCTTGATGTCTACGGGGATTCTGCCCTCATCATCGGTCAAGTCCTCAGAAAGTGGAAAGTCAAGGACGAAAAGCTCCAACCCTTTCATGCCCAATTAGAAGAGTTAGCCTCCGAATTCCGAGATATCACCTTCCATTACCTACCCCGAGCAAAGAATAACCTAGACGATGCTCTCGCCACCTTGGCCTCCATGGTCGATATGCCCGAAGGAATATCAATGACCCCCTTCCTAGTTCAAAAGCAAGACAAACCGACCCATTGCTACCATATTGAGCTTGTCTCCACCTAAGATCCCGAACCAGCCGATTGTTGGTACTATGATATCTGGTGCCTCCTCAAACATGGTAGGTATCCCAAGGGTTCCAACAAGAAGGACCGAACAACTCTCCGAAGACTGGCTGCCCAATACATCATCTGACATAAAGCTCTACTAAAAAGGAGTTTCGATGGAACTCATTTGCACTGTATCGCAGGGCTAACATTGAAAAGATAATGCAGAAGATCCACAGTGGGGAATGCGGGCCCCACATGAACGGTTATATGCTTGCCAAGAAAATCATCCTACATGGCTACTACTAGACCACCATGGCCCAGGATTGCACTGCCTATGTCCAGAGATGCCCTAAATGCCAACAGTTCTCCAATCTCCAACATTTACCTCCGCGAGAATTATACAACATGACTTCTCCCTGGCCGTTCTCCACCTGGGATATCGACATCATAGGGAAGGTTACACCAAAGGCTTCAAACGGACATGAGTTCATCCTGGTCGCCATCGATTACTTTACCAAATGGGTCGAAGCTGAGTCATACGCAGTGTTGAATGCCAAGAAAGTGGCCAAATTTATCAAGAAGAATCTCATCTACCGATATGGGGTTCCGCATGAGCTAGTGTTAGATAACGGGTTACACTTCGAAGAAGTCACAGAATTTGTCAATGAGTACGGGATTTAGAGACATAAATCTTCTCCCTACCGGCCTCAGACCAATGGTGCAGTTGAAGCCGCCAACAAGAACCTCAAAGCCATCATCAGTAAGATGACCGAAAGCTGTAGGGATTGGGCCGACCGGATCCCATACGCCCTCTGGGGCTATCGAACCTCAATTCGAACCTCTACTGGGGCTACCCCTTACTCCCTGGTCTACGGCATGGAAGTCGTCCTCCCTGTGGATCTGGAAATTCCCTCGCTACGCGTCATGCTAGAAAGCAAGGTTAGTGAAGAAGACGGGTGCCAAAGCCGTCTTGATGAGCTAGCCCTCCTAGATGAAAGAAGATTAAAAGATCTTTATCACATACAGGGGTATCATCGCCGAATAGCGCGATCATTCCACAAGAGAGTCAAGGACCGCGGTGTCCGGGAGGGGGATTTAGCCCTCATGGAGATAATAGAACTCATCTGGGACCCCAGAGGAAAATTCAAGCCCAATTGGAGCGGCCCTTACATTGTGAAGAAAATCTTGTCTGGCGATCCCGCCGTGCTCACTGATCTAGATGGGGAGGAAATGGATCATCCAGTCAACCTAGATCACCTAAAAAAGTTTTACCCCTAGTCCGAAAGCTCGGCGCGCTACGACTCTTCTCATCTCCATTCTATTCAAAAAAAAATCTTCATTTCCCTCTACCCAGAACTACGTGGGCCTGATCCTCTACAAAAACTATTTTAAAACTTTTAAAAAACCCTAGAGGTACGTAGGCATCTCATACTCCTCACATGAGTGCGGCCCTTTCTTTTTCACAAAATACTATTCTTTTCTTACCTCCGAGAACGACGGTTCATTCTAAAATTATTTGAACAAAAGGATTATGTATGCCTTAGCGATCGGTATAGATAATTCAAAATACAAAACTCATCGAAAGGCACAGCTGGATGATCAGAAACTTGTTTATTTCATTAATAAGAAATTACAGTACGGATTACATAAGAAAAAGGAACGGATAACTCCCTTCCCCGCCAACATAAAAAGCCAAATAAAATCCACACATACATTACATAAATAAACTCCCCAGGAGTCCTACCCACAGCTACCCGAAAAGCCTGCACCCTCATCATCTACATCCCGAGGACCCCAAGTTTCCCCTGCCTGAATAGAGTGCCGCAAACATTCCATGGATCGATGAGCCTTAACCATCTTCGAAAAGACCACAACACCCCCTTCCAAGGAGTCGGATAAAACAAGCCATCTTTGACCAGTCTCTACTGCCAACATCTTGATGACTACTTTCCTCCACAACCACCTCATATAATCTTTGGGGACATGGAAAATCTTCCCAACAGACTGAGAGGGACGGGTCGACGGGCGCCGATTTTCCCACAGAGACCCAAGAAACAAACGCAGGCGCTCAGCCAAATCTTTTACTGGAAAGAAATTTGAGGTCCGAGGGGGCACGACATGCGCCTAGCCAAATTGGCGCAGAAGACGCCAAGGGAAATAAAAAGAGGTATGTCTGAGACCAACCATCTGCACATATGAATACTCTCCTAGCTCCAGAACAGGATGCAACTGCCCCCACTAAGGCACTGACCAATACAGCCCACGAGCTTCGTGCTCCACAAACCAATTCTCCCAGTTTTCAACATACAGGCCAATGTGGATGAAGTAGCGCGAAAAGAAGTTGGGTACAGCCGATAAAGGATATTCTGGAGGAGTAGATAAGAGGAATCTTTCAGACAACCACATGAATAGCATCACATGGCTACCCCTTAAAAAGTCAGAACGACTTTCTCTCCAGGCATCCAGGCCATTCAGAGTCTCCGCGAATATCACCGCCGTAGGATTGCGATGGTATGAAATCCATGAAGTAATGGATGCAAGTTGTGGGTCCACTTGCACCTCCCCAGTCACCAACAATAATTTTGAAACCAGGCCCAGAACCATGGCTCCAGCATAGCCGGCATCACCTACTTCCCATAAATGCACGGACTGCAGCACCGTCGATAGGGAGATCATTCCTCCAGCAACCAATGACCTGGCTGTCGAAGGCGAGATATGAAGAAGCCCGGCCAACAAATCCCTAGGAGAACGGGAAAATTTGGGCAAAGCCGCAGCAACACTGGAATTCACACCCAGTATGGCAGAAAATTCCTCGTAGGTAGGACAAACTTCTTCCAACCTAAAGCGGAATACATGGTCTTCGGGGTACCAGAATTGTACCGCCGCTATCAGCATATTCCACTCAAAAGGCCGATTGCGCCATAAGGAGACTCGACGCATGTTGAAGGCATCATAGTCGACATTATAAGAGCACATAGATTCCAAGGCTTCGAGGTAATTGACAAACTCAATGCTACCAGGGAGAGCCATCTTGTAAGACCAAAAGATAATGAGTAGGCAGATAAGGATGCAAAGGTGTGATTAGAACACTCCACCCTTACCCCCTTTTTATACTTGAAAACTCTCACAAAAGACATAATCCCTGCAGAAATCAGAGGGAATTCTACCCCACAAGGTACCATTAAAAGCTTTAAAATTAATGGGACTGGACTGAACTGCCGATAGGCAGGTCAGGGTGCTTGCCGATCGGCAACCCCCTATTTTTGGAAAAAATTTCTCCTTTCCTGTTTTGTCAAAACAGAAAACTCAATGAAATTAAATTGATATTCTCAACAGAATTTCAAAATCCCTTTCTCTCCCTATATAATTTCCCTTTTTAATTAAAACTTTCCTTCAAAAAAATTCCAAAAAATTCCTTTTTATTGTCTCATCAGCAAAGTAAAAAAGCGCATATGGATGCATTCATTCGTCATTAATAAAGGATAATAATAATAATTAAAAAAAACTCCCATTGCATTGCATATATTTGTGTTCTGTGTTACATTAGTTTTGCAGGAAACAAGAAAAGAAAAGCAAAAAACAACGGGACTCAGCCCGAACCCACATTTCATTCCTCTCTCTCTCTCTCTCAAGAGCTTCCACCCCCTCGACGTGCTCTCTTCCCCCTACGGCGAGACGACACACCCCCACTACCCGAACCAGAGTCTTCCCCAGATGAGGCTGATGACACCAAGAAAGAAGGAACAGGGACAACATCCCGAATGTGGGCAGTCACCGAAGATATCCAATCTCTGATGTCTCTCAGCCAAGTGGTCGACACCCGGACTTGCTGCAAGGAAAGGCAGAATCAGTATCGAGCAAAAGAAATCAAAAAGAGGAAAAGGATCGAAAGGTTTACCGCAGGACGAAGGACCTCCTCTGTCAAACCTAGCTCCTCCGGATCCATCGCAAGAGGACAGTGCAGCATCGGCCCTATCCCTCCATCAGCCCGCCGGATGTTGTACGAAGGAGTGCACAACCACACGAAAGGAACTTCTGAAGTCACCGCCGCAGAGGTCGACGGATCGCCGCCGCTATGGGAGGACACCACTGGTCGACTCGAACCTGCAGGAGGGAAAGGAAAGGCATCATGTATGCTGGGTGCCATCAACCAGCTCATCACAAAGTCCATATAGTCATACGGAACAGCCGTATCAGAGTACAACGAGTAGGACTCTTCGATCATCGCCACGATCCTCTCATCCTCCAACAGCTGTCTCTCCCGCCTCATAGACGTAGGATGCTGCACGGGTGGCACCACCACCTCCTCCTCGGTAATCTGGCGAACTAACCTCTCCCCGAGATACCAAGAATGGCCGAACTCATGCGCCAACAAACGCCTCATCTACGCGTTCACCCCAGTCATCCCCGTATCCTGAATGGTTATCCCCCAAGGATGAAAGGTCACCTAAAAATCTCCAAGCGAGCATAAGTCAATACAAGATCAGAAGGTGCAAAAACTAAGACTGAAAAGGAAAGGACCTTACCCGATCACTGGTCAGGCCATTCAAGACCTGACGCACCGCCTCCAGGGAGAGAGATCCCTTCTACTGCCGGTTGGCCTTACGCCATCGATACAATCGACAGAAGTCCCCAGCAGTATCATCCTTCAGAGAAATCAGCGGGGTCTTGTACCCAATCACCTCATAGAACCACGTCTGAATTCACAAGCAAAAAGAGATGCAAAAGGAAAATGCGAATGCATGAAAGGAAAATGAGAATGCATGAGATGAAAATGCACAAAGTAAAGAATACCTCAAGAAGATACGTGGCTCTAGTAAAAGTCTCTCGCAACACCGGCTGAATGCATCCAAAGAAGAGTAAAGGGTCGCCAAGGTCAGACTCCCCCAATCATATAAAGGGATGTTCGAAAACATCCTCAAGTACGGCAGAAACCATAAATGGACGACGTCGCCACTCGACGCCACCATGAAACCTCCCAGCACCAACAAAATGAATAACGGGGCCATCTGCCTCACTTACAGCCCGTCTTCCACAGCAATCTCCCAACTCAATAGAATCTCCTTCAGCAAAGACATCCGGATAGAATCTCGAGAAACTATCCTTCCCACATCACCAAGTACCGCACGCACTGCCTCCAGTCTCACCCGTAAGGAGAGATCCACCTCTATCTGCTCCCCGTCACAATCCAGTCCCAGTAGTGGATGCATATCTATGGGAGTCACCATCATCTTCCCGAAGCCAAAATGGAAAGTGTGGGTGGTGTCCCACCACCTCTCCCCCAAAGCGCACAATATCGTTGTCGAACGAGGCATCTCATCCAGCGTAGACGCCAACCTCCCAAAACCCTCTGATGATACCATCCAGCACACCACAGGTGGAAGATGCTCCCAAACATCCTTAAGCCCCGTCGTCCCACGGGCACACATGTTCCTCAAGGAAATATCAGACTGGCAAAAGGAAAAATCTCATCAAAAGTCAAGAAAGAAAGAAAAATCACCCAAAAAGAAAGGAATGCCAAAGGTCAGGTTACTTACATAACCGTCGGTAATCACTCTCGAAGAGCGATGACACGATGGCTCCCGCAGCAAGGTCCGCTCGTCCGCAACTGGCTCAAATGCATCGAAAACATTTTTGTTCCCCAAAGTAAGGGGAACCCTGTTCCTCCAATCCACATTCGCCCAGTCATCAACGGTCAACCACTTCCGGTGGACTGCGGTGCTCACAAATGCGGACATTTCTTGAAGATCGGAATGTTAGAACAATTCGCAGAGAGAAATCGCAGAAAGAGAGACGGTAAGAAGCTGTGAAAAATGAAGGGGATTCACCCCCTTTATATAGGATGCCAAGCGCCATGCCGATCGGCACCTCCCCCTTCCATACCGATTGGTACTGACCCCTTGCCTTCCCAAGGTAGTCCAAAAGTCCGTGCCACTACCAAATGGCACCCTTTAGTCTATGCCGGCTGGCACCCCCCTTAAAATTTCGTACAGAAATTCCTGGAAAATGCCAGAAAACCCTGAAAAATCCTCATAAAATTCCTAAAAAGCCTCAGAAGGATTTAGAACGTTTTCATCAAGAAAATTTCGCACTCCTTCAGACGAAACCTCTATTTTCCCCGACAGAACCCTCAAAATCAAAGCGAATGACCTCTCGAGCAATGCGCCCGGACCACCTAATCACCTCCTCAGCAGAGTTTACAACCCAAAGCCTCCCCAGCCATCGGCTACCCAGTGTGAAACAATATCGCATGGTACTTTTCCCAGAAAAATTCAGAAGAATCGCTCGCCCCAGGCGATCTCTCCCAAAGGACGATCCAAAATCTTCCCCAGCTCATTCATCGTTCCCCAGCGGAACCTTAAATCCAATTCTTATCCCCAGCGGAACCCCTCTTCCCTAGAGGAATCCTCAAAAGTTAAGTGAAAACTCCTCCCGACAAAGCTCCGGAAAATCCCTAAGGATCACCTGATCATTTCCCCAGCGGAATTCTCTTACAGCACCCAAAATAGGTTGTTCCCCCCCTGCGAGGTCTCCTAAAAAGCTTCCCCAGCTATCAGCTCCCTAACTCAGATCAAAATCACAAATCTCTTTCCCTAGAAAAACCGAAATCTAATCCTCAGCCACTCTTGGGTCGGAATTGGCCCCGGTCTTGGATCGTCACCTAAGTTAGGTCAGAATTGACCTCGGTCCTCGGTCGTCACCACTCTTGGGTCAGAATTGGCCCCGGTCTTGGATCGTCACCTAAGTTAGGTCAGAATTGACCTCGGTCCTCGGTCGTCACCACTCTTGGGTCAGAATTGGCCCAGGTCTTAGATCGTCACCTAAGTTAGGTCAGAATTGACCTCGGTCCTCGATCGTCACCACTTTTGGGTCAGAATTGACCCCGGTCTTGGATTGTTACCTGAGTTAGGTCAGAATTGACCTCAGTCCTCGATCGTCACCACCTTTGGGTCAGAATTGACCCCGGTCTTGGATCGTCACCTCAGTCAGGTCAGAATTGACCTTGGTCCTCGATCGTCACCACTCTTGGGTCAGAATTGACCTCGGTCTTCGATCGTCACCTCAGTTAGGTCAAAATTGACCTTGGTCCTCGATCGTCACCACTCTTGGGTTAGAATTGACCCCGGTCTTGGATCGTCACCTAAGTTAGGTCAGAATTGACCTCGGTCCTCGGTCATCACCACTCTTAGGTCAGAATTGACCCCGGTCTTAGATCGTCACCTAAGTTAGGTTAAAATTGATCTCGGTCCTCGGTCGTCACCACTTTTGGGTCATAATTGACCCCGGTCTTGGATCGTCACCTAAGTTAGGTCAAAATTGACCTCAGTCCTCGATCGTCACCACTATTGGGTTAGAATTGACCCGGGTCTTGGATCGTCACCTAAGTTATGTCAGAATTGACCTCGGTCCTCGGTCGTCACCGCTCTTGGGTCATAATTGACCCCGGTCTTGGATCATCACCTAAGTTAGGTCAGAATTGACCTCGATCCTCGGTCGTCACCACTTTTGGGTCAGAATTGACCCCGATCTTGGATCATCACCTAAGTTAGGTCAGAATTGACCTCGGTCCTCGGTCATCACCACTCTTGGGTCAAAATTGACCTCGGTCTTGGATCGTCACCTAAGTTAGGTCAGAATTGACCTCGGTCCTCGGTCGTCATAACTCTTGGGTCGGAATTGGCCCCAGTCTTGGATCGTCACCTAAGTTAGGTCAGAATTGACCTCGGTCCTCGATCGTCACCACTCTTTAGGTCAGAATTGACCTCACTAGACCTTTACCGTAAGCCCGCAGATTTGTCTTTGATCGGTAGAATTGATCATCCCCAGCACAGTCCTTAGGTCCTCAGAATCGACCTCAACCCTCTGAATCGGTCATACTCCCTCAAAAGCATCATATGGTGTCTATTCGACGGTCATCATTTATTTCAAACTCACCCATCAAGGGGCTCTGTAGACACCCCATTCTATTACCCCCTAACTCACCTTAGGTCCCTAGTACCTCCACTCATCATCGCAAACCCAAGTCATGTCCCGAGCACTGACCTGAAAGCC
This sequence comes from Sambucus nigra, assembly GCA_949130495.1. Classification (NCBI taxonomy): domain Eukaryota; kingdom Viridiplantae; phylum Streptophyta; class Magnoliopsida; order Dipsacales; family Adoxaceae; genus Sambucus; species Sambucus nigra. The sequence continues at coordinate 314,791,758 of OX422214.1, read as the reverse complement.
GCCGGGCACTCCCCGGCTCAGTTTGACCTAAAAGTCAAACTCTTCTTCTCAACCGAGGCTGAATGAATCTTTGAAGGGCACTGAATACCCTTTCCAACGGTCCACCCCATGCGCTATTTCGACTTACCATGCGGACGAACGGTCCGTTTGCGTCCGAAACCTGACCGAGAGGCCACCGGGCGCTCCCGGGCTCTGTTTGACCTAAGTCAACTCTTCAACTCAACCGAAGATGAATGAATCTTCAAAGGTCCCTGAATAACCTTTCCAACAGTCCACCCCGTGCACAATTCCAACTTTCCATACGGACGAACGATCCGTTTGACTCCGGGAAGCCACCGAACGCTTCCCGGGCCCGGTTGACCAAAGTCAACTCTCCAAATCGGTTCAAACTCTTTGGAATTCGAGGTACATCTCCTAAACTTTCCAATGGTATGCCCCGTGCATGATTCGGATTTACCATGCAGACGAACGATCCGTTTGCGTCCGAATGATTCCGTGTCCAATGGACCGATAAACGCTTCCGAGCCATATTTGACCCAAAGTCAACTCCCGAACCCGGGAGCGGTCCCATGAACTTTCTAAGGTCTCTGAAGTAACTTTCCAACGGTATGCCCCCTGCACAATTCTGACCAACGGTTTGCCCTCGGCGGTCGATTTTCTGAAAAATCCTGAAACACACTACCAAACGACAGGTCCCAGAACCTGCCTATCGGCACCTGCCTGCCGATAGGAAGGAAGGGCTCTAGGCCGATCGGCAATCACCTGGGACTATAAAAGGAGGCCTTCACCTTATTTGCAAGGAGGAGCCCAGATCTGATAAAAATCTCTCTGAACGAATCCCAGAAACCTCTCTCGAAGGCAACGTGATTTCAACTTCAAAATCCCGTTTTTACTTCCACTTTTCATCATCCTTTTCATCAAACTTGGTGAATTAACCACTCTCCATCATCATCTAAGTGCAAGGGCTGCTCTCCAATATTCAAGATCAAGCTCAAGATCTTCAAGAAGGTCCAACTTTCTCAAACTCTCTCTTAAAATTCTCTTAAATTCCCAATAACTTGTTTTCTTGCTTAGCACTTTTAGTATATCATCTCACACATCCTAAACATACATTTTATTTAGTATTATTTCACATCTCATATTTTCATATAAATAAAAATCCAAAAAACAAGAAAACGAGGGTTTGCTGATAAATTCCAAGTAGGGATTCTCACACTTTTTCCACACTTTTCTCACAATCTAAACACTTTTTCTACACGCACACACACACACATACACACTCACAAATAAGAGATTATCCATTTGGATTTATGGGATAAACCCCACCCCTCATTTTGTATGCGAACTACGTGGACTTTGATGCCTCTGTAGACTACGTAGGCGTCTCGGGGTAAAACCCGAGACTCGAGTCCTTTTTCTCACATTTTATCTTATCTTCTATCTTCTTTTAATCCATTTTCCTTACATGCTATATACTTGCTCTTAGTGACGTTTTACTCTATATGCGTTATTGTTCCATTATAACGATCAACGTAGGGGTAATCGCGCAAATCTCATTTTTCTAACATTACTCTTATATCTTCCTACGGACGACTCGCTTTATCTTTCCCATGATACAAGTCGAGGATTCCTAACTCCGTTATATATATATACACATGCACACATATCACGGGGGGGGGGGGGGGGGGGGGAACATAAAGGAAAATAGTAAATATTCATGAGAGACTGAAAGGGCGGAATGGGTGCCTAACACCTTCCCATTTCGTAACTAAGCCTCATAACCCTTCTCGAATCATCTTGGTTTCGTATGCACCAGTATGTTTTTAGATGCCACTCTTCGGGGTGGCTTCCCCTTTTTCTTTTGTCTATCTTGTGTAAAATAGACTGGCGACTCTGAATCTCTCTACATTTTTCACACCAAAAATGACGCCGGCCAAAGCGCTCCCGAGAGGGACGCGCGGGACCTGAAGGATCCTTTCCTCCATGCTCCTGCCCGCAGGGATCAGGATCGGGGATGGCCACAATGGCGACTCTGCTGGGGATATGTGTTTTTGCTTGTGGGCTTGACTCTATTTACATGGATGCTATATTTGTTTATGTTTCCCCCCATATCTGCCTATTCCCCTTTTTCATATGTATCCCATGCTTACGCTTATGTTCACACACTTGTAGAAAATTCTCCATGTACACTTCGCACCACGTGCATCTAGGATCACATGTATATCCCCATGTTGCATGCATCACCCATCCATACTTGGCGTACCTTTTGGGGTACTTGTACTTTGTTCCCTGTTTGGCATAATCAAGAAAGGCATTCTCATCATAAGACACTAATAAGAGAATCATGCATGATTCACACGATATCACCAAAGAGCATTGCTATTGACCAAATTTTACCCATTAACTGGAGGGTCACTTCGTGATGGGCACTGGTTCGGCAGGTTGCAGTTAGCCTAAGCGATATGACTCTCACCTTCCATTGGCCAAGTACCTTCGACGTATATCGAACGGTTTCCCCGCATCGTACCACTTGACCGAAGTCATTATGGGAAGTATATCGCAGGGAATTCATTCATGTACGCCGAGTATATCTAATTCGCTCTCACACATACCGTCCCCACGAGGTATATGGTTAGGCGATTCACGTACACTCAGGTATATCAAATGGCTTGTCCACACGTACCGATTGCCCGCAAGAGCAAGACATATATCATGGAAGTCATGCCAAAGGGGGTAACCCATGCCGATTCACCCAATCAACTGCATACACGCATATAGGTGTCAGACTTAGGACATGCACTTTAGATTGCCGGTTTGAACCCGAAACTCTGCCGAAATTTCGGGTCGATCTGCCACCCAATTTTCGCGCATTTTTTAAAACGGGACCCTGTCCTCGAGCCTGGTTATAAGTCCAAACCGTAGCGTTGCATATATTAAAAACCCCACTTTTTTAGGCTTGGGTCCCGTCTGGCATTGCATTTAGGAGAATTAAATACAAGTGATAACATAATAATCATAATAATCAATTGTTTCATTCTTAGCATCACTGTCGAAAAAAATATATATTACTAATACCCTAATAGCCGGTGTCAAAATTTTAATCCTTTTTGTTAACATGCAATGATATAAATTAATAAAGCACATTCACCGAGAAAAATAAATAATATAATAAATAATAAATCAAGTGACTGAATAAATGTGACTAGAATAAGCATTCCAGCCTCAAGGCCCAAATACCATAGTCCATAAATAAAACCAGTCCAACAACTATAAATAAAAGAAGTACAATGCCTCTGAAATACTGCTAACTAAAGATTGACGACATGCCCGATTGAGATAAAAAAAATGATCAATGGAGTTGATAGAAGTGGAAGCGTCTACTACCGAGGTCCTGCAACTTCCACATAATCTACAACACGTCAAATGGAAATGAACTCCTAAGCTGGGCTTCCCTGTGGCCGAACACCTAAAATGTTTACAAAAATAGATTTGAAACGGGTCAGCGCCCAAGAAAACATTTGAAAAATATTAGCAAGTACTTAAAACGCAATAAGAGCATATATTGTATACATGTTAATTCCATGTTCCCTCACTTGAGATCCTCACCTCTCAACTATCGTGCACGCCTAACATATACCCTTAAACTGCCCTAGTTATGCTACCCCGCGTAACTAGTTTGAACAAAGGTTATTCCTACATACTAACTCGTTGTGCCCACCCGTATTGCCCATACAATACGTTACCAAATTCCTAAGTCCTTTAGCCAATTATGAATTACCCATTAGGTATTAAGTTTTCACATGCTTAGGTTATTTTAGATATCACTATCTTTCATTTATAATAATGTACACATAGTAGAATAAATCATACGTACATAAATATATCACTCCTATAATATATACGAATACGACATCCCTAGGCTGAGACTTGCGATGCGTGCATACTCTACTATCGAGTCCTAGTACATCACATACTAAACAAAATACTTTTGGATCATGTTCATTCTTTAACCATCAAGTTTTAATTTCATATAAATTGGAGGTAAACATAGTTCTAAGCCTTTGGGTTACGCACACACCTAATGCACCTAAACGGCCGGTCACACTAACATATTCACAAATAGTGCTCTATCCCTAAGTTCTATGTCCTGAGGTACAAGTCTAAAATACCCCAAATGACTCACTAGGATAAGACTGTCCACGGTGAAGGACCTCCCGTGATAGCAAGTAGCATATGTATGTTCTTTACACATAATAAATCAAGCAATAGGTATTCACACGACCTAAATATACACATTCAATATAGGTACACACGTAACCTATAATATATATCCTGTATACTTAAAGGGTCCTAACTATCCCATTAGATGATTTCTCTAGTTATAACATCCATCTAGTGTTGGTCCAGTCATAGGTTCACTCGTACTCTCTGTTACCCATTCTAATTCCCATGAGATTATTAAATGTCAAAATAACCCCCATGGTTCACTCGTACTCCCCGTGATCCATCCTAATTCTTGTGATATCATTTAATATTAAAATTTGCCCCATAATTGTTATCCTAAATTCTTTTCAAATGGGGAAAAATTCTAACCTTAAACTCTAAAAAAATTTAAACAAAATAAGTTCAGGACTAACAGGTCTCCCGAACCGGTTTGAGTGTACATGCGAACTGGTTCGAGGGGTAGGAACCGGTTCAAGGTACCTGACACTTCATCTTCTCCACTGTTATGGTTTTCCGCCATTGTTAACCCTCTAAACCTTCATAACAAAGTCCCAAACTCCCAATCCAGTATACTAAACATTATACCAACATATATACATGATTTCCAACGTAATAGAATCATCAAGTTATCAAAGAATACCTTTCAAATCGAATTATCTCAAAGTAAAATCCTCAAAGCCCTAATTTATCATTATTATTCAAAAACCTCAATAAAACCCAGATTTCTTTACATGTTGATATCACCAATTCATCAATTTTGTTCTACGTTCATAAAGGAATTAAACATATCATGATTCCTACTCAAGAATATGAATTAAATCTTCAAAATTAAAGTAAATATTTAAATATTCATGAGATCATTCATCCTACACTAACATGGATGGTATATCTTTTCAAAATTAGGAAGATAAATACTTGCCTTAATTTACAAGTCTGAATTTATGTAGAAGAATGGTATGGTTGTATTCATCTCCTCCCGATCTACACTCTGGTGGTGGTGGTGGTGGTCCAAGAATGGTGGGGGATGCCTTGGAACTCTATCCTTCCTCCTCCCGTGGCCTCTCTTAGGTTTTCTAACTTCTAACCCTAACTCCCTCACCCTACCAGATGATAAAGACTTATAAATTTCATAGGTCCTTCTACTTCAAAAATCCAAAAGACCAAAATACCCTCCCGGGGTGCCGATTTGGCCTCAAAATTCCCTAGGACCCAAACTAAACCCCCGAGTACACTTTTCTGACTATTTCAACCCTTCCGGACAAATTGGCACACTAGAAATGACTATTTGGATGCCCAAAATAATTTTTTTTATTTCATTAAATTAAGTCCTGACACAACTTATACACGCTTCCCGACTAAAATTACTGTAACTCTCGTATTTTTCACTCACGACAATTATAATGCATTCTTAATATTCTATCACTTATTCACTAAGTAATACTCAATGTAATTCTCATAAATAAATATTAACCTTTGTCTCGCTAATTATTATTTATTTTAATTTTAATCCGAATTAATTTCCCATTTTAATTTAAATTACTCCCAATGAAAAAAAACATTAAAAATACGGGGTGTTACACTTCACCTTAACACCATCTTCTTCAATAATCGTATAAATCCATCACTCCTCTACAATCATCCACACAATCATGTTTCAACCACAAACGTGTTCTCATCTTAACTTTCTAATGGCCATAGTTTAAGTCGTGGAATTAAGATGGACGATTGGTGGAACTTAAATCTCGATATTGATCCTTCTATAAAAAATAAGCACAAATATCAATAAGATGGATATGAAAGCAAAAACGGAACAAAAAAATAACAATACTAGGATCAACTCAAGAACGTTAATGCACAAATAAGAGTACCTTGATTTGATACCAATCGAGGATGCGCGTTATTAATGCAAGTGTTTAACCTACAACAAACCTAGAGGGGATGAATGGGTTTTATCGCATCTTATGAATATCTTTTGAAATTCAACGATTTTTCTTGCAAATTCAAATAATCTAACACATGTTTCAACTAAGTGATATGAGAAGGTATTGAATTAATCATACAAAAAGTTTTATTAGGTAAATCTAAATATAATAAATGTTGGTTGGTCGTACAGACCAGTGCTTACTGGTCCAATTAAGGGTTGTGCAAACAGTTAAATAATTGAAGTTCTCAAAACAACCTTTGATAACACAAACACAAGTTGGTTAACTCCCAAAAATATTTTTACAAACATGTGAGTCATTTTAACACTTGTTCATCAAACTTTTAGAAGGAACACACATTTCAAGAAAACTTAGACACACCATTCTTCTCCAAAGGCCTGAAGGCCAATTCAAGGTCCAAAAGACAATTCAAGGCCCAAGAAAACTCAATACCAAACCCAGCATAAAAATCGAAGGAGTCGAGCCATTTCAAAATGGGCCAAAAGGATCAAACGAAAACACGCTTGATCGATTGGTCTTGGGCGCATTACACCCTTGATCAATTGACCCGATCTCTTGCTTATAAAGGGAGGCCTCCACCAACCTCCTGAACACAACAACTACCCCACATTCTTAAATGTAGTAATTTTTTCCTCATAAAAATTCCCAAAACTCTACCTAGTTTTCCCCCAAACCCTTCTGAAACTTAGATTTAGAGCATTAAGTCTTAATCTTAGCTCACCCTCCTCCATCCATTCCCAAAACAAATTCAAAATCCATTCTCCCTTTTCCATCCTTATTTTCTTTTTTTAAAGTACTTTTTTCACTAAAGTAACCTCATATCTATCCTCCCATAAGAGCTAACACCTAGACATTATGCTGCCAAAATGATGAGGAACGCATGTAACTTTACAGGTACTTCATCTCACTCTTTTACTTTGAAGTTCTAGATAAGGGTGGTGCTGTGCAACACCACCCCAAATCACTTATCCTATTATTCATAAGCCTTTATCCTTCTATAAAGGTCATGTCCAAAATATGTTGACTTTGATTTTGCCTACGGCGGATACGAAGGCATATTAGAGAAACCTTAAATTGGTACATAATCTCCTATCTTTGTATGTATGATTTATACCGTAATATGTTGTTAGGATAGATGATCACCAGATCCGAGGATTCTATATATTAAGCTTGATGGTGAGCTTAGTAGATAGAATCGTTCTCCCATTTTCTAAATGATTTCATGAATAAAATAGTGTAATAAGGAGTTGTGCTATTTAACCTTTTCTAGCAATTGCGGTCCTTTTTGGAATTATGGGTGTTAGTGTTCTTCCTGGTTTAGTCCCCTTTCTCATATGTACAATTATTAATGTGCCTTTCGCAAAAACACTACAAAAATATCAATTCAAATTTATGATAGTGCAAGATATGCGACTTAGGTACGCATCTGAGATCCTAAACAATATGAAAATAATCAAATTATAATCTTCGGAAGAGAAATTCAAGAAATTCATTGAATCCAATAGAGAAATTGAATTCAGATGGCTATCAGAGACTCAACACAATAAGGTTTATGGTACTGTGTTGTACTGGATATCACCAACTGTTGTTTCTTCATTTATGTTCTTTATTTGTGTCCTTTTAAAGAGTGCCCCATTAGATGCTGACACACTTTTCACAATTTTGGCTGCTTTGAGGACTATGTCAGAGATGGTTAGAACGAGTCCTGAGGCTCTATCTTCATTAATACAAGTTAAGGTCTCTTTTAATTGGATTAATTATTTTTTGTTTAATGATGAGCTTAAAAATGGAAAGATGAGAGATTCTGTATCACGATATTCAGATAATTGTATTAGAATACTGACTGCAAACTTCAATTGAGATCCAAAAATTGTAGTTTATGGGCCAGTTGGGTGTGGAAAATCATCACTTTTATATGCTATACTTGGAGAAATAACAAAACTTCAGGAACTGTTAGTTACAAAATAGTCATTATTTATCGTTTAAATATCAAATTTCGGGTGATTTGAACTTTGGCTCCTATTTATTTTGGCCTAGTTTGATTTGGGTTCTTCTGAACCAAAAAAACGACATAATAACTTGGGTTATTTGACCTAATACAGTTATACACTATGGTGTCCATTTTCACTTTCAACAACACTTTTGAAGATTTTTGTTTTTTTTATGATTTTTTTATGAAAATCACACGAAATGAGAAAATATATTTCATACTGTAAAAGTGAAAACCTTCCTACTCAGATTGAATTATGGCAAAACAAATGAGAGCCAAAGGAAAAACGCCCTTAAATATTCATTAAGCTATATAAAAAGTCATTTTGAGGGTCAAAAGTATAACACGATAAACTTTGGTTTCCATATCGTGATAGAAAAAATGGAGGCCAAAGTCCAAATCACCTTTAAATTTACGTTCTTGATTGAACTTAAATTTTTGTTTGCAACCAGGTGGATGTTTCAGGGTCAATTGCTTATGTTTGTCAAGGTTCTTGGATCCAAAGTGGGACGATTCGAGATAACATACTTTTTGGGAAGAAAATGGAGAAAAGAAGATATGAGATGGCCATAAAAATGTGTGCTTTGGATAAGGATATTGACAGTTTTGAATAAGGTGACCTCACAGAGATATGTGAGAGAGGACTTAATATGAGTGGAGGGCAAAAGCTGAGGATTCAACTTGCTCGCACTGTCTAATTTGATGCTGACATCTATTTTCTTCACGACCCTCTTAGTGTTGTAGATGCACATACAAAAGAAACTCTTTTCAATGTATGTTTAAATTTATTTACATAATGTATATAGTACATTATGCATATTGTTTCTTAGTTATTAATGTAGTTAAACGATGTTATTATAGGATTGTGTGATGGTTGCACTAGAGAGGAAGACTATTGTTCTTGTGACGCACCAGGTTGAGTTTCTCTCGGAGGTTGATAATATTCTGTTCATGGTGATTGTATTATGGTTCTTATGATTTTTCAGAACTGTTATCACATCAATAGATGACTTTAACACAACAATAAAGATAACAGAACCATCGTAGAAGAGCCAAGAAAACGGGCACAAAGTAGTAATTGTCACTCGTGTATTTTCATGTAGGATATATTTGTAATTTGCATTAACTCGTATGTTTTTTCTTATTTCTTTTTCAAGTTTTATAAAGTGGACAAGTTACTCAATGAATGTAACTTGATTGAGTTTAACACTTAAGCAAGCGTTACACTCTTAAATAGATTCAATGACAGTATTAGAACCTTCGGTTGATGAAAATAAACACGAACCTCACAAGAGAAATACAGATCATGTTGAAGGGATTACCATGTCTTACCATAGTAAAGAAAATAGTGAGGCAAAAATTTCTATGCAAGGTCTGCCGGGGAACAATTGACAAAAGAAGAAGAGACAAAGATTGGCAATGTTGGGTAGAAGCCATTTTTGAATTACGTTGTCGTCTTAAAAGGGTCAGTTTTATTATGTGTAAGTGTACTAATGCAGTTATGTTTTGTTGCTCTTCAGGCTGCTACTAGTTATTGGCTAGCATTTGGCCTTCAAATTCCTAAAATCAACAGTGTTATGTTGATTACTGTTTGCACAGTAATTTCAACGATGAGTGCCTTTTTTGTACACCCGAGATCTCTATTTACAACTCTTCTGGGATCAAAAGCCTGAAAAGCCTTCTTTTTTGGTTTCACCAATTCGAGTTTCAGTGCTCGCATGCTGTTCTTTGACACTACTCCTGTTGGGAGGATTTTAACATGATTAAGATATTCTTTCTGTCCTTTTTCCAATTTATCTTGTAACAACCATCCTTAATAATAAACTTGTACAAAATACACAAACAGACATGGGGATTACATAAAAATTATAAAATAAAATAAAAACAGACGAGACAATTCTCGAGTGATTATATAAAAAATATTATAAAGTAAAATATAAACTAACGTAGTAATTGGATAGAGAATAATAAAACATTAAAAGCGTAGATCAATAAGCTTAAGTGTGAAACTGTTACATCAGAAATTTAAAAATATATTATACCATTTGTAAGTAAGAGTAGCATTTTCCTTCTTTTTTATGTACCCGCTAAGATCATCTAAGCAGGAGAAGCAAAGTAGTTTGTTAGTTACTCTAGAAAATTAGAATAGATTTTGTGATGTGAATGAAGAATTAGGGGTTATTTTTAGTATTTTTAGAGATTTATTGTATTTTTATTATTTTTAGTATTTCATTGTATTTTCCTTTTTCATTAGTATTTAGAAGAAGGAAGATTATTGTCTCTTAGAGACATAATTGTAATTAGATTGTTAGCTTAGAGGCCAAACAACCTCCTTCCTATAAATACCCCTTATGTAGCCTCATTTGAGGCATTCTTCAATTTTGAGATATAGAGATTTGAGAGAGAGTTATCTTTTCGTGTTCCCATTTGATGTCATTTAAATTGGTATCAGAGTCTAGTCGCTCCACTGGATGTTGTAAAAAAAAATCGTAAACAACATCAAGTTAGGTCCAAGAAAAGATGAACACCTCCGCGACATATCATTTCGATCAAATGATGGAAACCTTCAAACGATTGAAGGCCCAAATGGATGAGCAACAAAACCCACCACTACCCAAATTGCCACCCATCTCCATTAACCATAACCCTAGCCCCCAACTAACTCCTTGGGATGGTCTTAACTCTTGATGGCACTCATTCACTTCCTTTTTTGCACACAATTTGTCTTGTAGGTTTCTTCAGATTTGAGGGTATTGGATTTTGATATCCCTTTCAGCATTGCCTTTTTAATTGTTGGTTGATTTTGTATATAGAACAAGTTGAATAAGAAATAAGAGGAATTTGTACTCTGGAGAGAGAGGAGAAAGACTCTTAATTTATGAAAGCTTCTTTTTCATTTCTTCTGTTGCTTTCCTTACCATTCAAACACACATATATAATACATAATAATGGGATGGGACATATCCCATAAAACAAGGAGACACCACTCCATAAAACACTCTCCACAAAACTTGAGTGGATATTATGCACTAAACATTAAATAATAAAAAGAAAGTAAAGTTGCACAAAACATGAACCATAAAACATGGCATGTTTTATGCTAGACCCACATCAGATTAAACAACACTCTCCCTCTTAATGTGATGCTCCTTAATTCCCAAGAGTTCCCTTAATTGCTAAAATTTCCCTAGCGACGGAGGTTTGGGGAAAGTGTCCGCAACTTGATCTTCTGACTTTCAATATTTGAGTTTTATATCCCCATTTGTAATTGCTTCCCAGATGAAATGATATTTGATAGCAATGTGTCTTGTCCTGCTATGATAGACTGGATTGTTTGCCATTGCTATTGCTGATTTTTTATCGCAAAATAACTATGTGCCTTCTTCTTCCTTTTCTTTCACGTCTTCCAAAATTCTCCGTAGCCAAATAGTTTGATAAGTTTTTAATGATGAGGATATGTACTCCACTTCAGCTGAGGATTGAGAAACTGTTTGTTGTTTCTTTGACGCCCATGAAAATATACTAGAACCTAGACAAAAGGCATAGCCAATGTGCTTTTCATGTCATTAACACAGCCACCCCAGTCACTATCACAAAATCCAGTTAACTTCACATTCACATTTTTGTAATACTTGATTCCATAATTCAATGTTCCTTGCAAGTATCTTAACACTCTTTTTCCTGCCCCAAGATGGAAATGACTAGGACAATGCATAAATCTAGAAAGTAGACTTGATGCAAACATGATATCTAGTCTTGTTGATGTTAAATATAACAAATTTCCAACAAAACTTCTGTAGAGAGTTTCGTCAATCCTTTTCCCTCCATCTTCCTTCACGAGTTTTTAATTTACAACTAGTGGTGTTGTCGTGGGTTTGCACCCAAACATTCCAAACTTCTTAAGAATGTTTTCAGCATACTTTGTTTGACAAATGAACACACCATCTTTTTCTTGATAAATTTCAATACCAAGAAAATAATGTAGCAAGCCCATATCACTCATTTCATACTTCTTCATCATTTCATTCTTCAAATCTTCAACCATCTTTTGACTACTTCCAGTAAAAATTAAATCATCAACGTAAAGTGTAACAATAAGAATATCAGATGTACCTTTGCATTTGACATACAAGGTAGGATCGTTCTTGCTTTTGTTGAATCCATTCCCAGTGAAATATCCATCAATGTTACTGTACCATGCTCGTAGAGCTTGCTTTAAACCATACAAGGACTTCTGCAACCTATACACCTTTTCTTCTTCTCCTTTGGTAACAAAATCCAAAGGTTGTTCAACATAAATTTCTTCTTCTAACTTTCCATTCAGGAATGCTGATTTAACATCAAGTTGGTACAATGGCCAACCTTTTTGAGCCGCCATAGCAATAATGCCTCTTACAGTGTCAAGATGTGCAACTGGTGCAAATGTTTCATGAAAATAGATATCGGGTTATTGTGTGTAGCCCTTTGCCACCAATCTTGCTTTATTTCTTTGCACGGTGCCATCAGAGTGATACTTGACCCTGTAAATCCACTTCACCCCAATGATATCTTTGTCTTTTGGCTTTTCAACAAGATTCCATATATTGTTCTTCTCAATAACATTAATTTCCTCATCCATCGCTTTTCTCCAAGTTTTTTCTTTTATGGCTTCTTCGAAACTTTCTGGCTCAATGGTACAAAAGTTGCATCTCTAATATACATCACTTAAACTCCTCATTGTTTTTGGAGTTATGGGTGGTGATGATGAGGATGAACTTGGGGAACCATTTGATGATGAACTTGATCGTGGAGATGTTTGAGGTGAATCTTCATTTCTCTCATTATCAATTGTTGATTTTTGTTGCTCTTCCTCAATAAGAATTGTCTTCTCCTTGACTTTGCCATCTTCCCAGTTCCAAATAGCACCTTCGTCAAATAAACACATCACGACTTGTGATCACTTTGTTGATTTTCAAACTAAATATCCAATAGCCCTTGGATTGAGAGCTTTAGCCCATAAATATGCACTTATCACTCGTTTCATCTAGCTTTCGCCGCTTCTCTTTCAGAATCTGAGTATAACATACTCAACCAAAGATTTTGAGATGACGCACTGATGTCTTTCTCCCACTCCAGGTTTCAATGGGAGTTTGATTCCAAATCTCTTTTGTTGGACATCGATTTATTAAATATATCGTGATGTATACTTCTTCCGCCCAAAATACTTTAGGCAGTCCCTTTTCATGAAGCATTGATTTTGCCATCTCCATCACGGTTTGATTTTTCCTTTCTAATACTCCATTTTATTGTGGAGTATAACTAACTGTGAGCTCTCTTTCTACACCTTCATCTTCACAAAACTTTCCAAATTCATTGGAATTATATTCTTTTCCATTGTCACTTCTCAAAACTTTGATAAAATGCCCACTTTGTTTTTCCACAAAATTTTTGAACTTCTTGAAAATTGTAAAAACTTCAGATTTTTGCCTCATAAAAAATACCCATGTCACTCTTGTAAAATCATCAATATATAGTATGAAGTACTTATTTTCTCCATGATAAAGATTAGTCATTATACCACATATGTCAGTGTGAACTAGCTCGAGTACTTCTTTTGCTCTCCATGCAACTCCTTTTGGAAAAGGCTTTTTGTGATGTTTCTCGAGAGAACAACCTTCACATACTTCATTCTTTTATTCAATGCAAGTGGGTAGCTCCTGAACCATATTCTTTTGGCAAAGTAACTTGAGGCCATGAAAATTCAAATGACCAAGTCTTTTGTGCCACAACCACGATTAATCAACAGATTCTGCCTTGAAGGCAAAATTTCCATCATATTTGAAAATTAGTGGAAAGATACGGTTCTTCTCCATCTTTATCTTATTCGCGACTTGTTTTCCTTATCCTTTGTCATAAATAGTGCACCCGTTTTCTTCAAAGTGGACAACATATCCATGTTCTACTAGTTGTCCAACACTTAGCAAATTTTGTGTTAAGTTTGGAGCAAGTAAAACATCGTGAATGAACTTAGCTCCTTTATTGGTTTGAACACCAATTGTTCCTTTGCCCTTTACATGGACTAACGCACCATTTTCCATTTTCACTTGAGAGTTGATGGTTGTATCTATGTCAATAAACACGTCTTTGTCACCAGTCATGTGATTGCTACAACCACTATCAAGAAGCCAAACATCATTCTTTTGCTCAGAGGCACTTTGACATGCATAGAATAAATTTCCTTCACCTTTTTTTTTTCTTTCGCACAGCTTGCTTGTTGATTATTCTTGTATCTACAGTCCTTTTGAAAATGACCAAAGCCTTTGCAATTGTGACATTGAGGCTTTCCTTTGAACCAACAGTCTTTATCCACATGGCTACTTTTGTTGCATATATTGCATCGTTGAGACCGTAAGAAATCTTCATTTCTAAAATTTCTGAAATTATTGAATCTTCCTCTGCCTCTTCTTCTTCCTCTTCCTCGGCCTCTTCCTTGTCTACCACCTCTTTCAAAATCTCTCCCATCATGACTTGAAGAGCCTCTTTCACTATTTTGGGGTTTGAAACTAAGTTTAGATTGAAACGCGCTCTCAATAGATTTTTCAGAGTGTTGTAACAATCTTTGCTTGAATGACTTTAAGGACCCCAACAATTCTTGGACCGTCATCTCAGAAGTATCCTTAGTATGCTCAATAACAGCCACCAGAGAATTAAATTTTGGAGGTAGGCTATTTAAAAATTTCTCTACAGCTCTTCCGTTGGCTATTTGATCACCATGCGCCTTCATTTGGTTGAGAAGTTCTGTGAATCTGGAAGAGAACTCTTTTAGTGTTTCATTCTCCTTTATTTTCATATTTTCCAACTCCCTCATAAGAGCTTGAAGTTTAACAGCTCTTACTTGTGTATTTCCTTGAAACTCCTCTTGAATAATGTCCCATGCTTCCTTGGCCTTGGTTGCTCCCATGATTCTTGGAAAAATGGAGTTTCCTAGGCCTTGTTGAATGTGAGGGAGCGCTGTATCATCCATCTCCCTTAAAACTTTCAATTGGTTATTTTGAGCGGCTGACAGCGTTGCCGTTGATTCGGGTTCGTCATACCCATTTTGACTAAATCCCAAACATCTTGGGATATAAAGAGAGTCTTCATTTTGATACACCAGAAATCATAATTTTCACCTTCAAATATTGGGATTGAAGGTTGTTGAATATTTAGAGTGGAATTGCTTGATCTTGCCATGATAATTTTTCTTCAAATCTTTTACTCCTTGGCTTTCTGAATTTTTTACAGCAACTTGTTGAATTTTTGACAGCAGCTTCTTGAATTTTCGGACAACGACAGTAACTTGTTGAAAAAAAATTTGGACAGCAATTGAAATTTTTGGACAGCAACTTGTTGAAAATTTTTTTGGATAGCAACTTGTTGAAATTTTTTTGGACAGCAGACAACAATTTGTTGAGATTTTTTGGACAGCAACTTGATTTTTTTTTTACAGAATCAGGCCCTTTTGATATAAAGTTATGATACCATTTATGTTGGTTGATTTTGTATATAGAACAAGTTGAATAAGAAAGAAGAGGAATTTGTACTCTGGAGAGAGAGGAGAAAGACTCTTAATTTATGAAAGCTTCTTTTTCATTTCTTCCATTACTTTCCTTACCATTCAAACACACATATATAATACATAATAATGGGACGGGACACATCCCATAAAACAAGGAGACACCACTCCATAAAACACTCTCCACAAAACATGAGTGGATATTATGCACTAAACATTAAATAATAAAAAGAAAGTAAAGTTTCACAAAACATGGCATGTTTTATGCTAGACCTACGTCAAATTAAACAACATTAATAGGATTTGGACTTGAATTACTCTCAACAATCGGTGTTATTTCCTCAGTAACATGGCAAGGTCTCATCATAGCCATATTTTCTACAATAGCCTCAAAATATGTTCTGGTATCTAAAATTCATTCTTTTGCTCTTTAACTTTTTATTCACAAAGTGAAAACATGTTCAAAGAGTATTTTTTGGGTGAAGGGATAGTATCAGGCCTCTGCACGGGAACTAATGAGAATAAATGGAACAACAAAAGTTCCAGTCATGAATTATGCGATCGAGACATCGCTTGGGGTGGCTACAATAAGAGCATTTAAAATGACAGATATTTTTTTCCAAAATTACCTAAAGCTTGTGGACACAGATGCAAATACTTTCTTATACTCAAATGCAACCCTATAATGGTTAATTTTGAGAACATAAGCGCTTCAAAACCTGACTCTATTCACTGCTGCTTTCCTCCTGATTTTACTTCCAAAAGGTCATAGAACACCAGGTACTCATTTGCATGCTTCATATATTATTTACCCATATTCATTTAGTTTTAAATATATTTAGTCAAAATTAGTGAAAAGAGCGCCAATATATTTTCGTAGTGTTGAATAGTACATTAAAAAAAATTAATAACTCCACTATTTGAACATGTTAATTAAAAAAGTTCAGAATCAAAAACATTAAAATTTTCAATATTTTTTTAAACTATCTTTTTTTTTTTTTTTTTGGGGGGGGGGGGGGGGGGGGGGGGAGGGGGTAAGCTCAATTCTTCATGTTTCCCCTTTACCCCTAGTTGTTTAATTTGGCATATTTTGATATTGCAAAAATTATGAAATCACAGTCAAAAGTGATTTAAACACGCCCAAGACACCCCTCAAACTCAAAGACAAACTCAAGAGGTAACGGAAAGAAAAGCAATCTAA
The DNA here is from genome assembly GCA_949130495.1 of Sambucus nigra. Taxonomy (NCBI): domain Eukaryota; kingdom Viridiplantae; phylum Streptophyta; class Magnoliopsida; order Dipsacales; family Adoxaceae; genus Sambucus; species Sambucus nigra. Next base: position 314,774,866 of record OX422214.1, on the reverse strand, counting down.
ATACAAAGTAACAAGTGAGAGTTAAAGAAAGCCAATCACAAACATGGAACAAGATAAAATATACATTGTTATCCCAATATGACTACGTTCACGGATGATGATTGGCCCTTCCTTTGATATTCATCAAGCACAATTGGAATATAATACTCTCAGGGGTTTCATCAGCCCAGAGATATAATAAAAAGAAGGGAACGTTTTTATTCTGTCCAAAAAAAGAGGGGAATGCACATTTGCTTGCAATAATTCCCATATAACAATTTTACGCCAATTAATAAATGATGTAAAGTGAGCTTATAATTAGGCTACAAACTCAAAATGACAAAAATTCCCATGGAATATTTGAGATGGATAGCTCCACAAAACAGTGTTTATTGATCCACTAAGGTTATGCCCAAAAATTAAAATTTGAGAAAAAACTCATAATTTTTTATACACTGAAATTTAACTGTTATTTTTTTGTTTAAAATTTTCTATGTTTCTTGAATCTTGTTTGAAAGAACCCACCGAGTACTTTATAAAATATGAATTTAAGACATAATGGACTTATATATTGAAATATATTTTAATTTAAATTTTAAACAGACGGGTTCATCACTAAAAAAATATATTTTCTTAGAGTAATTGCAAAATAAATAGGTATGAGGGAGCTATTGCTACAAAACCCATTTATTTATTCAATTTTTTCTTTCACAGGTCTTGTGGGGCTTTCTTTTTCTTATGCTATAGGACTGACAAGTGCCCAAGTGTCTATGATACGATGGTACAGTAGCTTCTGCAACTACATTATTTCAGTTGAACGTATCAAACAATTTATGCACATACCACCAGAGTCTCCTGCAATCCTGGAGGACAATAGACCACCAATTTCCTGGCTTTCTAGGGGTAGACTAGAATTTCATGAACTAAAGGTAAGGAGACTAATTGACCTTGTTTGTTACATGGATAAGTTTTTTTCCCCATTTGGTTGGGTGATTTATTTCACTTAAGTAAAAAGGCAAATAGTAACAAATGTTCTCAGTTATCTGGAGCTAATATTTTATTTGTATAATATTACAAATATGTGTACATGCTATAATCGTCCCATTTTAGATAATAAAAAAAAACTTTGAATAAGTGTTTTTTTTTTTCTTTTCACCATTTCTCATACATGAAAAATATATCACTTCGATCCAAACGAAGCCTTAAAAATTATGCAAGAATGGGAGTTTAAATTGGAATATGGATGGTGCAAATTCTTCTCACCTTAACAAATTAACGCGTGGAAAGGTGGATAAAACATTGCATTTAGATTGCACTCAACTTATGCCACTGAATGTTAGTGATGAAATCAGTTATGGGTGTTTGAATTGGAATATGGATGGCTCAAATTCTTCTTACCTTCATAAATTAACCTGTGGAAACTGGATCAAACATTGAATTTAGATTGTACTCAACTTAGGTGACCGGGTGTTAGGGGTGAAGTCAGTTATGGGTGGTGGATGCTAGGTTTGAACTTGGTTATAATGGGTGGGGATCGGGTGTAGGACGATTTCCGCATGGGGTGGGTTTATGAAGGCACGTTACATGGGGTGGCAGGAGTTATTCTGTCATAAGTTCTGATGCTTGGATAATGGGTAGAGGGTCAGGTTCTAGAGAGATAAATTAATGGGGAATCCATCATTAGAGGAGAGGTTTCCTAGACTCTTTCGTATTACGAATGAGAGGGAGGGTTCGGTGGCACACCATGTGTGGAGAGATGGTGACAGGTCAGGAAGGAACCCAAGGTTTAGAAAAATACTAAGGGATTGAAGTTAGAGGAGACGGAGGAGCTATTTGATTGGTTAGTTGGGACGTACTTCCCACAGGGGAGAAAAAGGACCGAGTACGGTGGCTGGGAAGTAAGAAAGGTGAGTTCTCAATGAAAGCCTTTCATAGTGATTTAGTGGGTCGAGGTGGGACAAATTTTCCATGGAAGAGTATTTGGCATTCGCAGACCCCACGGACTGTTGCTTTCTTTGTGTGGACCGCAGTGAGATAGGCTATCTTGACAAAGGATGGTTTACATAAGAGAGACAGGTGTTGTGCTGGATGTGTGAGAGCACTTCACTTTCTTCTGCATTGTTGGGTGGTGAGGGGCTTTTGGGAGATCATTTACTTTTTTTTAGGGCAAGATGGGTGTGTGCTGAATTCGTAAAAGAGGAGGTGGAAGCTTGGAGATATTCGGTGTGTGTGTAGCCCCTTGCATAATTTTATAGAAAATTTGTAAAGAGAGTAATAAACGCTGCTTCGAGGGAGAGGGGATCGATCCAGTGAGGCTACACTGCTTTCTTCTGAGCTCTTCATACATATGGTTCAAAAAGGAGGCACAATCATAATTTCCTTGTTTTCTAGATTTATTGGAGGAGTTAAGGGAGGGGGGGTAATTGTATGTTTGTTATGTATTTTTCTCTATATAGTATTTATTGGAGGAGGTGGTGATTTTTGTTTCGCTTGGGTTTTGTATCTCCCGACATTTTATGTTTTTGTTTTTTGTCAAACATTGTATCCTCCTGTATACAGGTTTCCTCCCCCTTATATTTGTCAAGATGGTTTGATTAGTATACTCCTCATCTTATTTATCAAAAGGAAAATGAAGCCATTTATTCGTATTGACTTGAATTTGTCGTCCTGTGTGAAGAGGACTTGGTTCACTTTGTTGAGATGATTGGTTGACTACTTTGATTTGATGATGTATTCCTACCTTGGGTAGGATGTGTTTTATTTCCTTATGAAAGGAAACCACGGTATAGTGATATTGAGTGAACATCCATATTTAGGAGATAGATAGATAGAGAGAGAGAGAGAGAGAGAGAGAGAGAGAGAGAGAGATTTCCATGTGCAAGAACTTTGGTTCGATGGGTAGGAATTCGGTGTAGTGATGTGCAGTGGCGGATCCAGGATTTTTGGTCAACCGGGGCCAAAGTTTCAAGTGGTGCCGAGGGTTCGGGGGTGGGAGGCCCCGAGAGGATTTTTTTTGGATTATTTCGAGTTTTATATAAATTATAACTTTATTTCGAGTTTTATACAATTTATAGTTCATCGAAATTGACTACAAATTATATGTTTCGAGTTTTTTTGGGGCATATTTGTTTGGGACACAAATTAAAAAAATTTGACAAGGTTTAGATTTTTAATTAATTACAACCTTACACCCTCAGTTTTGAATATATTTAGAGTTATACCTTAAAGTTTGAAATTTTATCAAAAAACCCTATATATATATATATATATATATATATATATATATATATATATATATATATATATATATATATATATATATATAATAAAGTAGGAAACTTATGTATGTCATAAGATGGAAAGATGCTATCATCAATATGATTTTATCCTGCAATGTCTATTTTGCTCTTGAATTTTTTGCTTTCCCCCTTCTTCATGCTTATCAAACTCTCTCTTTAATTCAAAATGGGGGCATTTTGATCATAGCCACTTCATCAACTCTTTAGTTTCTCAAACAAACACTATTTTCCTCTCACTTCAAACTCAAACCCATCCCGTCTCCCAAATTCACGCCCATCTCACTGATTTCTGCTCCCCCTCTTTCAACACTAACCCTAGCTTCTGACGCCCTCCATCGCTGCCATGTGCATCCAACTCTACCAACTTCAGGTAGTATCTATATCACCCACTCGCACATGCACACACTCGCACAGGCACACGCATATTTGAGAGCTCAATCTCACACACTCACGCATGCACACAAGCACACACCGATCTGAGAGCTTAATTTTTTCACATTTATAATGTTTTGTTTCCAGATTTAATGTTTTTTAGGTAATACAAAATCGATTTGTGATTTGGAAGTGTGAACATGAGCCACAACTTTAACAAGCAAAGGTATGTGTTTTTTACATTCAGATCTAGGGTTTACATAATTGATGTCAAGGTTTCTATTCTCACAACCCAAAGGGAACAATGGAAAAGAACTTGAAAAAAAATAACATGTGTTGAGCTACAAATGCTACTATGGTTTATATTTCTTAGATGGTTTATATTGGTTGTATATAGTTGATAGGCTTTAATGGCATGTGAAAGCGTTACATTACCTTGGTATAGGCTCTAATGGTATGTGAAAGATAGTTGAAATGAACTTTTATTGCAATCCTTTTGTAATTATTTTATTTAGGTTTAGATCTGAATGGTTGAACTTTTGTGTTAGTATTTCGAAGGGCCATATGTTATTACCTACTGAACAATGCATTTAACTTTTGTGTTCACAAGCTTTATAATGGTTCCAAGCCAAATGAGCGTTTTAAGCTAATGCATGATTGGTGTGTCATGTCTTGGAATGTTATACTAACGTAATACATTACATTGTTGTGTTTTTTGTTTTTACTGTAGGATCAAACATTTGGTGTGTTATGTCTTGGAATTTTATGCTAACGTCATACATAACTTGGTTGCGTTTGTTGTTTGTACTGTAAGTGGACATAAAATTGATAAGAATGTTATTGAGACCTTTATTTTGAGGTACTTTTGGTCCAACACAAAGCAGCCTTCAAAGTATTTCGGTTCATATCCTATTTGTACTAACAATATACTTTCCTATCCTATTTGTGCAGCTTTATGACCATTGAAAACTTTAGTTCCTCTTCGATTTGACAGCGTTCTACATTTATCATTCAACGCATGTTAACTTCTTTGGATATACCCATGGCAATGCGCGTTGTTGATGTTACCAAGGATATTTAGTTTTTATTTATCGAGTTTTATAGCAGTTCATTCATATATTTGATGAAATTTGTAGAAAGTTGTAGTTATGATTTCTGATCAGTTTCAATATATTGAATATTATGCTTCATTATTACTATTCTCTTATGGCAGGCATTAACAGAAGAGATCAAGGAAAAATATGACAAAGAAGTTGTCAAGGTCATGGACTTGGTATGTTGATTTGTGAATTGTTACTTGATCTTTCTTGTTTTGATTCCTCTAGAACTAATCCTCTTTATGATACCTCTAGAACTAATCCTCTAATGTATCATTTTGTTTATGGTTTGGAGTAGGATGATTATGTTATCAATGATGATCAATACAAACATAAACTGGAGAAAGAAAGTTTGCTATTTTTTATGGTGGAAACGTAAATATTTCACTTTATTGGAAATGTTTGCCCTCATTAAAATTTGGGTTTCTCCCGTCTGTGGAACTTATTTTACATTTGAACTTAATACCTAAGACTGGCATCATAGCTTACATTTGACATTATATAAGGTATTGATCTCATTTAATAGCGTTATTTCTTTTCTTTAATCTCATTGATATCATTTAATAATGTTATTTCTTTTCTTTAATCTCATTCCTATTTTCTTTAATCTAATTGTGTTTACTCTTTTTAGGTAAGTCCATTGTCCCATTCCTCTCCTATTCCCAATCTTAGATAAGTCCATAATGGCCATCTCATCTGTTTGGTGAGACTGTCGTGATGTTAAATCTCCAAATACGTCATGTACGCTGATATGCCCCAAGTGTAACCTCGGCCCAGAAACACCAACCTCGACCGAGATCATGGCCGATGTTGGACGGGTCTTGGGCACGCGATATCAGCCCTCGGCCATAGCAAGATCGGCCAGGGACGACACTACCATGAGCCTCTCCAAGGGGCGTCACAAGGACCAGTAGCATTCACGTATACCTTGGGATGGCAACCTAGGCCATACATAAGCCGAGCTCGCAGGAGACCACCAGCAACTTCATCAAGACACAGTCGATACTCCAAACACTCCAGCTCAGCCTCGTCCCAGGCCGACCTTGCCTATTGTCTCGGCTGGGATTAGGCCGAGACCTCCATGGAATACTCGGACTGAACAGGTACCTAGACTTACCAACCTCGGCCTCCCCCAGGCCGAGGGCATACCCCAGACGCGATAGCCGAGCATCTGCTGACATTTGGATAAGGGCACGTGGACACAAATCAGTTATAACAAGATTATTCCCCACACGTGGGGAGAATATTGCATCATCATTCTCTACATGTGACAGTGATAGATGTCTTTCCCATATTGGTGAGGCAAACACACACATGCTCATTGCATGCACGGGGGTACATTACACCCCCTAGGTACTATATATAGAGGTCATCCTCTACCTTGCAAAAGATCCCAGATATTCAACCCTAGCTGAAACTCTGTCTAGATACACAGTAGAGAGAGAAAGCTTGAGAGATTGTATCCATGGCCATTACTGCCTTATTGCAGTGAGGTTATTCACACACACACACAGTGGACGTAGGCCAATTTAGGCTGAACCACTTATATCCTGATGCTCTTTCCTCTTCTCCTCATCCCATTCTCTTACCTTTACATAACTACGCTGCCATTGTTGTTCTTAGATTGAGCTTGAAAACACCTTATCTGGTGGTGCTGATTTCGGCATCATCATACGCATTCCATCAACACGTTTGAGGAGTTTTTATATAAGGAGAAGAACAAAATCTCATTCTCACTAAGAGCTCAGTAGGTATTTACAAATAACTAATTTTTATCATAACTACCTTTGCATGTTGCCTTGGGTGTTTTGTCCATAACAGTGCACTTTTTGACATATTTTGGCCTCTGACCTAGCAGGTGAACTCCCTGCTAATTGAGTATTTGTCTATTTAATGTTTCAATTCTAAAAAAATATAGGCGTATCATCATTCAACATAAAGATTGATTATAATGGAAGTTTCCTTTTCCATGACCTTTAACAGAAGAAGAAAAAGAATTCGGGAAAATGACTTTTGGTTCTTGAAATAGGGATTTGTAGAAACAAAGGCACAATCCGATTGTTCATAATTAAAAAGGAGTTTGGATCTATTTTTAGTGCTACTAAGAGAAAGAGGAGAGATAGAGTTTGATGCAAACAACACCCTTATAACTCTCTGCGAAAGTGAGAAGAATTTCAGACGGGACCACTCAAAAACTAAAAAATAATCTTCCAAATAGAAATTTTAAAAGATTTTTTTTCCGAATTCCTCTTAACGCATTTGAGAAACTTCATTGTGTACTTGTTGAGAATGAACATCCATCAAGATCTGTGGGGGAGAATCTTTCTAAGCAGTTGGGACACCAAGCGATCAATTGACAAGGGACTTAAGATCGATATGGTCTCCACTCTAGATGTGGAGGAAGATTGTTATGAACACCTCTTGCACACTAAAGATTGCTTGGAAGGCTTGGCTGCATTTGCAGAGAAGCGAAAGCCTATATGTACATGAGAGTGAAAAGAGAAGAAATTCGATAATAAGCAAAAACTTAATGTGAACTGTTATTGTCCATCATTTGGGCCTTCAAGGATCCCACATTTTAATTAAATAAGATTTTTTATTCTAATGATTTTGCCTTTAAAAAAATAGTTGGTAACTCAGTGTTTTGTAGGTTTAAACTCAGTGTTTCATTATTTTCTTTAAAAAATAGTTGGTAATTTTGGGTATCATATGGAAAGATGCACTGAATTGGTTTAAACTCAGTGTTTTATAGGTTTAAACTCAGTATATGTTCATAATAGTTGTTTTTTCGTATTCATTCTTTAAACTTTGGTATCTTTATTTCTATTTGTGGGGGTTTAAAACCAGGTTAATTGAGGTCTCTATGTCTATCTTAGTTATGGTTCGTACTCAATCTGCTGTGTCTTTTGTCAATTACTATACATGCATGTTTAAGATGCATTTTTGGTTAGTTTCACATATTAATTTGATGAATATGATTTTATTGAGTGGGGGGATAGTATTTTATATCATGAGGTGGTCTCCATTTTTATAGTTCTACTCTTAACTATTATAGATGGTCTACAATGATAATACACACACTTTTGTGTTGTTCATGTGAATAAATTCAAGATTCATTTCTATCTTATTCATATAGTGTCAAACGCTCCAAGAATAGAAGCAACAAGCCATATGTGCTTCACCCGGGGAATTAATTTCAATTTGAGCGTTAAGCGTTCTAAGTGAGACCCCTGCTTTGTCCTAATTGTATTACAAATGCAAATTGTATTGCTGCCAATACTGCAGCTTCCTGTCTTTGCCTTCAATACTGAAAATGCAAATTTGTTCAGGTACTCTTTTCATTCAACGACTTTTTAGTTTATAAATGAATGTGTGTTACTTGGTTCATTTTTGGTCGAGATGTGCGCATATGAATTATTTACGCAGTCAAACATTTATTTTTAATAACTTTTATTGATAACGGATATATTTGGATCTATTCATGTGTAAATCAAGTAGCAAGAACATTTTTTTATAGGCATTGTTACTATTGACACTCGATGGTATATGTAATTTTCACTATTGTGAATTTCATCCTCTAAATTGTTAAGAAGATGAACAATTTGGTTTTACATGCAAGTACAAGTTTGATTTTTATATTTTGTTTTGGGGGTTTAAGATATCTAGGTGTATACTTTATCCCTTTCTAAACAACATTTTTTTGGTAGATTGCAGTTAGTTTGTAGCCTTATGACAGTTGAAAGCTTTGCTTCCCCTTTAAGTTCTTCTGAGGATGGATTTTTTAGAGTTAGATGAATCTCTCAACCGCAGAAGCTTATGGAGGCACAATCACGCAGTGCGTGTGACTGCATTTCTGGAAGAGCAGCAGTAGCTGAAAAATTTGTTGGAAATGCCTCAGAGCAATTACATGCGTATAATAGGGTTATTTATTTTTGCTTGGTTTTTAAGAGAACTGAAATTTTTTATTTATTAAGGGAACTGAAATAGCTTCTTTTTTATCGCCTACTCGATCATTATTGGAACACCTTCTTCCATCGGATGCTACTGATTTCACAAATAACTACCCTCCTCTTTATTATTTCCTTATCCACACACCTCACCACTGCCCCTGCCACTACATATAATAATTCTGATTCCTTATGCCTCATTCACTATCTGTTCACTTGCAGCGTTGATTTGGAATTTTGTAAAGATTGAACTCAGGTTTCAGCATTTGACCGTTGAAAGGAATTAATGGTAATTTATGATTCGATATGATCGTGTGTCTACTAATATAAAGGAATTAACCTCTGCAGCGCAGTTTGGGAATATTAAAGATTTTCATGGCCTGTTAATTGGTTCCTCACTTTCTCTCTAGCGTGTGTGCGCGCACACAGTCACGCGCGTCTTATCACCTGTTGTTTTATTTTTGGGTTGTTTAAAGTATCAGATTTTGTATAAAGGGTATGGGATGAAATTATTGTTTTAAGATGGTTTTTGAACCTATGGATACACCTACAAAATCTGTTAGTGTTCTGTTGGACTATATTTCCTATATATTGTGCTATTAGAATATATTTCGTTTATGAGACAAGTTATGTTTCATATAAAAACAAGGAAAAACATGTAGTTACTAGTGTCATTGTGTTAGACTTCCTATTCGAATATTTGAAATCACAAATCGGCAACAATTTGGTTTCCTACATTTTTCATACGATTTAACTTGATTAGTTTAGCGACTTTAGAGGCTTAGTAAGAAGATTCAGTAACTGCTACAAATGTGAACTGGATCAGCCATTAATATGAACGTTTCAACAAGTTTAGAGGCTTAGTACCTATGCCCATCCCACATAAATGGAGGAAGACAACTCTCAGCGCCCTTCGCATCAGTGAGTTGCCTCTTTGTTGGCTACAAAGACATCTTAATTTCTGTCAACATCATCAACCAATGAGGTAACATCCGAAAGCCAAACCTCTAAAGCTAACCTCAAATCCAGTACCAATATCAATTGGTGTTTGAGTAGATGTTTAATTTTGTTCATTGATTGATCCATATTGTATTGAAACACATGAGTAAGCTACAAAAGAGGATTTGATTTACACCGGACTATCTGGCTTTAATTTACACGTATTTGAGAGGTTGGATTTGATATTGGATTATAATGCTTGATTTTAGTTGCGCACAAATGCATCTTCTTTGTTTATTTGATTTAAGCAACAAATTAATTAGATTGAAACGATATATTGTAGGTACTGGAGGTTGGAAGTTTAATCTTCTGATTACTACAACAACAGTAGTTTGGGTTACTACAAGGACAGCAGATGGTGTAGTCATAGTATAGGGTATTGGTCGATACTAGATAGCAGCAGCAAATGCTATAAACACCTATCTATCTTCTCTCTCTCACCATAAAATGGTACGTCTCTCTCTATCTCTCTCACCTAACCACCATGACTGAAATCACCCTTTATGTATGCTTTTTCTATCAAATACGCAGGTTTTAATGTTCGTTTGGTTTCCTCTATCAAACACATCGATCTTAAATATGAAGCAACAACAGTTTCTATCATTTGTTTTGCAAATCGACCTCGAATCACAGTTAAATTTGAATATCAGGTATGAAATCTTTTGTATATCTACCTCTATAAATAGTGTGATTTTAATTATGTATGATCTTTCTATCAAACACTCGGGCTTTAATGTTCGTTTGGTTTGCTCTATCAAATATGTCGGTCTTAAATATGAAGCAGCAACGATTTCTGTCATTTGTTTTGCATATCGACCTCGAATCACAGTCATGTATATAATCTTTTGTAACTTTACCTCTATAAATAGGGTGATTTTAATTTGGTATTGATAAATGTTTGATTTATGGCTCTTATGCATTCACATATATGCTTATCTCAGTTGCAGATCAATTAAATCATTTCCCCTGTCTCTGATTAAGAAAAATAGACAGACACAAGTCACAACTAATTCATTCAATCGATAGGCATAAACTCGAGCATTTGTGTAGGATACAAGAACCCTGTTGGTAAGAATTTGGTGTTGAGTTCTCCTTCATTGAACTACTTTGCATTGGACTTATGCTTCCAATAGATTTCTTCAGCATTCATCGCATCATTAAGTCTAGTCTTCACTTTTTACATGACAATCCTATTAGAATCCTATTAGAATCGATTGGCTTAGACAGAAAGATAAGAATTCATTAAAGTTATATTATTGCCGACATGAGGTGGTCAGTTTCACTTTTGTGTAGGATACCCTCCGCAATCTATTCTTCGTGGTCATAATATATTTACGTAAATAATATTATAAATGAGTGAATTTCATATTTAAGTTGATATCGTTAATCTTGGTTCTAAATGATGTAGAATATTTTATCTCGCCTCATAAAAAGAAGAAAAAAGTTGATAACATTTTGTATTTATGAATGTGTATTTTGAAAAATCTGCATTGTCTCTTGCCTTATAATATTATGGCTGCTGCAATATATTGAGAATTGTTTGTTGTTTTGACTTTGAATTTGTCACTGTAAAATTCTATACTACAAAACTAATTGCATAGTTTACTCGGTTAGTTCAATATGTATCATCATTCTGTCCATGTTATAAAGCTCCCATGCGAAGTAATGTCCAGCAGACAATGATCGTTATGTGAAGAACTGTAGGAATGGCAGATCTCTGAAGGAGGCGAGATGGTGGTTCCATTTATACAGATTTTCTACAGTTAGATTATACATATTTTACAGATTTTCTGTAGTTATTTTTTAACGATTTCCTTTTAAACTTGCAGAATTACATGTAGTTTTGTCTCTGAGTTGACTTCCGAAGCGATGAAATTGTAAATTATAGCGTATTATTATAATCGATGGTGAGGTAAAACCATTTTGTAATACAACGATTGTATGCTGGTAGTTCGTAAATCGTACAGTTCACGTTGCTTTCAGATTGCATAAGTGGGCTTTACTTTCAGATTATGTAGAAGAGATCGCTTGGAGGTTTTGTGTTTTTACTAACAAGTTTTATTGTGCTTATGTTAGTTGTTAATGTAGTTTTTTACCACTAATCTGTATAATTTGTTTAAACGTTGTGCTAAACACGTATCGAACTGTACAGGAACTAACATGTGCTAAGTATGGGCCGAACTATACAGTAACTCACATGTGCTGAACAGGAATGCAAGGTACTCTATAGAACTGCTGATTGAGTTGCTGTAGGCGGCTTTCCTAGTTCAAGTACAGGTACACTTTGTCTATATTTCGACAGTAGCAACAGGACACTCGACATAGAACAATCTGATGCAACTGGAACACAAGGTACCAGTGGTAGTTTTTAAGGATTGAACTCATTGTGGTATACTATAAGGGTTTTTCCTGAAGGATAATTTTGTATAAATCATGGCCTAACTTATCAGCAGCAGTATGAGCGTCTTTCCCTATCGTTGCAACTTGAACCAGCCACCACGCCACCAACCACTATGATTAATGCCTGATGTATTTAGTATTAAGGTGTTAAGTAAATTAACTTCTCTCTACACACTTCATCAATGTATTTTTTGTACTATCTTATCTATTTGTTCTATTTCCATTTTCACTTTACTGTTTTACATTTGTGGTGCCATGATTTGTTTTATTTTTCAGTATAATTATCCTGATTGTATTTTCCAGATCAATCTTCATGGAAAGCTGATATTCTTTGAAGACTGGTGGTGGGAGGCCGAATGTAAACTAATTCTTATGTAGATAATACAATTGTTATTTGAGTTGGTGAAATGTACTGTTTTGAATGTAGATAATACATATTAGCTTATAAAATATTTGATTAATATTGTAATTTAAGTTGGTGCAATGTACTGTTTTGAATGTATGTGATTTACCTATATCTCATGCTTAACATTTATCTTAACAAAGTTTTATTACATATTTTCTTATAAAATATTGGATTATTACATATTATCGTTTTATGCTCCATTTGGTTGCCAAAAGACGTATGAGAAAGTAAGAGGATTATTTTGGTTGTGATAATTGTTTTTGGTTGGCGTTGTAATCGTAAGATTTTAATGTCATTCCTTTTCTGTCAATTTGTCAATCACAACTAACACGAATAGGGTTTAAGTTTGCCCCGTGAATAATACATGCGGGATTAAACATGGTGAGTAGTAATATTCACATATGAAAATTTGCCCAAATCGTTTAAATTATTTACAATTATGTGTTTTAAAAAACTTTTTGACATAATATGTTTGTATGATGATGAATATATGTATGTACATAAACCACGTATTTCTATGTATGTATGTATGTAAACAAACTTAAAAAAAAACTTCCAATTTTTAAAACTAATAGGTTTGTACAATAGCTTATTTCAAAAAATTATACTCGATTAAATAATTTTGAAAATTTTCCGTTCTTCAGAAATATTGACCACGATTGATATTCTAAAAATTTTATTATAATACAAAACTTTTATGACTTGACCACACGTTTCATATTCGGGAGAATTGTCATCGTGCCTTCAGGCACGCGCATGACTTTGAAAATTATGACCAAATTTTTTAAATTATACTTCGTTTTGTTGGGGAACGAAAATTTTTTGTTTTGCAATTACGTACTTTGAAAATTTTCGCCATTTCGGGATTACATACTTTCGAAATTTTTACCACTTCGCGATTATATGCTTTAGAAATTTTCAGCGTGCCTTCAGGCACGGACAAAAATTGAACTGGGGCCAAGGCTCCCTTGGTCCCCATGTGGATCCGCCCCTGGTGGTGTGAGAACAACAGATTTTTGTACTTGTATAAATTCTCAATATAGGAGATCAGGTTTTCTCTGAGTCACGACAATATAATATTGTCGAGTGACACAATTCTTGGTTTGTTCTTTCTCTCGTAGTAATTTCTATATCATTATGTTTACTTTTTCGTTGGTTATTTCAGTGTGTATGATTGGCTAGGCTACCCCCTCCCCCCCCCCCCCCCCCCCCCCCCCCCCCTTAAAGAACCTAATTAGAAAATATTTCTCAAGCTAGAGCTATTTTTTTTATGAGTGATGCTATGGGTACCAAACAAATCCCCCAAATCTCCCCCAAATAGCATTAATGGGTTGTGCCCTGGCGGGACTCATACCATAAGGTATAACACTTAATGGTATTTGAGGAAGGATTTGGAGGAGTTGTTTGGGACACAAAGCATTTCCCTTTTTTTATCAAGCAACGAATATGAGATATACAACTACGGTAGCCTTCCTCATTTGAATTCATAGAGGTGTGAAAGTGCCATCATTGGCATTCAAACCCAGTCAACTTCTATAGAATGTTGGTTACCATTTGATCTACAGCTCATTAGTTATCAACCCTCAAGATTTGGTAAACTAAGGTCTTCCCACCGTTTTTCAAACTTTTGGGTGAATTTGGAAAAAAAAATAATAGAAATTCATTCTTATAAAAAGTGAAAAAATAGTTTCACAGAAAATGTTAGATTCCTTGAAATTTGAAAAAAAATAAAGGCGCAAACTGAACTAATATATTTTTCAACTATTCTTCAATTTTCATAATATTGATTGTTTTTTCATATCATTCCAACCTTGTGGTCAAACGAAACATAGCGTCTAGTAATTTGAACACTTGTGATACTAAATCTCGTGATTGATTATTTGGTTTGTTTCAGGTAAGATATCGTCCAAACGCTCCATTAGTTCTCAAAGGAATCAGTTGCACATTAAAGAAGGTACCAGAACAGGCATTTTTGGAAGGACTGGAAGTGGCAAAACAACACTAATAACTGATCTCTTTCGTTTGGTAGAGACCCATAGTGGGAAAATTCTCATTGATGAGCTTGACATTTGCTCTATAGGTCTTAAGGATTTGAGGATGAAACGTAATGTTATCCCTCAAGAGCCAACTCTTTTCTAGGGCAATATTCGAACGAACTTGGACCCATTAGGCATTTACTCTGATGATGAGATATGGAAAGTAAGACAACTCACCTGACCTTAAATATCTACATTTATTGTGATCTGAATACACTATTCCGTCTATAAATTTTATGTCAAAACTAACTAGTTCTTGATTTGCAGGCATTAGACAATTGCCAACTAAAGGCTACCATCAGCATTCTTCCATGCTTACTAGATTCTTCTGGTGAGTTGATTTTATAAAGTCAGAAGTAACTCAAGAATCAAGATAAATAATTACTTCTATTGCCACAGGATTATGGTGACCTATTTCTGATGTATAATAATTAGAAACCTACATTTAGGGCCCCTTTTGAGTTTGGTTGAAATATTTTTCTTTTCGTGAAGATGAATATTTACTTGAAAAAGTTTAAGAATATTTAACTCTCACCCAGGTGAAAATACATAACCCCCAACAAAACGGAGCCTTAATGTGAAACCATGATTCAATTTAACCATTTAAATGTTTCAGTAAATGAATTTTCAGTAAATTTATATCCTCTATAGATTCCTATAATGTTTGATAGGATATCATAGCAAATCAAGATCGTTTTTTTATTTGTTGAACAGTTGATGACGACGGTTGGACAAAGACAACTCTTCTGTCTGGGAAGAGTACTTCTTCGGAGGAATAAAATTCTAGTTTTAGATGAAGAAACTGCCTCAATTGACTCTTCAACAGATGCCCTTCTACAGAGAATCGTTAGGGAAGAATTCTTAAATTGCAGTCATAACTGTAGCTCAACGAGTTCCAGCTGTCATAGATAGTGATATGGTCATGTTTCTCTCTTTTGGTAAGCTTCTTTATTCTATATCTTCTCTGTAAATGTGTTCAAATATAACAATACTAATTTACCACTTGATTCCAATTCTCACGTATCAAGAATGGCAAAAATATGCAATTTTATATATTAGTTTCGTTCTCTATAATTAACTCGGCGATTGGACTAGGGGAATGGGAATGGGAATGGGAAGGGGAAGGGGAAGGGGAAGGGGAAGGAAAGGGATGATACCTTATTTCTAATCCTTTATTTTGTTTCCTTCCAAAAATGAGTGATATAGGAAGAAAAGGAAAGACACTTTCATGAAAATTTTGTCTCGTCAAAAGTAACTTTTTAATAGTAAAGTGAAATATTATGAAGTTTTGAATCTTAAGGTTTTATTGTAAAATGCATTGAACACATTTCTTTCTTTTCTTTTCCTTTCCTTACACTTTTATTTTTTATTAGAAAATTATTGAACACATTCCTTTCTTATCCTTCCCTCACTGTGTACACCTTTTGTTTTGTTTCAATAAATTAGCTCTTTGAGAGCTTCACTAAAAATAAGTCATATATTTTCCTTTTCTTTTCATTAATAATTATCCATACAACAATTAAGACTAACACTATTTCATTTCTTTTCTCTAGCAACAAATCATTTCCTATCCCTCCTCTTAATCCAAATGAATGCTAAACGTAGTAGATCATACAACGTGGCTAAAATACTATTGTATGTGTATGTTCAGCATAGCAGCCATTTCTTGGTAGAATGGTAAAATCCTGGACAAATAACCGCTAGCAGTGTTTTTAATTGCACGTTATTACGAACGCAATAGCGCGTTATTGTGAAAAGCGAAGCCAAAACACGAAATAGCGCATTTTACTTTGCGCGATGTTCAGATTGCGGGCTATTTTTGATGACGTGGCACGTTATTTCACGCTATTTCGCGCAATAGGTACGCTATTCAGGTTCCCCCCCTCCCCCCAACACAACAACTGAAGAAATGAGGCCCACCTCCAAAAAACAAACCCTTTTTCTTTCCAAAAGTCTACCTCTAATCTGAAAGCCACCTCCGAAACCCTATTTCCCTTCCAAAAACCTCCGAAAAGCTAGAGACAATCAACCGGACTTGTTCTTTTTCAAAGTGGGCACCTTCTTTCAGACTAACTGGTTCTCTTTCAAAAGAGGTAACTTCTTTGTCCTTTTTTTTTCAATTTAAAAAGTTTTTTCTACAAAGCCGAATCAAAGCCAATTGGCTTTTTTTTTTTTATTCTAAAAAAATGTATTTCTTAGTTTGCTCCTATTTTAAATGTTGATTATTGATGATTTACTCTCTAATTTTTTTTACTTATTTCAGTACAAAAACCAACTTTTTTATTTATAATTTCAGCCTAAAATGTTATTTGTTTTATATTTTTCAGTTTAAATATGTAATCTGTTTTTAGAAATTTCAGTTTAAATTTTAATATTTTATAATTTTCAGTTTAAAATCTTACTTATTTACAAAATTTCAGCTCCAAATATTTACTTGTTTTTATAATTTTCAGTTTAACTGTTAATATTTTATAATTTTCAATTTTAAGTGTTAATATTTTATAATTTTCAGTTTAACATGTTACTTATTTACAAAATTTCAGCTAAAAATATTTTTTGTTTTATAATTTTCAGTTTAAAATGTTAATATTTTATAATTATTAGTTTAAAATTTTACTTATTTAAAAACTTTGAGCCTAAAATGTTATTTGTTTTATAATTTTGATTTTAAAATGTTATGTGTTTTTATAAATTTTAGTTAAAATGTCAATATTTAATAATTTTAAGTTTAAAATGTTAATATTTAATAATTTCCAGTTTAAATGTTAGTTGTTTACAAAATTTCATTTTTTTAATAATTTTGAGCATAAAATGTTATTTGTTTTATAATTTTCAGTTTAAAATGTTAATTATTTTGCAAATTTCAGTTTAAAATGTTATTTTATATGTTTTTCTAATAAAAAAAATGAAATGCACGAATTGCTTGCGCGAGGCGCGACGCGACCCCGGAGTCAAAACGCGACACCTCGCGCCACCGCAATTAAAAACATTGACCGCTAGGTTATGTATTTGAGTTTAATGGTCGATTTATGCAAATAATTCCAAAGATTGGGTCTGTATCACTAATCTACCCCTTCCAGCACCCCGATCAATGAGAATTAAAGTAGAAATAGTTGACCAAAATCCTTTACCCTTAATGTAACTATGCTTAGAGCTTAAAACATTATAGTTTTTTATTACCATCATTTCCAGGTTCTCTCTACCCATAGAAGGAATTTAACTTTCATACATCTGCTTAATGACTTGGATGTTATATTGTATATAAACTCCAAAAATTAAAGCTAGGTTCATTACTAACACATACAATTACATACAAATCATTTTATTAGTGTCGTTAGATATAATAACTAGTAAATCCTGATTTTACACTAGCAGATTAAAAGGGGTATTAAAACTTACCATATAAATGTGGGTCGTTATGGATTTGCAAGAAAACTAGGGGACTACGATGATCCTTCAAAGCTTAAGGAGACCAATTCCTATTTTTCTAAGCTTGTGGCCGAGTACTGGTACAGCTGTAGAAGAAACTCTGTTCAAGGATTAAGTGATTATCACAATTGAGAGTATGAAAAATACTGCTAAGTACGGGACCCTAAGTTTGGTATGAGAGTGCAACAATTTTTTTTTGCAATATATCAATAAAGTGTAATAATAATAGTAATTTACTACATGCATATATTGCCACCTAGGGTACGAAGCTGCACGAATTTAGAATTGCGAAGAGAGTTGTAACTTGAGCGACTGGATTGAGTGGGTTTTATGTACTTTTCTTCTTCATTAATGTAAAAAAGAATTGGTGTAATCACTTCACTAGAAGGGGTGAGGATCCAAATGACCAAAATTGGACTATCTATGTAGGAAAATGGAGTTTAATTTCTAAGAATGGGCAACTAATAGAAATAGGGCAATAATTGTTATTCTTCATCATACTATGATGCGTCATAACAGTTGTACATATGGTGCATGGTAAAAATGTTTAAATATCAACACCAAGTAGTGGAGAAATTAGGCAACCACTAATTAAGCCCACTACTATTAGTGGAGTAATTAGGCCACCACTAATTAAGCCACTACCATTAATGGAGAAGTTAGGTCACCACAAATTGGACAAGTGGTGGAAGGGAAAATAACAAATTTGTGGCTATAATTTGCTTACTTAGCCTATAAATAGGCAAGCTTCTCATTTGGTTAAAATCATCCAAGTAGTAGCAAAAATAACATAAGGCAATAAGTCTCCTTTATATTTGTAGTTTGAATGTAGTATTTTAAGAGTTTGTCTTCTTTAAGTGTTTTTAAAGAGTGGTTTGGTGAGTACTTCCTTATAATCATATCTTGCAAATATTAGAGTTGTGTACTCGTTATTCTCAACAATTGGTATCAGAGCGGGACGATCGTGTACTCATATTTTTGAAGTGAGTTTTCTTGAGTCATGAGAAATTCGTATTCTACAAGTTTGTATCTTGAAATCAGGCTTGTTTAGTATTATCAAAAATTTACCGACACGATGGGTGATCTTTAAGTAGTTGGAGGAATAAAGAAGATCAACAACCAAAATTACAACACGTGGACGACATGTATGGCCCCCTATATGCAAGGACAAGACCTTTGGGAGGTCGTTGGCAGTAGTGAAGTTATACAACCAGAGGTTGATGATGCTAATGGAACTTTGCGAAAATGGAAGATTAAAGCGGGTAAAGCAATGTTTGCCTTAAAGACCACAATTGAAGAAGAAATGCTGGAGCACATCCGGGATGGCAAAACACCGAAAGAAGCATGGAAAACTTTCACTACACTTTTTTCAAAGAAGAACGAAACAAGACTACAACTTCTGGAGAACGAGTTGCTATCGATGGCGCAACGCGACATGACTATCACCAAGTACTTTCACAGGGTAAAGAAAATATGCCACGAAATTTCAAATTTAGATCCAACAGTTGCTATTGGTGAAACTAGGATAAAAACAATAATTATCCGTGGTTTGAGGTCCGAATACCGAAGTTTTGTTGATATTGTACAAGGATGGCCGACTCAACCATCACTTGTTGAGTTTGAAAATTTTCTTTCCAGTTAAGAAGCTATGGCTAAGCAAATGGGAGGAGTCTCGCTGAAGGTTGAGGAGGAAGCTCTCTACACCAACAAAAGCAAAGGCTACTTCAAGCAACACGTCGAAGGCGGATATAAAAAGAATGATGATAAGGCAAAAAGTCATCAAGGAGAGGAAGGTTCTCGTCCAGGGGGAGCTTCAAAGAATCGTGGCTACGATAAAAGATTTGAGGTCAAATGTTACAACTACAGCAAGGAGGAACATATGACAAAAGATTGTTGGTCCAACAAAAGGCCCGCTGAGAGCAATGCTGCTACTTCCAATTCAAAGGAGATAAGCAAAGATGATTGGGATGCTGAAGCATCTTTTGTTGTGGAAGATGAGGAGTTAGCTCTCACAGTCTCGACAGCTGAGCGAATCGATTACGAGAATGATTGGATCGTCGACTCAGGCTTCTCAAATCATGTGACGGGTGAAAAACAGAAGTTACATAGCATGTCAAAATACAAGGGAAATAGATTTATGGTAACAACCAACAACTCAAGGCTACCAATAGCTCATATTAGTAAGACATTAGTAACACCTCAATACAGTTCTAACCAGGTGCTGCTTTAAAATGTCTACCATGTTCCGGGTATGAGGAAAAATCTGCTTTCAGTGGCACAGTTAACATCATTAGGCCACTTTGTCTTGTTTGGTCCACGAGATGTGAAGGTATATCAAGACCTCAAGATCTCAGGAATGCCAACAATGTAGGGACGACGATTGGAGTAAGTCTACGTGATGTCAGCAAAGCCTGCATATGTAGACAAGACAAGAAAAAATGAGACATCAGATTTATGGCATATGCGATTGGGCCATGTTAGCTATTCAAAGCTAAGTGTGATGATGAAGAAGTCGATGCTCAAGGGATTTCCTCAATTTGACGTGAAGACAGACACGGTCTGTGTGGGATGACAGTATGGTAAAGCACATCAATTATCATACGAGGAATCAAAGTTTAGAGCAAAGTAACCATTAGAGTTAGTTCACTCCGATGTGTTCAGACCAGTTAAGCAACCATCAGTTGGTGGGATGCGGTATATGGCAACATTTATTTATGACTTCTCCAGGTATGTGTGGGTTTTCTTTCTGAAAGAAAATTTTGACACGTTATCAAAGTTTAAAGAGTTCAGAGAGACGATTTAAGGAGAAGTGGGGAAGAAGATTATTTGTCTACGCACAGATAATGGATGACAGTATACCTCAAATGAGTTTTTCCAGTATCTACGAGACTGTAGAATATGTCATTAATTTACTTGTGCCACACCCCTCAACAGAATGGAGTAGCAGAGAGAAAGAATCGACATCTTACATAAGTTTTTTGGAGTATGTTACATGCTAAGAATGTACCGGGAAGATTTTAGGCTGAAGCTATAAGAACTGCAACTCATGTGATTAACAAACTTCCTCAACCAAGGTTAGAGTTTGTTTCACCCTTTGAGAAATTATGGGACATAAAACCTATAGTTAGTTACTTTCGAGTATTCGATTATATATGCTATGTATTTGTTCCTAACCATCTACGTAGCAATTTTGACAAGAAACCCGTCAGATGTATTTTTGTGGGATACGACAGCTAGAGGAAAGGGTGAAAATGTTTCGATCCTACGATTAGAAGGTGTTACACATCACGAGATGTGGTGTTTGATGAAGCATCTTCTTGGTGGTCCTCAGAAAAGGAGATGTTATCAAACTCGAAGGAATTGAAAGAGTAAATGTAACAGAAAATTAGAGAGCAGACTCCTCAAATCCTATCAAGCTCACGGGAAGCTGAAGATTCATATGATGATGATAATATCGAGTAAGAAGTAACTCAGAATCCTTGGCAAACTGTTGTATATTACCAACCAGATAAAGAAGGTGGACCTAGTGAAACGGAAGTATCAACTACACAATCACAATGCAGGAGGTCAATAAGAATTAAAAAGCCAAATCCCAAACACACCAACACAGCCGTAAAAGAAGAAGCAAGTGTAAAAGAACTTGATACGTTTGAAGAAGCATCCTAGAATTCTGAGTGGATTAAAGCAATGAAAGAAGAAATCACTGAAGTAGAGCAAAATCAGACTTGGGATCTCGTGCCGAAGCCAAGAGATGTGAAAGCCATATCATGTAAATGGATTTAGAAGATAAAGAGTTGTCCAGATGGATCAATTGAAAGATACAAATCTTGACTGGTGGCTCGAGGGTTCTCTCAACAATATGGACTAGACTATGATGAAACATTTAGTCCAGTGGTAAATCTTTCAACTGTACAAGTCCTACATGCACTTATAGCCAACAAAGACTGGAACTTGTGGCAAATGGATGTGAAGAACGCATTTCTTCACGAGGAGTTAGATAGGGAGATCTACATTATTCAACCAATGGGTTTTCATAATCAAGATCATCATGAGCACGTATGTAAGTTGTGAAAGGCACTCTATGGATTAAAACAAGCACCAAGGGCATGATATGGTAAAATTGCTGAATTTCTAACTCAAAGTGGTTATTCAGTAACACCTGCAGATCATAGCTTGTTTATCAAAGATAATGGAGGAAAGTTAGCTATCGTACTGGTCTACGTGTATGATTTGATCATAACCGGTGATGATGAGGCAGAAATTCTTCGAACAAAGGAGAATTTATCAGTTCATTTCTAGATGAAGGGACTTGGATAACTCAAGCACTTTCTTAGTCCTGAGGTTGATCGTACACAAGAAGGAATATTTCTTTGTCAACAAAATTATTCCAAAGATTTGTTGAAGAAGTTTGGGATGCTCGAATGTAAGACAATCTCGACACCGATGGAACCAAATGGCAAGTTGTGTGCGCATGAAGGAAAAAATTTGGAAGATGCCATGATGTATTAACAATTAGTAGGTAGTCTGATCTACCTAACCTTGACTCGACCTGACATTTCTTATGCTGTTGGTGTGATGAGTCGGTACATGTAAAATCCAAAGAAGTCTCAATTGGAAGCAGTTCGACGAATATTGAGATATCTGAAGAGTACAACTAACTATGGTATTTTGTACAAGAAAGGTGAAGATTGAAAGTTAGTTGGCTATTGTGATGCTGACTATGCAGGAGATCACGACACTCGCCGATCAACTACCGAGTACGTGTTCTAGCTTGGATCTGGAGCAATTTCTTAGTGTAGTAAGAGACAGCCGAAAGTATCTTTGTCAACTACGGAAGCATAGTATCAAGCATAAGCAATGGAAACTCAAGAGAGTATGTAGTTAATACAGTTTATGAACGATATACATCAACCAGTAGACTATGCAGTTTCGTTGTACTCTGACAACCAGTCGGAAGTTCTTTTAGCGGAAAATCCAGTCTTTCATGCAAGAACTAAACATGTGGAAGTACACTATCATTTTATCAGAGAGAATGTTCTACAAGAAGAGATTGAGTTGAGATGAATCAAGACAGATGATCAAATTGCGGACTTGTTCACAAAAGGGTTGAGTACAAGAAAGTTCAAAAACTTTCATCGTCAGTTCGACATGGTGAAAGGAATGGGAGTTGGTGTTGAGAGGGAGTGTTAAGATATCAAAACCTATTAGTGGAGAAATTAGGCAACCACTAATTAAGCCCACTACCATTAGTGGAGAAATTAGGCCACCACTAATTAAGCCCACTACCATTAATGGAGAAGTTAGGTCACCACAAATTGAACAAGTGGTGGAAGGGAAAATAAAAAATTTGTGGCTATAATTTACTTAGCCTATAAATAGGTAAGCTTCTCATTTGGTTAAAATCATCCAAGTAGTAGAAAAAATAACATAAGGCAATAAGTCTACTTTATATATGTAGTTTGAGTGTAGTATTTTAAGAGTTTGTTTTCTTTAAGTGTTTTGAAAGAGTGGTTTGGTGAGTACTTCGTTATAATCATTTCTTGCGAATATTAGAGTTATGTACTCGTTATTATATAAAAAAATTCTTTCTAATTCATAGGATGTGGCTATTACCAAAATACAAATGGCCATTCCTTCTATGTAGAGTCATAAAGAAGCATTTCTTCAAATCCTTGTTAAACAAGGCCCAGGGCTTATAGGCTGCTAAGAGTTAAGTCACATCTAAGTTTTATGCCCATCACCAATCCTTGACAACTTTTATATTTAATAAAAATGTCCATTTCAATTAGCCACAAAACTTTTTGTACAGCTTTGGCGAAAGAAAACTATAAAATCACTATATAATAAGCCTATTATACAATTTCCTTTAATCACTATAGGATGTACAATTCTACTGCTAGTGTTATTAATAGAATAGGGTAGAGGAAAGATACCAATCTGTTAAGTGTCAGATACACTTTATATCTTTATGTGGAAGTCGTAGAACAAAAAATTACCTATTTATGATTGTCTCTATAAGTTATGGGTGAGAACTGTTTCAAAATACCAATTAAGTGTGGGGGAAAGTGGAACATTACAACATGGTTTTTCTGTTGGGAGAAAACCAAAGAAATGTCTAACTGGGACAATTACACATAATATGTTCATTAGATACTTAATGAGTGGTGATTACTTCCCCTAAAGCTAATTTTATGAAGATTATTTTTAATTTAATACTAGTAGTTAATTATTTATCGTTGTGGTTAGCTAAAAATAGAGTCAAATATGTACAATTACACTATTTCTACCTCTCAATTTGGCCAGTAGATTAGAGATATTTTTCACTGATGAAAAAAGCACAATATTATAACAATGAACAAGCAATTTCTTGGTGATCTGAGATTGAGTTCTCTTCTAAATCATAACAACATAGTCATTCCAAGGCATAATAGCATAGTCATTCTTACTAACTGGTGTAAAAAGGCAGTCAATTTGAGGCCTTCGGATTGATTCTAGTTTTAGTGCTGAGAGCATGACACTTTTGGGTATCATATGGCTAAAAAATTGTGGCTGAAAATACCATTGTTGAATATGATTAAAAAATATTAGTTAAAATTTTCAAAAATAGCTACAATTCGATTGGCAGCAGCTGCAAGTGGTGGAAGGTATGGAGTATCAGATATACCGTCTGTATATACAGAACAATTGTCCAACTAATGGATTGGCTAACTTGGATGTTGATAAGTGTAAAAAATTTAACTTTAAATATATTAATGACATTCCTACAGTTGTTAAAAAGTAAATCTCGAATCGTTTCCATTGGTATTTTGGTATATTTGCACCTTGTAAGCCATTGGCTAGGGGCTATACCCCCCCGTGTATGATTTAATAAATTTAAGTATTTAGAAGGCTTAATTATGGTTGGGCCCTCTTTTAGGCCAGTATGGTGCATACAGGACTCCTATTTTCCTCTCATCCAAACAATCCTGCGGTCTTTTAAATAATTTGCAAGGGGTCCTTTTTTCGGTGTTGGTGCTTCTCAATGAATTTTTAAGACCATTTTACCATTGTAGCTCTTCTTCGTATTCTTCAGTTCTTTGTAGCACTGATTTCTTTATAAAGAATCAATCTTAATATATCAATTTGATTGTTCCTCGAGATTGATTTGCAATTGATTTGTGATTGAGATGTGATTACTAGTACAACTATCATAGTTATGGGTTAATTACTAGTTAACTTCTCACTTGGTGGGTTGTTGAGAGAGTGATACAATAAGTTTATTGGGATCAATTCTTGTCATTTGACAGGAGTCGTTGGTATAAAGAAGATGTGTTGCCTTAAAATTAGGTAGTCATTTTGATATTGATTGTGTTGCTAGTAGTGCCCATTTTAAGAGGTTGTTTGTGTCCTTTTATTCATGCATTTAATGGTTTAATTATTGTTGCATTTACTGTTTCTTGATGGTGGTATAGAGAAGTGGTTCTTGCTGCAACTGGCAAGAATGGAAATCAATATGTAATTACAGTTTTTTTTCTATTACAAATAATTTATTTGTTCTTTCGTAGTCATAAGGCTTATTGTATTTTATTTTATTTGTTTGAAGTAGGAACCTTTCTTTTAGCATTAGCGGTTGTCAACTTGGAAGTGGAAAAGCATTGTGAATGGTTTCTATAACATTTTATCACACCTTATTTTTCCTTCTTATGTATTACATATATATTAGATAGAAACAAGGGGCTCTTGAAGTCTATTCCTAAAGTTTCCCACTTCTCATCACTTTTACTATTTGAAGCACTTGAAAAATAACCTTAGAGACTGCTTTTTCGGGTTATTTTCAAGGCCAACGAGGGATAAAATCTTCAACATGTTTAGGAATTTTGCCTATGCGTTAGCCATGGCCAGTTCCAACATAAGTGGAATATATTTCTTACGGAATGAGTTGATCCAAATCATAGCTTTATTAATAGTTTGGGAAAGGAGCACTAGAGTAGTGTTTACTTTGAGGGTAAAAAGTATGGATAAATGTACTTAAATGTTGCAAAATCATTTAATTCATGGATTCAGGAGGCTCATTATTTTATAATCATGGATCTTGTTGATCAAATTTGGGGACAAATCATGAAAATGATGGATGAGCGTAAAGAGATGGAAAGTGTGTGTAATGGAATTTTGTGTCCTCAAATTGATCATCGAATACATGATTTGTTAACGAATGAAAATAGTTGGACAATTAGTAAAGCATATGATTTTTTTTAGGGTGCATTCTAAGAATAGTGTGATTGTTGATTTGTTGAATAATACTTGCTCATGTTGTGAGTAACAAGTCAATGGGTTTGTTTATCCTCATGCAATTGTTGAAATTCAGAAGTCCAAAAAGGATTTGAATGCATATTGTTATATGTAAAAATTACTCTCTCACGTGGACTAATGAAAAGTAGACACTTGTCCTCGTGTGGGGCTACTCGGCTCACTTGGTAGGATTTAGATACACTTAGTCGACTGGAATGTCGATCAACTTCCAGGAAATGAACCATTGGGAATGTTAAAGGTTACCCGGATGGAATGGCGAACATCACTGAATTTCAAGAGTCTTATTTATTGTACACAGATGTAATAGCCTGGAAATATAACGGCATTAAATCTCTTGGTTTCCTAGCCAATATAAATACATGTTATCCCTTAGCTCAAGTGGGAATATTCAACCAAGCACAAGCACACCCTATACTGAGCTATTATAACCAACTGAAATAATACAAAGTGGACGTAGGATTTTTACAACTGAACCCCTTTAAAAGACCTGTCTCTTGTGTGTTTGTTTTACTTATCTATTGTTATTTATATGTGATTATAAATTTGGAGCTCATCCATTTTTAGACATTAATAGATTGGCACCGTCTGTGGGAACGTTTGCTTGTCATCGTTGTCTACCCTTTTTAGTTATTTTGTTCATTTTGTAAATTCCTTAAAGAACAACCATTGTTCCTGAGAGTAGCCATGCCTCTGTAGGTAACAATCCTAATTCATCTGCTCCTCTTAGTGTGACAGATCTCCAGGGAATTTTACTCAACTTGTCTAGGGAACAAGAATCCATGCAAGAGTCAGTTCGGTAATTAGCTTGTACATTCCAAGATAAGTATGCCAATAAATCTTCCAGGAGGGACATGCCATCCCCACCAGCTAGGAATGAGAGAAGTCATCATTCCAAGTCTTCTCGTGATCGATCGTATTATCCTGGAGCAATGTCATCATTCCAATCAATGGATTACTATGATGGTCGGTCTTTCTCCACTTCCCGACCGAGTGTGTTGGAACAATAATATGTTTTTAATCATTTGGATCCTCAAGCAACCAGAGGGAAACACATAAAATAAGATCGTCCTCGTGATCATAGGGAAGGATATACAAAATCTAGAGCTAGCATGAGGGGATCTCTGCTCGTCGAGAAGACTTCTCAGGAAGACAGTTCAGAGCATGTGCACAGTAAAGCCACAAAATCTGTTTCGACTAAGTCTAAGCTAGATGAATATTCATATAAAGGATCTATGAAACACCTAGAAGATCAGCTGGGATAAATGGCCAAAACTAAGAATCCTTTACAAAGAAGTTTTGAAACAGTGCGACTGTGTGATAATTGATTAAATTAAATTCAAATTCAAATTCGCAAGTTTCCAAGAACCCTTATTTAATTAGAGTCTATTATAAATCAAATAAATACAGCCCCTAAACATGCATCTAAGGAGCGTGTGTCAACCCATAAATAACGAAAGCATGTGACATAAAAATATGTTGAGACACAGATTTCAGGAAAAAACCCCTTTCGGGTAAAACCTTTATTTCACTATGAATATATAAATCGCAACTTACAATTACATAGAGAAATCTGCAATGAATCAACACGCAGCCAACCCACAAAGACACGCAGTCTTGAACTCAGCAAGAGAATACACGCGGCATCCTCCAAGGACTCGCAGCCCAAACAACAAAGAAAGAACTGCAGCTCTCCTTAATGACACGCAACCATAACACTTTGTAGAGACTCCCTCAATAATGACACGCAGCCCTCGGTTGCAAAGATCTCCCCACAAAGGTTGAACAGTAGCAAAGCTTGTGTTCTAGGGTTCCAAAAGATTCACAAAAGTAATTGGGATTTTTGTGTGTGAATCAAAAAGATGTTTGGCACATCAAAAAATGAAGTCTTGTTGTGTTTGAACTCTTAAAAACGTTTTCTCAAAGACTTGTAAAATACACCAACAAAGTAGAAATATATATAGAAAATAAGAGTTGGTGGAAAAACATTACACGAAACTGTTCGAATTTATCCCAGGCGGACCGGTCCGGCTAGGAGGCGGATGGGTCCGACCTCGGATCGGTTCTTTTTTAAAATAGGCTTCTTCGGTTCGCAATCGGTCCGTGGTATACTGGAGTAAAGCGAATCGGTCCGGTAGGTAGGCATACCTGTCCGGGGGCGGATTGGTTCTTTTAAAATAGGGGTGGACCGGTCCGGTTATCTAGAAAAATTAAAATCCTTTTAAAAGCCTCATTTTGCTTGAAAAAAACTTACTTCTTATTTTTATAAAAAACATTTTATGAAATTTTCCCAATACTAAGTATGAACTTTAAGGAACTTAAAAACAAAACTTTACCAAGTTCATTCTCGCAGAGGCTATGATGTTGAAGACGCTTTGATATTCGAATCCGTTGATGTAGATGCGATCTGAATTTCTTCAACGGTGTAACGGCGTATGAAATACATATTGTCAATGGACAAAAATGTCCTTACAAATCTCCCCCTATGTCTATGCCGGTACATACATAAAAAATCTGAATTATCAACTAATAACCTATACAAATCTACCCTCCCATAAACCCTAAAGATGGAAAGATACAAATGTTTAAATCTTCATCGTTTGTTCTTCAATCTTCAACAATCATCAAAGCTCAAAGCTTTTCTCATAAGGGTGTGCAATATATTGATCTTCAATCTTCGTACCTACACACATGAGACAAAGCAAATACCATGTGACATATCGAGTTTGAAATGAGATAAACATATATACTAATTTATGATAAAAACATAAGCTAAATCTCAAAAACTCCCCCAAAATTCAAACTCCCTCATAATATGATAATTCTTTCTCCCCCTTTTTATGATGTCCCCAAATAGACAAATGAGAAGAATGAATCAAATAAGCACAATCGGGGTGTCACGGTACACAAAACAGGGCATCAAACAATATGGTAAACGTGCTCTTGCAAGGAGATGTTCAAAAACAAATGCACAAACTATTTTTGACTTTTCAATTTTTCATACAAAAATAAGATACATTTGAAAAAAAAATATGCTACAAAAATCACACCATGGATTTAGACTCAAACAACCAAGTCATGGAAATGGAATGAATTGGTGTGAACACATTCGATAGGTAAATCAACTCAATCAAGCATATGTGCACGATGCATATGTGTACCCCTAGCGAATGAACATCAAAAGTATCCTTAGGTGAAAAGATTGTTGAATTTAGGTGACATCGTCTTATGCAAATAAACAAATCAAAGTCAAAATGATTTCCACCCCAATAACGTCCAAAACTATTTAACGCATTTACAAGCATTTCAAGGACGTGCAAACCCGTTTTAAATTCTCCAACCAAACTCCCTCGTGCATATTTTCTTTTAGAGGTGTATAAACTAAATTCTCAAACTTTGGAGAATTGGTGAAAAACCATAAATGGCCCCTTTTTGGCATGAGTATCTTTTTATTGACTTTTAATTTTTCGGGCTCTTTTAACCTCTTTGGACCCCGGATAATAAAATTCCTCCATTTTTTTAGGTCCAATTTAACTGTGGCTTAGTATTTGCAAAGGCAAAATGAACCTTTCGCAACCCTTTCCCGTTTTCAAACAAAGCACACAAACTCACAAAACGATTCTTATATGCACAATTTCCTTATCAAATTTTATCACGCTTGATTCATTTTAAGGACAGGATTGAAGTGAAAACACCCAACCAACATATGATAAGACAAGCGCAATAATCAAACATATCTGTGCATGTGTGCAATAAAGGAAACATGAGTCAAACATGTAGGAAGTAACACTAAATTACATCTTAATGACTCCAAACATTATAAAGCACAAGGATGAATTGACCTCTTGTCTCAAAACACAATCAAATAGTCACATGAAAAAAAATGAATGATGTTGTGACTTGGTCATCCTAAGTGTTTATCCATAAAAGGTGCAAACAAAATACAAAAATCTTTTTGGATTTTTAAATTTGATGATCAAAACAAATATGAATGGACACTCAAAACATAGAAAATATTTTTGTATTTAAAAAAAAAATCAAAACAAAAAAATATACAAAAAGTACATGTCATTACACTAACACATATATATCATGAAACCACAACTAGTGTATGACAAACATGCACACACAATCATCTATATGATATGGCAAGAGAAGAATCATGTGCAAGCAAATGAGAATCAACTATTCTAAAATCTAGCGTATCCAAAAGTGATTTCCTAACCCAAGTGGATGTAACACGTCGACACGGGGTTTTGGGAACCAACAAATTACTAGACTTCGAATTCCTAGGACCTCTTCCAAGATCAAAATAAAATCTCCTAAGGTGACCTTTCCTACCACAATATGAACATATGTAAACGGGTGGAATGACACCTAATGTGTGATCTTTTCTAACATCCTTGGAATTAGTTGACCCTCTAAAACAAATGATGGTTTTGGCTTTAGCATTAGAAGCATGAGAACACGATGGGCCATTACCATCACTATCAAACCTACTTGAATCGTTTAAATCATTTTTCAACTTCAAAATATTTAATTCAAGCAAAGAATTAGACTCTTCCAAAGATAGGAATTTCTTTTTCAAATTATCAATTAAACTTAACAGTTTATTGCGCTCCCCCTCAATTAAAATAAACTTATCCCTAAGAGTCTTTTCACGTGCCGTAAAATCATCGATTAATTTTTTATCCTCGACGGCACAAACGGGAACCCTAGAAATTTTTAAGTTCTCTAATTCCTTCTGTAAAATTAGGACTCTCTCATCACTCTTCTTTTTGGCAATTTTCAAAGAATCAAAATCAATACACAAATTACCAAAGTGCTCACGACAAATATCACTTTGAGTTGGAAATGCTTGCA
The DNA here is from genome assembly GCA_949130495.1 of Sambucus nigra. Taxonomy (NCBI): domain Eukaryota; kingdom Viridiplantae; phylum Streptophyta; class Magnoliopsida; order Dipsacales; family Adoxaceae; genus Sambucus; species Sambucus nigra. The sequence goes on along the minus strand of OX422214.1, from coordinate 314,743,753 downwards.
AATATTCAATCTTACTTTTAAAGAGAGAATTTTGTTTTTCCAAAACTTTAATTTTATTGCAAAGTTTCAAATTCAAACTTTTTAAATTTTTAGCATGGTCGTGAACTTTATCAAAAATAGGCTCCTCATTAAATGAGCGTTCCATTGAAAAAATTGTGATTTTTTCACAAAACGGATTTTAAAAAAAAATCAATATCACACGATTTTGCGAAAAATAGGAATACTCGATAATTTAGAGTAAACTGCTCTGATTCCAATTTGAAGAGTGAGTAGACAAATTGTATCAGAAAATAAATCCTCGAAAAATCAGGATCACGCAATAAATTAACGTAACCCGCTCTGATACCAATTTGAAGAGTGAGTAGACAAATTGTATCAGAAAATAAATCCTCAAAAAATCAGGATCACGCAATAAATTAGCGTAACCCGCTCTGATACCAATTTGAAGAGTGAGACTGTGTGATAATTGATTAAATTAAATTAAATTCAAATTCGCAAGTTTCCAAGAACCCTTATTTAATTAGAGTCTATTATAAATCAAATAAATACAGCCCCTAAACATGCATCTAATGTGCGTGTGTTAACCCATAAATAACGAAAGCATGTGACACAAAAATATGCTGAGACACAAATTTCAGGAACCCCCTTTCGGGTAAAACCTTTATTTCACTATGAATATATAAATCTCAACTTACAATTATATAGAGAAATCTTCAATGGATCAACACGTAGTCAACCCACAAAGACACGCAGTCTTGAACTCAGCAAGAAAATACACGCAACACCCTCCAAGGACTCACAACCCAAACAACAAAGGAAGAACTGCAGCTCTCCTCAATGACACGCAACCATAACACTTTGTAGAGACTCCCTCAGCAATGACACGCAGCCCTCGGTTGCAAAGATCTCCCCACAAAGGTTGAATAGTAGCAAAGCTTATGTTTTAGGGTTCCAAAAGATTCACAAATAATTGGGATTTTTGTGTGTGAATCAAAAAGATGTTTGGCACATCAAAAAATGAAGTCTTATTGTGTTTGAACTCTTAAAAAAGTTTTCTCAAAGACTTGGAAAATACACCAATGAAGTAGGAATATATATAGAAAATAAGAGTCAGTTGAAAAACATTACACGAAACTATTCGAATTTATCCCAGGCGGACCGGTCCGGCTAGGAGGCAGATCGGTCCGACCTCAGATCGGTTCTTTTTTAAAATAGGCTTCTTCGGTTCGTAATCGATCCATGGTATACTGGAGCAATCGGTTCTTTTAAAATAGGGGTGGACCGGTCCGGTTATCCAGAAAAATTAAAATCCTTTTAAAAGCCTCATTTTGCTTGAAAAAAACTTACTTCTTATTTTTATAAAAAACATTTTATGAAAATTTGCCAATACTAAGTATGAACTTTAAGGAACTTAAAAACAAAACTTTACCAAGTTCATTCTCGCAGAGGCTATGATGTTGAAGACTCTTTGGTATTTGAATCCGTTGATGTAGATGCGATCTGAATTTCTTCAACGGTGTAACGGCGTGCGACATACATATTGTCAATGTACAAAAATGTCCTTACAAGTTTTGTGAAGGGATCCCCTTTTGTTAAGGGAACCCCTATATCAAGTTGTTGCTGATATCGATTGTGTTCCCGACGAGATGAGGTGAAGAGCTTTCTCTAGTTCCATCACATGCCCAACCCAGATATGGTACAACAATCTGCCCAGGGGTAAAATTTATAGTTTTCATCAATTGGATTAACTATATATTGATAAATTTGCTTTGGGGCTAAGCCAATCAAGAGTGTTACTCATCTCTTGACTATACATCAAAAACCTAGGGAAACTATGTGGGAATATATCACACGCTTAAATAATGTGAAACTGGAGGTGGTAAATTATGAAAAAAAAGACAACCATTGCAGAACTGATGAGTGGATTAATCACCAAGGATCTTTATTACGCATTGGCAAAGAATCCTCCCAAAATAATGATAGAGTTGATGGCTAAGGCTGGGAAGATTATGAACGCTGAGAAGGCCATGGCTACTAAGGAAATTTCGGAGGTGAAAATCAAAAACCTGAAGAATCCGATAAAAAAGATCAAAAACATAAGAAGGTAGATAAGATCAAGAACTACGGTGAATATACTCCTCTTAGTAAAGGTGACCATCATATATTAGAGGAAATCAAAGGCATTAATGACCTACATTGGCCTGGAAAATTAAATTCACCCCCAACTAAAGAGATAAATCCCAAGTATTATGACTTTTATAGAGATCATGGAAATAATACTGATTGTTGCATCGCCCTAAAAAATGAAGTGGGGAATCTTATTTGGCGATGAAAATTGACTAAATTTGTTTCTTAGAGTGGTAGCCGAGATGCAAGAAGAAGATCAGAGTCACCTAGCTGAGAAATGATAACTCACAAAGGGTGCGCAACAATATTTATGAGGATGATACTGACTTGGCAAAGAAACCTAAAGAGACTAAAATGGATGTAGGGATGATTTCCTTTGGTTGTTATTTCATTGCAGGAGGAGATAATTGTGGAGGAGATGGACTTGCCGAGAGAAAAGCTTACCTAAATAAAGCAAGTCGTGTCCTACTATACGACAAATTGACATATTCGAAAGCAATTATGGTCGGCCTAGGAAAGTTAATAAGGATAGATTGGTGATCGAATTCTACAAAAATGATTTGAGTGGAGGGCTTTATCCTCATGATGATCCATTAGTCATCACTAGCAGAGTTCACCATGGTAGAGGGGCAAGAGTTCTAATCAATAATATGAGTTCTGCAAATAACATGCTCTACAACTGTTTCAACAGCCTAGGATTGCGAAACAATAAGCTAGAACAATATCACATGCCTCTCATCAGGTTCTTAAGAGATAAAGTATATCCCTTGGGAACAATTAAGCTGGATATGTTGGTCGATACTTAGCCGACAAGTAAAAATGAAAGAATTTGCTTCTTCGTATTAGATAAAAATACCCCTTCTTCTTATAACTTAATTCTTGAAAGAGTGCTAATGAAGAAATTAGAGGCAATGCCATCCATTATACATCAGTGTTCGAAAATTCCTACCAATTATGGAGTCGGTATAGTAAATGGAAACCAGAATGAAGCTAGAGAATGTTACTATACTTCAGTCGACCAATAGGAAATAAAAAAAAGGCACTACTACTTATCATATTGACACTTTGGATCCTTGGGAGGAGGAAGATGTGATACCCCACCTACTTTAATCATGGGTGATCAACCCTTTATCAAAATAAATAAGAATTGCATTTGGTTCATTCTTAGCATCACTGCCGAAAACCATCTAAATTACTCACCAACTATGTTAACTTAAGCTAGTGCCAAATTTTATCTTGTTATTGACTTAATAACACGTGGAATAAAAATAAAACAACCAACCCATCCACACAATATTAGTCTGACTCATTCACACGATAGATAAATAATTTTCACCGAATAAACCATCGATTCCCAAAACAAATCCAAATACAAGTCTGAACAAATAAACTGAATCCACAAAGTCTAATAAATAACTACAGTACTCAATAGCCTGAAGGGCAACATGCCCAAATAAATACTGAATGAAACTCCTACATTAGGAATGAATAACTGAAGCATCTAAAGGAAATCCTACAAGCCTCTACAATACTGCAGCTATGCGTTCCTATAAAAAATCATCAAGCTAGGCATCCCTGTGGTTGGACACTAAAAAAAAATTTGGAAAATATTTTGACACCGGTCAGAGCCCAAGAAAACATTTAGTAAGCAAGTAAAATTAAATAATTTAAATAGGCATGAACCCTCTTGAGATATATCTCATCCATGAACTAATGTGCACCCACAAGGTTCTAAAAAATACGGGGCGTGTTCGAGGCGTAGAGGTCAAGCGTTAAGCCTTAGAAGCCTAGGTGGGCCTTAGGCGTAAAAAGGCGTTTAGGCCTTCTTAATATATTTTAATATTTTTTAATCATAAAAAGGCTATTAAAATACTAAAATTGTACATATCATAAAAATATGTCTGAATATATGCAAATTAAAATACTATTTGATTATTTTGGATGAGATAATGGTCCAATTTGTAAAAAAAATCTTTAAAAGGCGATATCGTTTCACTAAAGCATTGTTGTTTTTAGAAAAAAAGTGCGCCTTAAGGGTTTTACCGAGAATAAGGTGTAAAAACCGTAAGGCGGGACGTTTCTCCCAAGCCTCAAGCCTAGGCGGAGCCTAGACGTGTTTTTTAGAACAGTGTGCATACCTATCACTTACCTCCTGTAATACCCCGCCCCAATAAATTAATTAAATTATATATATGGAATACACGCAAGGAGAAATAAATTATAGTTGAAGAGAGTTATTGGATTTTGGAACGTATATAAAGGGTATAAAAATTATGGAAGTTTTAAGTTATAAATTATGTAGGCCTTCTTAATAACTTGGAAATTGAATTGGGGCAAATGTGCAAATCTCAAAAGATAGGATTTTAAGAATGGAGTCGATCGTTTGAAAGGATGGATCGAACGACGAAAGATGTCATTTGAATGATGGGTGATGTCACACGAATGAGGGGCTTATATCATTAGAATGACGAAAGTTGTCATTCGAACGACGTTTGATGAACGCAAGACATGCTACTTCGATTTATTTTTTGTGCGTTGTCTCCATACCAATCATTGAATCAAATGAGTTATCGACCTGAGAGGGATTCTTACCTGATAAGGGAAGGGTTTTTTAGGGTAAGGTTTCTTATTTGGGAGAAAATCTCAGTTGTTTGGAATATAAGAAAGATATAGAGGCAGTGGGTGAACCATTCCCATTTCTCCTTCGAAGAAGAACTCACATACCTTCCCATTTTGTGCACTGCCTTCAGCAGTTTTGAACCAGATAAAAATATAGTCACCTCCACTTATTTGATACAAAAATATGAAGAGCTATTATTGGATGGTTTTTAATGTGCATCTGAAGGGGGTTATTTTAGAAGAAGAAGAATACATTATTGGAGGTTTGTAGAGGGTTTTTTATGTGATTTCTTGGAGCTTCCATGAAGGAATATTTGTTGGATCTTTTGTGACTCTATTTAGGTCTACCTTCAAAGGTGGGGGAGTCGCCCATCTTCCTCAGTACCACCACTTTGGAGGCATTTAGGTGGGGTAATCTACTCTTATTATATTTGAGACTCTATTTGATAAATATTGTAGTCTTATTGTTGTGTATGATTAAGAGTAGGATTATAAGAAGTAATGAAGGGTTCTTAGTAAACTAAAAATATATATTTTTATAAAATAAAAATGATAGAAAATATTATTGTAGTGTGTTCTCTAGTAAAACTGAAAATAGAAATTTTAAAACAATTTTTTTGGAATAAATATGTAAGAAATGTCATTTTGGTGTATTTCTAGTGAAATATAAATAATGAACATTTTTATGGAAGAAAAATGTAAGAAATGTCATTTTGGTGTATTTCTAGTGAAAAAGAAATAATAAACATTTTAGGGAATAAAATGTAAGAAATGTCATTTTGGTGTGTTTCTAAAGAAAAGAAAATGATGGACATTTTAATGAAATAAAAATGTGGAATGATATTAATTTTGTCAAAATATTTATGAAATAAATATTTTTAAGTTTCTTGCAACATGGAGACTTAATGAATCAATGGGCATTGTCGAGTTTAAAGAAATTGATAAAAATGTCCATATCACTTGAAATGCAAGTTTAATGAACTTGGTAGGATTTTAGTATTTAAAGTCCACTTTCTATGAATATAGACTTGTAGTATTTTGATAATAAATATTTGAGCAAGTTTAAAGAAAGTCTTATTGGGCTTAAGCATGAAATACGACAAAACAGAATTTGGGAACTTAAGTGTAAAGGGGTGTTATTTATGTGTTAAAGGTGTTAAAGTGACAAGTATGAAATTAAACAAGTTTTAAAATGGATAAAGTGTTTCAGATGTTAAGTTGGATACTTAATAATCATTTTAAAGAATAATACTTGTTAAGCAATTAAAATTGCAAGTTTGGTAAACAAATGGTAAATTGGTAATTTACTTAAAGTGGATCATTTTGATGAGATAAAAATGTTAAAAAGTGCCTTTACAATAATGTGTGTGAAAATGAATTAAGTCCTTAGGCATGAGTGATTTTAGTATAAATCACGCGTGTGTGGATAAGGGACTTATAAAAGAAAAGAAACAAATTTTCAAGTGTTAATAGAAAAACAGACGTTTGAGTCCGAGTTTTAGCTTCGGTCGGGTAAAAGTAAAGTAGTGGAATTATGTGTACATGTGGTGAAAGAAGGGCCCAGAGCCCTTGGGTGAAAAACCTCGGAGCCTTTGGGTGAAAAGCCTTAAATCACTGTCCAGAGCATATGGTGCGCATATCCATCGGTGTAGAGCCCGTGTAAGTACGCAGTAAAGAAAGATTCTGAGAAAATATAAAAGGAATAAGAAACATGTCAAGAAATGGGTTGTGTGGTACAATGTGTTAATACAACCTAACTTGACTGAATGTAATAAATGTTCTGGTAAAGGTGAAATGGACAAGTAAATGCATAAATCTATTAATGTCCGTGAGTTAAGGTAAAAAGGGTAAAGTAAAGTGGGCAAATGGGTGGTTAAGTAACCTATGTTGTTAAACCCATAATTTGTATAAGTTGTAATACCCCGTATTTCTGAATATTCTATCTAATTAAATTGGAGAATTAAATGAGAAAATACGGCTTAATTTAAATTACGTAAGAGGAGTAATTTAATGAGATTTATTAAAAATTGTAATTATGGAATATTAATCGAGAGATAGATACCGATTTATATTGCCTCATTATATTTACTTAGTGCGAGTGGTAAATAGTTACTTAACTCGTGTAGACCGTGTTGGGGTGAGAACGAGTAATATTTTTAAGTGACTCAAATGATAATTTAGAGGTCACAAATGAGTCCGGAAGGGTCAAATTAGTCAAAAATAGTATACCCGGGGATACTAGTTGAGTCTCGGGGTAATTTTGGACTAAACCGAGACCGTTCGGGGGCATTTTGGTCTTTTAACATGAGAGGGTATAGAGACCTACGAATTTGAGAGCCTTTTATCAGCCGTATGAAAGAGGGGTTAGGGTTAGAAAACCCATGTAAACACCAATACCATTAGAGAGAAGGAGAAAATCATTCTCAAGGGTTAGAAGATGCTTTTGAGAAGGTTGGGTTTGGATCTTGCACCCTAGGAGCCAAAGGAGGAAGGATTGAAGAAGAGAAGCATCAATCCATCATCAACTCCACGAAATCAGATTCCCTATGTCAAGGCAAGTTGTTTATTGCAAAAATTATAAAGTTATAATACCCATGTGCAGGGTTTTTGAGTAGTTTTGTTAAATCAATATCTTGATAGGAGAATAATAATATTTATTCATGTTGGGATAGGAATCACATGTAGAATGATTTAGCATATGTAGAGGATTAATATTTAGAGCAGACTTCATGATTATTTCAGAATAAAATCTGGGTTTTGAATGCATATATAGGAAGAACACCATAACTAGGGTTTTAAGAAATTCTGGATTTAATTCACTATTTTTTTAAAGGAATTGGGGTTTTGATGTATTTGACACGTTAGAAATTGTCCTAGTATATGTGGAAACATGTTAGGATCATTGGGTCGAAGTTTGGTGGACTATAATGAAATTTGGAGATTTGTTAATGGAGGAAGAAGTTAACGAAGAAGACGAATTGCATCTGTCCTTGCTCGATCGATCGATCGATCTCGAATGTCGATCGATCGACTAGGTTGATCGATCAAACCCAGTAGTCGATCGATCGATGTAAGCTGTTTTTCTCGAATATTCCATGTTTAAGGTTTATTTGATTTCCGGTAATGAATGAGTATCCTAGGATTTATATTATACTTATATGGGTGTGAGAATAAGACCAGTAGGTATATTGTCGAGGTCCGATAAGGTCATTGGGTGTAGGACTTGGATTATGGACCGATGAGAATAATTCGATTTAGTAGAGTATCGGGGGAACTCGGAATTGAGTTACGATGCGAGGTAAAATCAATTCAAGTAATAGACCAGTAGGGTAAGTAATAACTACTTAAATTATATGTGAGGGGTAATTAGGACCCTTAGAGTTGTGTAAAATACTCAAATAAATGCGATTAATGAGATAAATCGTAAAGCGAATATTGTACGGTAGAGAAGAAATTAAAATATTACGTACGAATATAATTAATAGGTCGGGCGTGTACCTACTGAATTATATGATCTTTTAGGTCGAGATAAGTATACCTAAATTAACTATGTTAGGGTCGATGAGATATTCCGAACTAACATAGGGTTATTATATGTTTGGGGTCGATGTAAAATGCCGAACCAAACCTTTGAACTGGTGGCGTGATGAAAGAGTCCGAGCCAGAATTTGTGTATATAAATAATTGGTATTCCAAACCAATTCTTCCTTGGGGTCGATGAATCATTCCGAACCAAGAGTCCTTTACGTGTGTAAAAAGGACAAAATAGTAATGACTGATATTTAGTATATATTGTGTGTGAAATATATACTTGATGATATTCTACTTCTGTGTATTAGTAGATTGATATATATTATGTATTTAAAGATACATACCGAACTGGTAAGTTAAGTAGTGAAACTTAATTACGAAATGTAACGTTAGATAGAGAATATCTATTTAGTGATTTAGGTAGTGAATTACAAAAGTGGGAAGATAGAAATTGTGATAATTGTAGAAATTTAGTAGTGAAACTAAATGAGAAGTTTTGAAACATAACATAGGTGAAATTTTACTTGAGTATTAATTAACCTTCGTGAGTAGTTAATGAAATGGATGTACTGTGTGGGCGATATGAGAACTTAAGTATAGATAAGTTCAGATGATTACTTAGTCCTAGTTAGCTTGGAAGATATGGCTAGGTAGGATAAGTGTAGAACGTTAGGTGTGCACAAAAGATGAGGGGTGAGTAAACTCAAGAGAGTGTACGAGAACCTAACATGTGTAATCAATAACCGCATTTTATATTGTGATAAACCCTTGTTAAATATTTTCAAAATGTTTTGAGTACTAACTCTTGCTATAAAATATTTTCAAAACCTTTTAGGTGTCCAGCCATAGGTACGCCATGTATGATGATTTCATTCCAGGGACTCAAAGCTGTAGCACAGTGGATGCTTACAGGATTTTGATTAGACGATATCTCTCATTCAGATCTAGTGCAGGATATCACACTATTCTTTGTATGGACTTGTGGTTCGGTATCAGTCTTAGATGTTTAGTTTCAGACTAGTGGTTGTTCTACTATTATTTTGGGATTTTAGCCGATGGTTTATTCGGTATTATTCTTATTATTTTGTACTCACACTTTGTTGATTGGGTTATAGTAAATGGTTATTGTTATACTTTGTTCCACATGGTTGATTTATCTGTTTTAAGAAAGATAAAATTTGGCACCGGTCTAATTTTTACTTAGGGGATTAGTAATTAAAAAGTTTTCGACAGTGATGCTAAGAATGAACCATTTGAGAAACCTGTTTTAATTTAATAAAGGCCTGATCACCCGATGTTTAATTAGGCGGGGTGTCACATAAGTATGAATTGAAAAAGGTTTTCAAATGACAAATAAGTATTTTCTAACACAATGAATGTGTGTGTTGAAGTGGTACTTATCAATGGAAATACTAAAGCATATCCTAAATGGATAAAAAGGAGTGATTTCGATAAAGGAATGGGTTGGAATAAATCAAGTGTAGCGGTGTTAAGTTTGGAATCGAGTGTGTTAAACAGAGTGAGAAATTCTAAGTATGAATAAGGAAATTCTTTACATGATTAAGGTAATTAAATCTGGATGAGTAAGTGTGGGTACCCGAAATTTAGAACCATGGGCCCGGACGAGTAGACCAGTCCTGGCGGCCCAAAGTCCGGGCCCCTCATCTCTTATATTGATCCGGTCTCCCCCACGTTTCCACAATTGGAAGTTATACGGGAGATGAAAAATGTGGAGAAACCCATCACCTCCACTTACCTACATGTACATGTATATATTAAACCCTAGGTCCGGGGCAAAAGGACAAGTCGTATTCTCTGTAATTACTCTCCGGAGTGTATAGGAATAATATCAACTGCACCACCGTGGACGTAGGCACATCCTTGCTGAACCACGTACATCGTTTGTTGTGTGATTAGAATCTTATATTTCTTGTTCTTTCTTGATAATTGCTTCTCTCGTATTTATTTGTGTTGCACAATAATTGCCTCCACAATTGGCGCCGTCTGTGGGAACCGTTCATCTTTCCCTGAGAAAAGCCCATGTTAAGAAAGGAGTTTAAGATGTCTGGTCACAGCAGCAATGCTCCCCAAGCGGGAGATATTCAAGAGCCACCTGCTCCTCGCAGGATTAGGTCTGAAGTCCAACGTTCAGATCAGAGAGCTTGCCTGGAAAGACCAGCCTCAGAAGAAAGTCAGGGACCAACGAGGTCCACGCAGATATCCAGGTTGATTGATGCGTACGAGGCAAGGCTCCACGAGTAGAGGGAGTCTTTTCGCAGATACGAGGCTGAGAATGCTCGCTTGAAAAGAAGAATGGAAAGACTGGAGAGGGAGCTTCGTCCTGATAACAGGAGACGCCCATATCGCACTCCTAGCCCTCAGGCGAGCAAATCTCGCAGCCGAGGAAGGAGACCTAGGCGAGAATCTCAAAGGGACGAAGGAGGCGAGTCAGACGATGACCTCCGTGAACAGCTGCTAAGAGCTCGCCGCTACCAGAGCCCTGCTCAGAGCGATGAGAACATAAGAAACATGGTCCGCAGGGAGATGGACCAGCATCCCGATCACCACGGAACAAGGTCAACCAGAGAACTCACGAGGCGATCTCTCAAAACCCAGATGAAGTCACCTTTCACAAGAGAAATCGAAGAGGAGGAAGCTCCCAAGAAATTTTCCATTCCAAGGTTCAAAATTTACGACGAAAAAACCGATCCCATCGATCACGTTAGGCAATACCGACAGGCCATGACCCTCTGGAGTCACCGAGATGCCCTAATGTGCCGCATTTTTCCCTCGAGCCTTCATGATGTAGCACAAAAGTGGTTCGAAAGTCTCCCCCACCGGTCGATCAAGAATTTCAAATCCCTAGCCGAACTTTTTACTGCCCGATTCATTACCAGTAGCTCCCATCCCAAAAGGATGGATACTCTGCTAACAATGAAGAAAATGCCTCAAGAGACCCTCCGAGATTACGCGAAGAGGTACTGGAAGTTATTCAATGAGATCGAGGACTGTGCGGAGGAAGTGGCAGTGGCCTCCTTCAAAATTGGGCTCCCTAGTTCTTCCCTCCTCTACCAGTCCCTGACGAAGAAGGAAGCTATGACTATTGACGACCTAATGTCTCGAATCGAGAAATACGCAAAGGTGGAAGATGTCACCCGCCCTAATACAGGAGAAAACGGTCGAGCTAAGCTCACTACCAAGGTAGGTGAGATAACTGAGAACTAGAGGAAAGGAGGAAAGAACGGAGGCAAAAATGGCTCCAAGAACGGAGGGAACTATGACGCGTCGAAAGTATTCCAGGCAGTCAACACCGTCTTCAAAGAACCAATTTACAAGATTCTCGCGAAGATCAAAGATGAGCCATTCATCAAGTAGCCCAGGAAAATGGGAGGAGATCCCTCGAAGAGGAACAATGCATTGAGATGCGCTTTTCACAAAGAGGGAGGACATAAAACCGAGCACTGCAAAGCTCTTAAGTCTCACCTCGAGGAGTTGGCCCAGTCCGGGCATTTGAACAACTTTGTGGAAAAAAGGGCAGAGAAAGTGGTTGCCAACAGAGAGGCGAGACCCGACAATATGCTGGAGGATGATGCTGGACATGAGTTCGCAGTAATCCACAGAGTATCTGACGTCAAGAAGATACAAGGGAACTCAGCTCGAATGGAAATGAAAAAACTTACAGCGGTAATGCGAGCTTTTCAAATCGATCCAGCAAAGTCACGGTCAGGAAAGCGTCGACGAGCAGAGGACATCAACTATAACAAGCATATTGTTTTCACGGATGAAGATTTGATGGGAGTAAGGACACCACATCATGATGCCCTAGTCATTACACTCAGGATAGCCAACTTTGGCATCGACAAGCTGCTCGTCGATCAAGGAAGTTCATCCGAAGTAATGTACCTCGAACTATTCAGGAAATTGAAGTTGAGCGTCGCTGACCTAAAGGAAGCTACTGTTCCTTTGGTCGGCTTCGCTGGAAAAATGACCCTGCCCCTAGGCAAGATAGTGCTGCCAGTTCGTGCTGGGAACGTCTCCAAGATGATTAAGTTTTTGGTAGTTGACATAGAATCACCGTACCAGGCCATCCTCGGCAGAGGATGTCTTCATGCAATGAAGGCGGTCTCCTCGACCTACCATCAGATGCTCAAGTATGTAACCGAGCGAGGAGTAATGGAGATCCACGGCGACCAAGCGATGGTGAGGAAGTGCTTTATAGCTGCCATCCGACCAAAGCCAGAGAAGAAGGCCAGTCAACCCAGCGAGAAAGTTGATGAGGGTGTGATACCTTCCAAGTAGCAATTAAGGTATGGAAGACCTGGAGTAGAGGAGAACAGACTCCTCCCCTCCGAGCGTGTCGGCGAGAACCTGGTAGAAGTCATAGCCGAAGTTGGTGACAGGAGCAGAGTCTTATTGATTGGAGCATCTCTCACCGACCAAGAATAGAAGGAGTTGGCGACCTTGCTTAGACACAACGTAGATGTTTTCGCATGAGAACCATACGAGTTGCCTGGCATCGATCCTGATATGGTCTATCATCAGCTACACGTCGACCCCATATTCAAGCCAGTCACGCAGAAGGCACGAAGAACTGCACCCGAGAAGGCTAAAGCAGTCGAAAAGGAAGTCGAAAAACTACTGGATGTAGGATCCATACGGGAAGTACAATTCCCCAAGTGGTTGTCCAATCCAGTAGTAGTTCTGAAGAATAATGGGAAGTGGAGAGTATGCATCGACTTCACTGGTCTCAACAAAGCATGCCCTAAGGATAGTTTCCCCCTCCCAAAGATAGACCAACTAGTAGATGCCACTGCAGCTCATGAGCGAATGAGTTTCCTGGATGCATACTCAGGATATCACCAGATCCCCTTGTATGCCCCAGACCAGGATAAAACGGCGTTCATCATGACAGTTGGGTTATATTACTACAAGGTCATGCCATTTGGGCTCAAGAATGCGGGGACAACCTATCAGTGGCTGGTCACAAAAATGTTCAAGGATCAAATGGGAGACACAATGGAGGTCTACATCGATGACATGCTCGTTAAGAGCAAGAAGAAGGAAAATCACCTTTCAGACCTGTAAAAAACCTTCGAAATCCTCAAGAAGTACCGAATGAAGCTTAATGCGAGCAAGTGTTCCTTCGGTGTCCAGTCAGGAAAATTTCTTGGATAATTGGTCAGTAAGAGAGGCATAGAAGCTAATCCAGACCAGATCGATGCAATCAATAGGGTACAACCCCTTCGAACAATCCGGGACGTGCAGAAGCTCACTGGAATGCTCGCCGCCTTAAATCGCTTCATCTCCAAATCCTTCGAGAAGTGCAAACCTTTTTTCCAGCTTCTAAAGGAGAGTAAACTGATAAAGTGGAGCCCTGACTGCTCGCGAGCTTTGGACGAGCTCAAGTCCTACTTAAGCTCTCCACCGTTGCTTGTCATACCACAGCAAATGGATTCTTTGTACCTGTACCTCTCGGTATCCAATCACACTGTCAGCTCTGCGTTAATATGCGAGGTTACAGGAATCTAACATCCCGTTTACTACGCGAGCAAGACCTTATTAGACGCCGAGGAAAGGTACCTGCCATTGGAGAAACTCACCTTTGCACTAGTAATAGCCTTGAGGAAGCTGAAGCATTATTTCGAAGCCCATTTTGTCATCGTCCTTACATCGCATCCCCTTAAGGCTGTCCTAAGGAAAGCGGACTTATCGGGCAGACTATCTAAGTGGTCAATCGAGCTCGGCCGGTTTGACATCCAATTTCAACCAAGGACAGCTATCAAGGGTCAGATCCTTGCTGATTTCATAGCCGAATTCACAGGGGAGGAACTCTCCGACCAACCCCAACCAATAAAGCAAAAGAAGAACCAAGCAACAGAAAGAACCTGGAAACTCTTTGTTGATGGAGCCTCCAACTCAAAGGGGGCAGGGGTAGGCATTGTCCTCATCACTCCAGAAAACACAATCTTCAAACAAGGAATGAGTCTTGGATTTACAGCCTCCAACAACGAAGCAGAATACGAATCCCTAATAGCCGGTCTCCAAAAGGCACAAACTCTAGGAGAAAAATGTTTACAGGTGTTCGGCGACTCTCAGCTAGTCTCCAATCAGATAAGTGGAGATTACAATGCAAAGGATGAAAGAATGGCAGCCTACCTCGCCTTAGTGAGAGAATTAATGTCGAGCTTTGAAGAGATCAACATCCAGCAGTTTCCCAGGGGGCAAAATAGTCACGCTGATGCCTTAGCAGCCTTGAGTTCGGCAGTTGACTCTGACCTTAAGAGGGTCATCCCCATCGACTTCCTTATTTGTTCAAGCATTAACCACAACAGCAAGTTACCAAACGTGGAACAAGTACTCCAGGTAGGATCAGCCCCCAGCTAGATGGACCCCTTAAGGGGCTATTTAAAGGATGGCACGCTCCCAGATGACAAGAAAACTTCCCACCAGATAAGATTCAAAGCTGCTCGCTTTCACTTATCCACAGGAGGCGACTTGTATAAGAAATCCTTCTTCGGTCCCTACCTTAGATGCATCCACCCAGGTGATGTCGAGCAAGTGCTACACGAGCTTCACGAAGGAATCTGTGGAAGTCATATCGTAGGAAGGTCTCTATCCTTTCGAGCAATGAAGGAAGGCTATTAGTGGACATACATGCAAAAGGACTCCGTAGTATATGTTCACAAATGCCTGAAATGCCAATTCCATGCTCCTATGGCCCACCAACCCACTAGCGATCTAAAGTCCCTGTCCAGCCCATGGCCCTTCACCCAATGGGGAGTGGACATCGTGGGACCACTGCCTACCGCCGTCGACAATCGCAAATACCTGTTGGTTGCGACTGACTACTTCACCAAATGGATCGAGGCTGAATCCCTGGAGAACATCCGAAATGCTGATATGATAAGGTTCATATGGAGAAATATAATCACTCGGTTTGGAATCCCCAGAACCATCATCACCGACAATGGAACGCAGTTCGAAAGTGGCCCCTTTCAGAACTTCTGTAACAAACATGGGATCAGACACCACTTCAGCTCGGTAGCCTACCCTCAGAGCAATGGCCAAGCTGAAGCTTCCAACAAAACTGTGATCGACAAATTAAAGAAGCGATTAGAGCGAGCCAAAGGCGCATGGGTAACAGAGTTACCCCATATTTATGGGCATACCGAACCACTCCTCGGCGAGCAACAGGAGAAACCCCATTTTCGCTGACATATGGCATGGAAGCAATCATTCCACTAGAAGTAGGTTTGCCAACAATGAGATCCAACTTTGTCGACCAAGACCTGAATGATGAATCATTGCTCGTCGAACTCGACCTAGCCGACGAGCGTAGAGAACTGGCCCTGGTGAAGCTAGCGAACTATCAGCAACAGCTCGTGAAGCATTACAATAAAAGGGTTAGGCCGAGGGCGTTCCAAGTTGGGGACTATGTTCTAAGAAAGGTCCTGGGCAGCACAGTGAAGTCGTCAGACGACAAGCTAGGCCCAAACTGGGAAGGACCCTTTAAAGTAACTAAAGACGATCTGCAAGGTGCCTATCACTTGGAAACGATAGAGGGCAGAGAAATACCACGAGCATAGAACGCAGCTAATCTCAAGAAATTCTATTTTTAGATCTTTTTCTTGTATTGCTTTTGTTATGAAAACAAAAGTTCATTTTTCTTACTAATGAAAGTTACTTAGTTGGTTACACTCTGATTGGTGACAGTTGCATTCATTGCACATCTTTTCCAAATAACAAGCACCTTAATCACTACAGCAGGGGAGTACCCCTCCTCAGGTCATCATCATAAAACACGAGAGACCTCTTAGCGTTGCCCCTGGCAATATATAAAGCCCTACAGAGGATTCTTAGGCGATACAACCAAATCTTATACTGGTCATCAAACCTACTTCGGTTTAACAAAATCCTGATCGGATAAAGACATCCAACACCAGGTGTGTCCTCGCCAATTGCCCCACTTAGGCCTAAGGGAGTGTGATGACACAACCTAAAAGGAAAGGTGGGGCATAATGGTACTTTGATATTATACTAGACTGGGGGGACACTTGCATGACAAAACAGAAGAAATCATAAAGAAGCAAAGATATGAAAAGTAGGATATACACATTTATTTGGAAAAATTGCTCAAGAACACAAACTTTTCATTAATCCATCTTTTTACAATGATAATACATGTTTAGTCGGCGAGCTTGCCCAAAGCATTTACATTATCAAAAATAAAAAAATATATATATAACAACTGGAAAAATCTCAAGGGGGTGGAAGCCTCCGAGAAAGATAATCAGCCACTCGAGCTCTTCGTCCGTCATCGGGAGCAGGAGCAAACTCTTCCACAACCTCATTCGCATCCGATCCTAATAATTGCCGAGGAATAGCATCGATGGGGATCCATAGATCGTCCCTCCTGAATGGGTTGGGCATTAGAGTGGAGGAAGACATCTCATGACGATACCATAGCACTGAGTTCCTCGGAACTTATAGCTCCTTCACGGCACTTATCCATCCCCTGATGAAAGAAAGCTCCTCGAACTCAGATAGCCTTGTTGGAGCATCCGATCAGCCTTGATCATAACCATCAGCCCAAGCTTGCTGAGGACCTTTTCTGAATAAGTGCTGCAACCGGGTGACATCCCTTTGAAGCCCAGCAGAGATTATATATGCTCGCTGAACATCACCGCGAAGTTCTTCCATTTCCCTATCGCGAAGTTGTTCTCCTTCCCTGCTTCTTCTCCTGGTGCTCCTACTAGCTCGCGGAAGGGGATGACGGGTGAGACTTCGTGACATAGGAGGGGTAACATTATGATCAACTCCAGCTCGCGATGATGAGGAGCCTTGTAATACTGCTTGAACAGTGCTCGACGCGTGCTCCCTAAGTTGTAAGACTTCCCTCCTCGGGTCTTCGTTCTCCTGCTGAAGGAACTCCCCAACTTGGTTGACCTCGGTGGCCTCTAAGAGTCTTGTTCTCAACACATTGACTTCGTCTTGCACTGAGGCACCAATGTCATCCATCTCTCGGAGCCTATCCTTCAGCCTAGCCAGTAGCTCGGATTACTCCTTATATTTCTAATTTCTAGACCTGAGGGACTTGCAAAGCTTAACAAAAGCCTGGCGAACTTCAGGGCTCGCATTGGGACCAAGGGTCCTACCCAACTGGGAAGTAGCAGGAATGTAATCATCCACATCAACTAACTACAAGTGAAAGAAAGATAAGGGAGAGAAAGAGATCAGCACTAGCAGAAAGGAAGCTTTTTCATTAATAAAAATTAAAGTTACATTAGACTGAAGAAAGAAAATTTATAGACTAAAAAATGCAAAAATACAAAGACCCTATCAATTAGAAACCTCAGGAGGCCTAGAGGTGGATGGTATTTTCTCCTTATCAGCATCAGCAGGAGCACTGTCCTCGGCAGGGATGACCTCTATCCCCTCAGCAAGAGAAACGCCAGCAGGAGTCACATGAGGGACGGGATCAGGGCCTTTAATAGCTGGGGCAGGGTCCTCGTCTACGACTAGCCTCGGCCCTGGGTCGTGCTCGTCAAAAAATGGGGATGCAACATCCACCCCATCAGCTACGAGAGCCTTATTCCATCCTTTCTTAAAGTTCAGACGGCTGATATAGCCTATCTGAACTTCAGCATCTTCGTATGCCGCAGCCCAGCCAGAGTTGTAAGAGTCTTCCTTGGCAATGACAGCCTCAAACTCCTTCTTCTTCAGCTCTTCAACAAGCACCCTTTTCTCCTCCAGCACAGCAAGTTTGCTCGAGCAAACTTGGTCGTAGGCCTGCCTCAGCTCCCTTAGATCCGTGATCGCCGCATCTTTCTCCTTGGTCGCAGTAGCAAGAGCCAAATCGGATGAGATCCGAGCAGAGTCGATAGCCTTAAAACTGGCTTTGAGCTCCTTACCCTTCAACTTCAGGGCAGAGTATTCTTGCTCCAGTTCACTGTTCTTCTTCACCATCTCGTCGCGTGAACGATATAGCACGATGAAGTTAGTAACAAACTGCAAAAAAGAGAAGATATTAGAAGAGGAAAATAAGGGGAGTCAGAAAAATGCAAGAGAAAAAGAAACCTTACCAGAGAAAGCCTCTGACTAGCCTGAAGAGCCAGGTGCTCTGAATCTACTGCCCTTTGGTGATCAGCCGGGAGGATAGCTCTCTCGAGCAGAGTCGGGGCCAGCTGAGGAGAAATTGCCACTGAGGCCCCTTCAGGCAGAGCAGATACTGGGACTAAGGCCTGCCCAACCTTCGTCCTCACCTCACCTCAACCCTTCTCTTCTCTTCCTTCTTCTCGCTCTCCCTCTTCTTACTCTCCTCCGCTCTCCTCTTCTCTTCTAACTTCTTCCTCTCTTCTTCCTTTTTTCTCTCCCTCTCTCTCACCAGCTCCTCTTCCTACCTCCTCCTCTCCTGCTCCTGAGCGGAGGACCGAGAACCAGTAGCCACGGCCCCAGAAGTATCTTTTTGTTTCTTCGACCTTTGTGCAAGGAGCACGTGGTCCTCCTCATCATCGTCTCTAATCAAGTTCTTCCTCAAAGGAACCATGTCTTCACTTGAGCTGCTAGAAGTGCTCGATGATCTCTGAGCTTCAGAAACCTCCTCACGGTCAGAGGAACTTCTACTATCAAAGCTCCTTCCACCCAAGTTGCTCACGGCACCTGCAAAGTCACTCTTAGAGCTGCTCTCCTCCTCGTCCAGTTGGATAGGCTCTGCAGCAGTATCTTCGAAGGAATCGAACTCTGGTATACTATCCACAGGCCTCGCTATGAAGCTGGAGGCAACGTTCTTATACTCGAGTAGGAAGGCAACAGATCTGGGGTGCTCGTCGTCACCTAAGGGCTCCCTGATTTTCCAAGCCTTTACCAATTCTGAAAGACGGACATCGTTGAGTGCAGGTTCTAAGTTCTTTGACTTCGTTGCACAAAAAAAAGCAAAGAAGAGTTAGAAAGGTCACAAATTAGCAAAAGTTGAAACAACAGTACAATGTCTACCTATATATTCCTCCCCGTAAAAAGGAACAGAGAACCTCTCAGACCTCAACCCTTCAAATTGGGGAGGGAACTGCCAATTCCTAACAAGGAAACCTTCTTGCCAGTAGTCCTTATGGGAATCAAGTAGGTATACTACCAATACCCTATCAGGGCTCCTAGCTTTGAGGTATAAGACACCTGAACTAGTTCGAGAAAAGGAGTAACAGAAACAGACCTCGGCAAGTCCTAACCTAGTACCATACAATTGATTTATCCTATGGATGCCATTTACTATTTTCCACACATTGGGCGAGCATTGTGCATGAATAATATTAAAATAGCCAAAGAAATGTAGGAACAAATCATTGGGAGGGAAAGTGATCCCCCCCTGGGAAAGTAATAGAAGATGGACCCAGCGAGCATCATCTATATCCCTAACATTCCTAGGAGGGGAGGCACAACACTCAATATCTACCCACTCAGGAATGTTGTAAAATTTCCTAAATTCAGAGATTGACCTATTCCCAATCTTCGCTATTAGAAGACCCAAGAAAAGCTACAAACCAAAGAGAAAGTATAAGGAAAGGGCATAGGAAACTTACAAAATAGAAGATCGGTTCAGGTGATGAAGAAGCACGAGCTCAGATAACTAAGAAACAATGGAAATGGAAATTGAGAGAAGAAGGTACGAGGCGCTAAAGTTCTTAGAAGATAGAAGAGTACTGGAAAGGCTGAAGCAACGAGAGAAAAAGTGTCTATCCCAACAAGCCTTCAGATTCTAATCATAGCGCACAATAAGCGAAGCGGGTGCCGCCAAATCAACTTCACAGTTTTTAAAGAATCGCAAATCAGCCATAATGGCTGATCATTTAAATCCATTGAACCCATAAACATGGCCCAACAAATTTAGGGGCAATTGTGGGTACCCAAAATTTAGAACCATGGGCCCGGACGAGTATCCCAGTCCTGGCGGCCCAAAGTCCGGGCCCCTCATCTCTTATATTGATCCGGTCTCCCCCACATTTCCACAATTGGAAGTTATACGGGAGATGGAAAACATGGAGAAACCCATCACCTCCACTTACCTACATGTACATGTATATATTAAACCCTAGGTTCGGGGCAAAAGGACAAGTCGTATTCTCTGTAATTACTCTCCGGAGTGTAAAGAAATAATATCAACTGCACCACCGTGGACGTAGGCACATCCTTGCTGAATCACGTACATCCTTTGTTGTGTGATTGGCATCTTATATTCATTGTTCTTTCTTGATAATTGCTTCTCTCGTATTTATTTGTGTTGCATAATAATTGCCTCCACAGTAAGGTTTTCAGATGTAAAACGGTTAATGCATTTGAATATGAACTTTTTAATGGTATATCTATATATATGTAGATACATATATATTTTTGCATACATGTGGTTGGAGAGCGTGAGTATTCTTTATGTCGTTCATTTCTATACTGCTTTGTATATTTCCACTGGGCATAGGCTCACACCCTCGCTTTGTTACGACAGGTTGGGTGCGGGTTTTTATTTTGAGGGCGTTATACATGTAAGTGTTCACATTAGTATCTCTGTTTACTTGGACTCCGAGGTACTCCCCATGGGTCCCACACATAGTTTATCTTGAAAGCAGAATTTCATGCTAAGCAAGTGAAATGTTAATTAAAATAAAACTGGACCAGCATCATTATTTAGGTTGCTTCATCGCACTTCACACCTAACGCCTGATTCATATCGGGTTGACTCACAGGTAACCCATAAATTCGGGTCGGGTCGTTACACCTCTTAACTCAACTAGTTATTCTACCCCACCTAACTAGTCCCGTTACACCCTTTTGTATTTCGCTACTCTCGCTCGAGTATTTCTTACCTTGATTTATTAGTTATTCTACTCATTAACTTATTTAATCATTTCCCTTTTATTTAATCATATAACGTTCACACTAGTTATATATGAAATACATTAACACTTTATCCCGTATATAATTATTTACTCGTATTATATACGTACTACATACTACAACATTCACACACATCTCGCGTATAGTAACCATCCTCCCGAGTAATAACTCACCGGATGCTTGTCTCTAAAATGCTATCATCCTAGGTATGCTCACTCTAACCCGGTTACCACGAATTAGTTAACTCACACCTAAATAGGTAAATAAATTTCAAACGTAGTGGAGGCGGTCATATTTCTTGGAGAGTGAGACCGAATCATACCCAAAACATCCCACCTCAAAAATAAATCACACAATAAAAATACCGGACGATATGACCTGGGGACTATACTCTCCCTAGATTCACTAGCCAAGGGATTCCCCCACATCGCACAACCTCCTATAATAGCACTAGAGGGGGATGCATTCACATATAAATCTAACACTGATATTTATAAAGCACACAAGTATATATAAATACACACACACACACACACACACACACACACACACACACACACACACACACACACACATATATATATATATATATATATATATATATATATATATAATGAAATTAAGTTTGGCTAACCCATGCCTAACTCCCGTAGCACTAGCCCATAATACCCGAGTCTATTTCTACAACTCTTAATTTAATTAATTACACATAGATTAATCTATTAACATATTGACACTCTACTACAATGCCCGGACTCACTCACTCGTCTCATATCTTAACTTTTTAGAATTTATTTCACAAAATTTATTTCTTAAGTTTCACACACTTCCTTAACCTTCAAATTTCTTATACCCATCCCCTAATACACTAGGTATTAGTTTCCATTTAATTTACACCAAATAAATCCACCCTAAAAGTCCCCAAAATAATTAAGTCTAAACAATGAAAATATACGGCATTGTCAGAAATTATGTGCCATCCACTTCGCAATACTTTTACACCATTGTTATGCATCCAAGCTCCATAGTTCCAATCTAGAACTTAACCCATTCATCCCCAACATTCCATACCTCTCTTAAACATGTTCAAATAACAAATTAAGCCTTTAAGCACCACTGTTTGTCATCACAAGTCATCAATTATCGAATTGGGGTTTCAATTGTTTCATTCAATCGTTTTTTCTAAAATCTGATTCTATATTCTTAATTAAACGAAATTTTCTACTGGGTTTCTACAAATATCAGATTCCAACAACATTAAATCATATTACATCATTAATTTAACATTTAATCTTCACAAAATGTCTAAATCATCATAACCCATTTCCATGTTGTAACCCACTCCAATAAACGAATTTAATTACACCCACTATGATATGAATTTGAATTTTCTATAATTTAGATTAAAAGCAAGTTAACCACTTGCCTTTCTAGATTCGTAGAGTCTGAATACACTTTGTCGTCGGTAGATTGAAGACCGTATACCCAAATCTTCTTTGAATCGACTCCCCAAAGTTCCCCTCTTTTCTTCCTTCTTCCTTCTCTCCAATTATAGGGTTTAGAATGCGTTTAGATTCTGCCCCAAGCTCTCTAATTTAGGTTAAATAACTCTAATCCTGAAATTAGGCTAATGGGTCAAGCCCAATGACACGAACACCCTCACGTGGGTTCAATTATTACTACGCTGAGTACATTATTTTGACCATCTCGGCCCTTGTGGAGCCAATCGTGACCTCAAAATTTCCATCTAATTCACTCTATAGTAATTCCCTATCTTGACCTCATATAGTCTACACATGACTCTCGGTTAAGATAAAACACTATTGTGTCACTATCGCTTGCTATGACGTAAATTATTACTACTTACTTAGTAATTATATTTTGTAAATATTAACCATTATCTCTCCCGATTAATTTTAATAAACACATAATAATTCATTCAAATAAATTACGTTGCACGTGTAATTTAAATTAGCCAAATTAATTAAATAATTATTACTCAAAAATACGGGGTGTTACATACTTCCCCTCTTATAAAAGAATTTTGTCCTCGAAATTGGATCATACCTGCGGTAAATAACAGTGGATACTTCTCACGTATGTCATCCTCCCACTCCCACATTGTGTTATTAATATTGTGGCGCCCCCACTGAAGTCAATCCAAGGGTACCACCTTAGACAGCAGGTTACGCTCACTATGATCAAGTATTGCCATCGGTCTTTCCTCATAAAAGATACTTACTACAAGTCTATCTCCTCTAATGTAACATGCCAAAAATCTCTCTTGCTCCTCCGATAGATCTTCAACAATGACACGTGGAACACGTCGTGAATCTGTTATAAGTGCTACGGTGGTCCCAACCTATATGCCACCGATCCCACTCTCTAGATAATCGAGAATGGTCGCATATATCTCGGATCTAACTTCCCCTTCTTGTCAAATCTCACAACCCCCTTCATAGGAGACACTCGCACCAAAACCTGGTCACCAACCTTTAACTCTATGTGCCTATTGTCTGCATCGGCGTCACTCTTTTGCATGTCTTGAGCTATCCGGATGTGCCCTCGGATCAACTTAATCTTGAAAGTGGTGTCCTGAATCATCTTTGGACCTAATATATTATTGTCCCCAACCTCTAACTAGCAAACGGATGAATGATAAGGTCGTCCATACAGTGCCTCAAATGGTGCTATACCGATGGTGAACTGGTAGGAGTTGTTATACGCAAACTCCACCAATGGAAGATACTGCTCCCATACTCCCCCGAAGTCAAGTATGCATATCGCCAGCATATCCTTAAGCATATGATTAAATCTCTCTGTCTGCCCATACGTCTGTGGGTGATACGTTGTAATCAACTGTAAATCCATGCCCATGGCCTCCTAAAATCTCTGCCTGAAGTGGGACATAAAAATCTTGTCCCAAATGACGCACTATCTAAGAAATAAATAACTTCGCATACCGCCTCATCTCAAAATCCATACGAACTAGTAGAAAATGGGCCACCTTAGTCAACCGTTCCACTATCACCCGTATGGAGTCGTGACCTCACTGCAACATCGGTAGCTCGGTAGTGAAATTAATAAATATACTCTCCCACTTCCACTCTAGAATCTCGAGTGCTGTAAATCTCGTTGGTCTCTAGTAGTCTACATTCACTAGCTGGCAGGTAGTACACTTTGAGATAAACTCTGTTATGTCCCGATTCATCCCAGACCACCAATACTACCTGAGCATATCTAGGTACATCTTATCCCCACCGGTATGTATCACAAATCTAGACCTGTGAGACTCTAACTTAATTACATTTCTCAAATCTTCATCCTCTAGAACCACAAGTCTCCCACTAAGGCGCAATCCTCCCTTTGAACTGAATGAATACCACTCAGCCCCATCAGCTAATAACTGGTAAGTCCTGGAAATACTGATCCCCTACCTATGATTTCACCACCCTCATGACAATATCGAGCGTGATAGCTAATACGAACATGCAGGATGTAACAACCTCATCATTTTTTGAAGCTCTTTCCACTTCACCTTCCAAACCTTCACTATCTCCCCAATAGACTATTAGCTCAATACATCTGCCACCATGTAAGCCTTATCAGGATGATACTAAATATCAAACTTCTAGTCCTTCATGAATTCCAACTACCTCCTTTGCCTCATGTTCAAGTCCTTTTGCATGAACAGATACTAAAGTGGTTTGTGGTCTGTAAACAAGGTAAACTTCTCCTCTAAAAGATAGTGCCTCCAAATCATTAAGGCAAACACCACTGCTGCTAAATCCAAGTCATGCATGGGGTATTTCCTCTCGTGGGGCTTGAGCTTGCGAGACACATAAGCTATAGCCCTCTCCTCCTACTATAGTACACCCCCAAGTCCCTACAAGTATGCATATGTGTAAACACGATACTCCATTCTTCCCTTAGGTAGTGCAAGCACAGGTGCTGAGGTCAATTTGTCCTTTATCTCATAAAAAGCTAACTAACTATGGTCGTCCAAAACAAATGACACCCCATTGCGAGTGAGGTTCATCAAAAAACCCGCAATCTTTCAGAAACCCTTAATGAACTACCGATAATATCCCGCCAGCCTTAGAAAACTGCGAGCCTCAGTCGGTGTCGTGGGTTGTCCCTACTCCCTCACCTCCGGTACCTTACTCGAATCAATAAAAATACCCCTATCAGACACAATGTGGCTTAGAAACTACACCTGCCGAAGCTAAAAAGCACACTTATCAAACTTTGTGTATAACTGGTGATACTGAAGTGTGTGTAAGACTATCCCAAAATGCTCGGCATGCTCATCCTCATTGTGAGAGTAAACCAGAATATTATCAATGAACACTACCACAAACTGGTCAAATAACTCTCTAAAAACTTGGTTCATCAGATCCATGAACACTGCTGGCGCATTTGAGAGCTTAAATGGCATCACCCTAAACTCGTAGGACCCATATCGTGTAAAAAAAATAGTCTTAGAATAGTCCTCCTCTATGACGCGCAACTGATGATAACCAGACCTTAAATTTATCTTTGAGAAGTAAGCTTCTCCCTTAGTTAGTTGAACAGATCATCGATCCGAGTCAGTTGATACTTATTCTAGATCGTGACCTTGTTGAACTCTCTGTGGTCGATACATAACCGGAGTGATCCATCTCTCTTCTTGATGAATAATGCCGACGCACCCCACGGTGATGCACTTCGTCTGATGAAAGCCTGACCCAGGATCTACTTAATATGCTCCCTTAACTCCCTTATCTTAGATGGGTCCATGCGATAAGGCGCTCGGGAAATAGGCCTCGTACCTGATGTTAAATCAATAGGAAACTCATTTTCCCAGCTAAGCGATAGCCCATGTATCTCCTTAAACACATCCTCAAACTCTCTTACCCCTGGAATCGAGCCTAAAGATACCACCACCTCTTGTAAGGTCTCCTCCTCAATATAGTATATATGTGTACTCGAACCTCCCTCGGGAAGATGCATCACCATTAAGAACATCTCCTTCACTAGGACAGAGAACACAATGGTCCTTCTAAAATAATCCTCCATCACCTAATATGCCGCAGAACAATTCATACCCAAGATGGCGTCGTACCCATCCATATCTAACACGAGAAGTTTGGTGACTAAACATAATCTACCCACATCGATGTCCACAACCCTATAGATTGAGTGTATAAATGACCCACTACCCAATGGTGACTCCACACACATAAGGAGACTATCGGCTATCTCTAATAGACCGAAAGCTTATGAAAATTTGGTCATTGTGAAAGAGTGTGTTTCCCCCGTATCCAATAAAATCCTACCCTCAAGTTCGTGAATAGGAAACATACCCTCTACTGTAGGTGGAGCCTGTGGGGCATGTTGTATAAGTGGATCTCAAAAGTTATAGACCTCTTTGTATTGTAACTTCCCCTGCTACGGTGGGGCTGATGAGGACAGGGGTGATAGTTCCTGCTGCCCTTGTTGGACACCCTAATGTTATGGTCCTCTACCCCTATGCGAACGCTCACTCTTCATGTGACTTGTCTGTCGTACATAAAATAATGCCCCCGAAAGTCACCCTATCTCTGGCCCTTTCAAGGTTGTCCCTATTATTGGCCCTGGTGGCCTTCCCCATTATTCCCTTGGTCCTGAAGAACATGTTGCTGCTGTTGAGAACCCTTCTGGCCCTGCCTGAAACCTCCCTCAGGTCGGTAACCCCCAGATCCAAATCTCTTGGTAGAATCCCTCTGTCGGGAATCCTGTCACTAGTGTCTGCCTGACTGTTACTGCTGCTAGGGTGATCCACTAGCACCATTCCCACCTCCCTTACCCTGCTGGCTATCCTCGCTCCCCCTCTTGCTTCCCTTCAGATGGAAGCGATGGTCCTGGAAGGTTAAAAGTGTGACATTAACAATGTCTGTGTAAGTTACCAATGTGGGGTTACAATGAAATGTTGACCGGTCCTCTAGGCTAGCCCATCCATAAAATTTAGCAGCTTCCTTTCTTAACTGTTCACTTCATTAAGCATAAAATTAGCTAAAAGATTAAACTCCTCCCCGTACTCAGCCACAGAATGGTTCCCCTGAACTACCTCGCTAAACCTCTTCTGCATCTCTATCTCAACGGCTAATGGAAAGTACTCACAGTCAAATTGCATCCAAAAATTTGCAATGGATATAATGAATCTCTCATCGACAGTGGTAATGAACTCCCATAACTATAAGGCTACCCTGACCAATCTTAATGTGGCCAACATCTTCTTCTACACATCGTTGCATTCGACCATGCATAAGTGGTGCTGAATATCTTTCTTCCACTCGCATGCTAGGACTATATCAGAACTCTCTTGAAACTCTATTGAGTGGCCCTTCTGAAAAGCCTCCCTAACTCTCTACCACTCTGATGGCCGTGAGTGGTCCTAGACAACTGGTGCCACTAGTTGGGATGGTTATTGTGCCTGAGGAAAAAAAAAGTTCCATAGCAGTTATATCGGCGTTAACTACATGAGCCATAATAGCGTCCACCTCTGCTATTGACACTGTCCCTTGTGGTGGCTATGGCTGTGGTGTTTGTGGCTCCCTCCCTCACATCGGCTCTAGCCTCTTCCCTCTTTGGTCGTCCTCTCTTGGGTGGCATCTAAAAACATATCGAATTGTATGAGTTAAAAATTAATACAATTATTATAGCAGAAGAACGTAATCTTAAATGCAAAAGCATGAATGAAACAATCCTAATAATAGAGCTCTGTGTCAAAGAACGCTACACAAAAATCGTAGTAAGCCACACAGATCCTATGTACACTAGAACCTGATGCTCTGATATCATCAGTGACACCCCACCTACTTTAATCATGGGTGATCAGTCCTTTATCAAAATAAACAAGAATCGCATCTGGTTCATTTTTAGCAACATTGATGAAAACCATCTAAATTACTAACCACATATGTTAAATTAAGTTGCTGCAAAATTTTATCTTATTATTAACTTAACAACATATGGAATAATACTAAAATAACCAAACCACACACATAATATTAGTCTGAATCATTCATACGACAGATAGATAAATAAATAGCAGTGAATAAACCATCAGTTCTGATAAGCACCCAAAAGTGTTCACTTTATACCCCGAATAGATGCATTTTAGTCGATCGTTTATAATAAAAATGTTCTTGTGTGCTTTATTGTATATTGTGCAGGCTTGAATGCACATTAAGGTGTTCAAGTGCGTAATTTCGAGGCAACTGGGCCATTTTATGAGCTAATTACCCTTTTTCATAACCTCACCCGAGCCTAAACCTGTCCCTAAACCTTCCTCGAAGCCCGTGTGTGTTTAGTTTGTGCCTTTTTATTCTTCTTAGATTTTTACTTTGAGTCGTTTTAGTTTTAGTATTTATTTTAGATTTATTTAGAATTTCTAGGTTTTATTTTCTATTTTTCTATTTTATTTTTTATTAGTACAAGTTTAATTCATTTTGATTTTGATTAGTTTTTAATTTTTTATTAGGATTAGATTTTTTTAGTATTTCATTTATTCTTTTAGTTTTATTAGATTTTATTTTTTTAGGATTATAATTTAATAGATTTTTATTTTTTATTTCTTTTTAGTTTCATTTTTTATCGAGTCTTTATTTTATTTTTAGAGTAGGAGTTTAATTTTTAGATTTTTTAGTTTTATTAATTTTATTTTTTTAGGTATCAAAATTAAACACACACACATAACCTATACCCTCATACACCTAAACTAACACTCACACACACTTATCCTACACCACACACTCATTCACCCACATCCTAACACCATACACTCCCCCACACTAAATCAACCCCCCACCACTATTCATCATCATCTTTTCCACACCATCTCTCTCTTTCCTAAACACCCGCCTCCTAACCATCCTCATCCATCACAGCCAATACCATACAAACCCTGAACCCGACGGTTCTACTCGAGCTCAAACCCGTGAACCCGATCCCTTACACCTCCTGCCTCGCCACTCGGAATCGCGACCCATCCGAACCCATGGCTCCGATCGGTTCAAACACCCACTGCTCGGTCAATCCCCCGAAACCCGCTACTAACCTGCTGAAACCCGACCACCATCACCCATATCTGAACCCATAACTCATTTCAACCACCTCCAACCTTGATACCCACTTATCAAAAGGAAAAATCGTGTTGCTCAAGCCAAAACCAAATAACTAAACCACTTAAACCCCATTTGCATTATATCCCATTTAACTATTTTTAAACCATTTTACCTAAATACCCACAACTCATCCTAACCACCACATCTTCCACTTGCACCCTTTTTAAACCCCAAAGTACCCTCCTACACCATAACCACATGCTCACCCCTTTCATATTCCCAATTTACCCCTAGCTCCATGTGCCCAATATAAAAGAAAGACGAAGACCAGTTTTAGAGGAGGCTTTTATCATATCAATTTTAGTGAGAGAAACACCCTTTTTTAGTTTAGTTTTTTTTAGGTTATAATTTATTTTAATTTACTTTATTTAGATTAGTGAGAAAAATAAATTAGTGAAAATCCATTTTTGAGTGTAATTGTTGATGTAATTTTGGTTTGATCACACAAATTGGAGGGATGTAAATTGTAATTGTTGAAGCACTCGCAGCGGATTCAATTTTGTAGTTCATTTATTTCCTATATTTTGTTGCATTTTAGTACCATTTTTCTTTATTTTAGAAGGCTTGTATTAGGTTTATTTTATCATTGCTTGTATTGCGGTCCATAGAGACACCATATTTTTTCATTTTAAAAATTGTAATAATAGAAGATAAGCGTGATAGGAAACCAAACAAGGTAGAGAGAGGTCGTCAAAAGGAGAGGAAAAGAAGCCTCTCTACCTTGGGTCAGTAGGACTCCCGGGACCGACTGAGATAGGCGTAATCTCGCCCCGGTCGACTCAAATTTTTCAGCACCCCACGAGATAAAAACCATGGGAGGTACAAATCTAACCACTCGCACCTCTCCTGTTAGCGAGTCAATTCTTTTGTGTGCTCTTACTTGATTTTATTCTCGCATTTATTTTCGAATGGTGTGATGAATTAATTGACTAAGACCTACATCCGGTCATTCACGAGAAGGGATTTCATCCCCCGCCTCACTCGCTTACCATTGTGTGCTACCCTAGCCATCATTAAAATTAAAATCAATCAACTAAGCAGCCCAATAGGAGAACATTTTTGAAAAGGCGATCACAAAGATATTTTTCGTGATTTTTTATCTCCATGGAATTAATTAAAATTTGACTACCCTTTCACTAAATTTTGAAGATAAAATTGGCTATGTGCTAGTTAGGAAATTTTCTTGACTTGTGTGTGTGTCCAATTCCATTTTTCGGTGGTCGATTTTAGTTAGTTCATCCAATCAACGGTCCATATATTTTTCCCCACCTTTTCTTCCAAAAAAAAAACAAAAATATTTTCTTTCATTTTTATAAAAAAAAAAATCTATCAAAAAAATATTTTCTTTCTTTCATTTTCAAAAAAATTCAAAAATATTTTCCTTCCTTTTGAAGAAATTTCAAAAAAAATATTTCTCTCCACATGGCCGAAGAACATCCTTTACTGGACTACTTTGGTCATTTTCTATTGTCACACGGCACGTGTGAGAATGATCCCGAGTCGTATCTTTATGATATTCGTAGTGGTTTCACCTCTCTCACGAGTACCGTTGATATTCTTGCACCATCTATGCACGCACCTCCTATGCCATCACCCTCGGTGTCAAGTGTCGATGTGTCGCATACCTTGTCGTGCACCCACTATTCCTATGCCGATCACTTGTCCCATGAGTGTCCGTACTTGTCATATCCCTCCAAGCCCACCATGGACCAAGTATATCCTTATGAAACTGTTTCGGAACCCACCTCGGCCTATTATCATGATGTATCAAATCCCAAGTTGTGTGAGTACCCAAGTTTTTCGTGGAGGCCTAATCACCCTTCCACGCGATACAATCCCAACCCGATTTTGTCGATCCTCACATGTTCCAACAGTCGTCATGGCAACCTTGTGCACCTTATCCCGATTAGTTTCCTCACTATGTACCCACTGACTATCAACCTTTTTTTATCTCACAGAGATGATTCTCCCATGTATGACACACTTGACCCCGTTCCCCACACTTCATATGAGTATTCTTCGCATCCTAGTGAGTTGTGTCCACCTCCACCTCCACCACCACCACCCATCACTCCACCACCACCACAATCCACATCTGCTCTCGAAAGCCTCTTGCAAAAGTTCAAATTCGAGCAAGATCAAGCCACTCAAATCCAAAATGAATCCCTCTAATGTCTTGAACAAAGATTAAATGAAATTGAGTGTGATCGAAAGTCGGACTTCACTCCAAGTCAACCCATTGTTACCCCTAAGTGGAGTGATGATGCATCGTCTTATGCCACTGACTTTGAGTGTGACCAACCCTATCCTCCAGAGAATGTTGACGTTGAAACCATTCCATAGTCGGGCCTCAAGTTGATAATTGTGTCGACGTATCTGAAGATTGTGAGACTGATCCCGAACCTTGCGCATTTAATGAACTCATCATTGAGGTTCCTATTTCCTCTCCTGCTGAATCTAAAAATACGCCCGATCTTTTACCTTATGCCCCAATTGCATATGTCTTTGACATGTCCATATCTTTTAGGTTCGCTCCGTCTACGGGTACTCACCATTTTCCCGAGATAGAATCCGCTATAGTCCCTACCTATCCGGATATGGATAATTTACTATCATGCATGGCTCCCTTTGAGCCCGATATTTCTAGTGATTCCTCTATCTCTGGTCTTGGTACCTCGTCTTACCCTGCCATTATTCCCAACCGATACACCATTTATCCCACCCGACCCACCCATTGTCCCGTCTACCCCGCCACCTAGTTTGGATCTTGATTTTACACATTTCATGTTTCCATCCACATTTTTAGATCCTCACCTAAAACCATCCCCCACCCACTAGAGTATTTATGGTGATACTCTCCATTTTCATGACACCGAGCTTGTTACCCCATGCCCACCACTATCTTGTGGTGTTGATTTTTTCCCTCGACAGCTCCCTGGCATGTCACGACGCGATCATTATCATCGCCCATTCATAGAATGGTCGTGTGATTTATCTGAGGCCAAACCTATTCCACTTACCAAACCATTTTTCCTCCCTCACCAATTAGAGCACCATTCTTATAGGGCCCTAGTTTCCATCACCTTTCGGCTCAACAAGGCCCATGATCGGTGCCTAGTCACTCTCACCTTTACCCTAATACCCACCCACCCATGATCCACCGATGCTTTACATCGTGTGATGCACTTTTCTATACAAGTGCATTGACCCTTTTATCCTTTATCCAACAAGACCGATGCTTCAGTATTATTTGGGGGTGATCCTCATCACCCCATTTTTCTGCCACCCCGTGCTTTCATAGATCTTATCTTTGGGGTGAGATCCCTTTAGTCTGGCTGAAGACATTAGACTTAGCACTATCGGGAGGCAACCCGCTTTTTCTGAGTATGAGTCTTATCCTGTTTGGGGGTGGGGTTTCACACCACCCAATGTTCTATCATGATTATAGACTTGTACATATTTTGCTATCTAATGCATTTATTCAGGTTTCATCTTAGCTTCACATGTCCCCTTCATTAGCGGTTGATTCTGGTAATCTTTTTCCTCCCTTCTTCTCTCAATTTTAAAAAATAATTTTACTTAACATCAAGGACGATGTTCCTTTTGTTTGGGGGTGGGGAATTTTATCAAAATCGTACCTTTTTTGAACAATTTTGATTTTTGAACCTGAATTTTTAAAATTTCACACAGTTTCTTTCATCTCATTTAGTGACGTGAATTTTCTATCATCCATCTTTCAAAAGTCTAGGAATCAAGCCAGAGAATATTTTTTCTAATTAGCTTATCTAATATATAATAAGGCATTTTGCACCATGAATTTCTAGACTCAACAAAATTTGCGCACTTATCACGTCACTACAGTTTAGAGTTGAGGAGTATTAAAATTCCAAGGAAAACCTTAAGGATCACTAGTAGAGACTTTATCTTGTGAGATTCGTGACTTTCACCTTTCAAGGAGTTTTACGCAATCTCCGAGTCACAAGTTGATTCAACTTCCTTTGGGTCCGCACTTAAATCATTGTAAGATCTCATTATTTTTTTCATTAAAATTTTTTTTGGCTTGATCACTGAGAACGACGTCACTTTCGAGTTGTAAGAAATGCGTGTCTTGATATTTCTCCCGATCACTAGGTTTTCACCCATTCACCTCACCCATTACACTCCCTTATTCTTCCATATTCACATACTTCCCCACACCATCCATATGCTCCCACTCCATTCATATATCATCCATTATTTTGAGAAAAAGAGTGTTGATTTCAAATGTAAATATCTTCAGTGTTAAGAGTATAAAAAAAAGAGAAAAGAAAAAAAATATATAGAAGAAAAAGGAAGAAGAAAAAGAAAAATCGAGGAAAAAGGGAAAAAGAGAGAAGAAAAAGAAAAAGAAAGTTTGTAGTTAGTTTTTATGAAATAAAGACATTTGTGCCTAAAAGTATACACTCTTTTCACTCATCCATCTTTCATCCATCATATACTGATCATATATCCATTATATCACCATCCCATCCTATCCTACCTCACCTCATCCCAGATATCCCATTTCATTTTCCCCCTCACCCTTAAATATCCATGCTTCCCCTAGGTGTTCGGGCAATTAATAGTCAACGTGGTGAATAACTCGACGTTCTCACTATAGTGATTAACATTTCTTTCATGAGATCAATTTATTTCTTAATGTACATTATTTCTTATGTGTGTGTGAGACGTTTGAACTTGCTTACATTTAATCACCTCCTCACACACAAGAGCGATACACTAACCCTAATCTCGAGAGTTCGTTTGAGAGAGATATATCCGTGAGATTTTGAAGTTGAAGCGTTGATTTCGAAAAGGAAATCTAGGAATTACTCTTATGATACTTGACCCGTTTTGACTGATTCACACTACACACGTTGAGTTTTAGGAAGGATGTGCCTTGTGTATTTACTTAGCCAAACTTTTTACACATTCTAGCTCGTATTTCTCAAAATATTTCCTTCATGATGAATTGTGCGATTATTCTACGTCTAATAAGAGATTTACTGCCTTTTGCAAATAAGAATTTTGTGGGTATATTACCTGCGCGAGACACAACTCGTCCCGTAGGGCAACCTATAGGTTTAAAGGCTTGTTGCACATGCTAAGTGTAGTTGCAAGTCCCCGCAAAATATTATGTTTGGGAGTGGTGTGATAAGCACCCAAAAGTGTTCATTTCATACCCCGAATAGATGCATTTTAGTCGCTCATTTGTAATAAAAATGGTCTTATGTGCTTTACTGTATTTTGTGCAGGCTTGAATGCACATTGCGATGTTCAAACGCATAATTTCGAGGCAACTGTGCCATTTCAGGATCTAATTACCATTTTCCGTAACCTCACCCGAGCCTAAACCTATCCCTAAACCTTCCCTGAAGCCCGTGTGTGTTTAGTTTGTGCCTTTTTATTCTTCTTAGATTTTTAGTTTGAGTCGTTTTATTTTTAGTATTTATTTTAGATTTATTTAGAATTTCTAGGTTTTATTTTCTATTTTTCTATTTTATTTTTTATTAGTACAAGTTTAATTCATTTTGATTTTGATTAGTTTTTAATTTTTTATTAGGATTAGATTTTTTTAGTATTTCATTTATTCTTTTAGTTTTATTAGATTTTATTTTTTTAGGATTATAATTTAATAGATTTTTATTTTTTATTTCTTTTTAGTTTCATTTTTTATCGAGTCTTTATTTTATTTTTAGAGTAGGAGTTTAATTTTTAGATTTTTTAGTTTTATTAATTTTATTTTTTTAGTTAGTCAGTATTATTTTTAGGTCTTCAAATTAAAAACACACACACACATAACCTATATCCTCATACACCTAAATAGGGCTGTGTTTCGGCCGGATCGGATCGGAAAATGACCTTTCGGAAAAAATTCCATTTTTTTCGGAAATAAAATATTTGTTCCAATTTCCTATCCAATTTTTTCGGAAAATCAAAAAAGTTTCCGAATTCGGAAACATCGGAAAATCGGAAAAAAATCGGAAAAAATCGGAAATTAGAAATATGGTATTTTTTTTTGTTCTGCCGCATGAAGGCAGTATGAGAAATTAGAAATTAGTTTTTTTCTGTTCTGCCGCAGCCATCAATATAACAAATCGATGTAAACAAATCTGTAAACCTATAAACCGATCAATATAACAAACCTATTAAACCTATAAATCGATCCCAACAGATGTAAACAAGATCAAAATAAGTAGATGAAATAAAAAAGATGTAAACATATGTAAATAAGATGTAAACCGATCTTATAAACAGAAGTAAACAAGATGTAAACAGAGCCTATAAACCGATGTAAACAGATCTGTAAATAAGTAGAAATAAAAAAAATAAACAGATAAAAATAAACTAGAAAAGGCTTACCTATGTTCGAGACTATAAGGGTCGGACGATGTAAACAAATATGCGCCGCCGAAAGTAGAAGAAAGGGGTTGGACGACCGTATAGAGATTGGGTCGAGAGAGAGATGTGAGATATATGCACCGCCGAGGAGAAAGGGGCGAGACGAGAGAGAGAGAGAGAGAGAGAGATGTGAGAGATATTTTAATAAGGATATCATAAAACAGTAGTTGCTCTCTACTAACAGCATATATAAATATATGGGGTAAGGTAAAAAATAAAGGAAATCTAAATTGTACACATTCTTATTACATAAGGAT